>ML677372.1:25988386-26102281 GCA_007922305.1 Dermatemys mawii
CCCCCCAGGGTGCAGGGTGGCCCAGGCACTACCCCCACAGTAGACTCTTGATTATCCAGGATTTTATTAACCAGGATTAAGTTTTTCCCGATCATCCCGGATAATCGAGAGTCCACTGTGCTTAATGTACGTTGTGATGTGAAGAAGAGCTCTGTGTAGCTTGAATGCTTGTCCCGTTCTCCAGGTTGGTCCAATAAAAGATATTACCTCTCCCACGTTGTGTCTCTACGTATTATAAAAGACCATTCAGGATGAAGTGGCCAGTTAACACTTTTGCAGTCATAGGATGAAAAAAGAGTTATGATTTTTCCACGGCTCTGTGTTTCTTTCAATGAAAGTCATAATTGCACTGTAGCTTTTAATGAATTATTGCTTTGCAAATGTCTGCCTGTTAGCAATGAGTCACTTGGTTTGGTTCAAATGAGAACCATCTTGCACCTTTGTCCTGGATTGGAATGGCACCTTTTCTGATGTTTGAAAAAAATATGGATAATGTTTTCCAGTCAGATGAGAATATCACAGATGTCAGCTTTATAGCCTTTCAGTCTGCATTATGGAAAACTCTTCCTTTTAAATTCAGCTTCTTCTCAGCAGGGGCTGAAGTCTGAAATCCTGCCCATCCTAGGATTTGCTCTGTAGGCTTGTTTAGTGTTTTACTTTCCATGGTTAATTGTAGTGCTTTTGTATCTCCAATAAAGACAATGTCAACTAAGGAATCATGCGCTTTGGAACCTTGAGGATATTTCTCAGGCACAAATATCAGAAGCATCTGATTGGACTCTCTGTTGTGTCTGCAGACCACATGAATGTCACTCAGTTTAGGCTGCTAGAGATGCTGAGCAGATACCCAATAAACAGGGAACTTCTTTTTGATGTTTCCACCCCTTAGCACAGATGGAGTATCCCAGGAGATTCCTGGGAGGGTTTAAATGTTCTCATCTTCTGGAGTTCCCTCCCTAAGGTGCAGAGGAAGTGGTCTGCCCTTAATATGATTTTTTAAGTCAGGGCAAATTAAAGACGCGTGGGATCGCTCCTTTAGTTGGTACAATGACTTCCTTCCAAGCTTCCTGCGTTCTTCCATGGATCTACATAACATATGTCCCCTGCTCTGGCTGTCCCTTAGGCACGAGCCTCTGTTGGCACCTGGAAAAAATGCAACAGGAAACACAATGCAGTACATTGCACACAGTGCAGGGATTGTGTTTTCTGTCACATTTGTTTTCCAGGTGTCATTAGAGGCTAATGAGCTGTTCTTGCCTACAGCAGAATAATTTCAATATGTTATTGGTCTTTGTGCTGAGCAGAAAGAATTGGCATTCATAAAAGAGATATCTGCATTAGTACTTAGCCCTTCTCACCAACCTCTAAGATTTATTATTCCTCCAGATATCTCCCCGTATGCCAGCCAGAAGTCCTTGAGAAATGATCATAAAAGCTTTCCTTCCAAGCATAAACATGACAGAAGAGAAGCCATTGTCAAAATCAGTGTGGCCAGCTGTATTTTCTCAGTGTTGCAGGATGGCTGGTTATGGAGGAACAAGAATTAGATGCATTGTTAAGATCAATAGCCAAGATGTGACTTGGGCCTGTCACAGGTGACTGGCTCCCTTAAGGGAGATGGGGACAGCCATTCCTGTGTCCTAATTAATTAGCTGCTTCCCAGCCTCAGAGGGTGGAACTAAGGAGTATCAGGTGACAGCATAATGGACTCCTGGGTCTTACAAAAGGACACAGAGAGATCCGTTTGTCGAGTGGAGCTATGGCACACAGGTAGACTGGTTGGCTCTGAGCCAGGGTCTGCAGGAGCCTGGGTACTCCAAGAGAACCTGCCTGGGCGCCGAGAGCTCTACCCCAAGGTCATCAAGACCCTCCAAGGTGGCCCAGAAAGGGGCTGGGAAGAGAGCCAGTGGACAGACTGGAGAGAGACTCCTAAAGGGCAGAAGAATCTTTTTGTTTGTTGGAACTTTTTAGTTGGACTTTTGCAGACCCAGAAGGAGATAAGTTTTGTTTTTGATTTGTCTGGAGGGCTAAGCCACATCTCCAGCAGACTGGTGTGAGAAGAGCTGAGGACATCCATCTTGGGAAAAGAGACCAGGTCGGGGAGCATCTTCACTGTCACACTTGGCCAGTAGAGGGTGCACTGGGACAGCCACTCAAGATAATTAAGTCCCAAGCAGAATGCAAAGAGCTACAAAAGGATCTCCCAGAACTGGGTGTCTGGGCAACAAAATAGCAAATGAAATTCAGTGTTGATAAATACAAAGTAATGCACATTGGAAAACAAAATCCCAACTATAGGTATAAAATGATGGGGTCTAAATTTGCTGTTACCACTCAGGAAAGAGATCTTGGAGTCATTGTGGATAGTTCTCTGAAAACATCCACTCAATGTGCAGTGGCAGTCAAAAAAGCAAAGAGAATGTTGGGAATCATTAAGAAAGGGATAGATAATAAGACAGAAAATATCATAGTGCCTCTGTATAAATCCATGATATGCCCTCATCTTGAATACTGCATGCAGATGTGGTCACTCCATCTCAAAAATATGTATTAGAATAGGAAACAGTTTCAGAAAAGGGCAACAAAAATGATTAGGGGTATGGAACGGCTGCCATATGAGGAGAAATTAATAAGACTGGGACTTTTCAGCTTGGAAAAAGAGACGACTAAGGGAGGATATGATAGAGGTCTATAAAATCATGACTGGTGTGGAGAAAGGAAATGAGGAAGTGTTATTTACTCCTTTTCATAACAGAAGAGGTAGGGGGTCACCAACTGAAATTAATAGGCATCAGGTTTTAAACAAACAAAAGGAAGTATTTTTTCACACAACGCCCAGTCAACCTGTGGAACTCTTTGCCAGAGAATGTTGTGAAGGTCAAGAGTGTAACAGAATACTTTAATAACTAATACTTTAGTTAGTCTTTAAGGTGCCACAGAACTCTTTGTCACTTCAAGATTGTAATAGGGTTCAAAAAAGAACTAGATAAGTTCATGGAGGATAGGTCCATCAATGGCTATTAGCCAGGATGGATGGGGATGGTGTCCATAGCCTCCGTTTGCCAGAAGCTGGGAATGGGCGACAGGGGATGGATCACTTGATGATTACCTATTCTGTTCATTCCCTCTGGGGCACCTAGCATTGGCCACTGTCAGAAGACAGGATACTGGGCTAGATGGGTCTTTTATCTGACACAATGTGGCTGTTCTTATGTTCACAACAGAGCCATACAGCGATTCTCAAAATCCTTGACTTAGCAGGACCAGCAAACCATCTATCTGCATCCCCCTAGTATCTTGGGGGATGCAGATAGATGCACAGGCAGAGACAGAGCACTTGATCACTATGTATGTGTCCTCTGTGAGATCTGAAAGGGTAATTATCAGTGGAGTACAGAGAGAGAAACTTCAGCTAGGGAGTTTGTGGTAGAGCTGCAATTTAAACCCCCGTTTCCTGAGTCCCCAAGGCCATTCTTCCACTGCCATGCTGACCTTCCTATGGACATCTTTCTCCCTATTGTGTCAGGTGCTGTACAAACACAGAACACAGAGACAATCCCTGCCCAAAGAGCTCACTACTTACGGAAGTGACAAGGGACAACACATAAATACAGATGGTGAAATAAGAGGAAACAATGAGACAGTATTTGTCAGCATGCCAGGCAGTGGTCTCTGACCACCAGCAAGATAAAGATACTCATTATGGGAAAGAGTTAAAAGTCTCGTGGGCATCAGTCTCTAATATCCAGCCTACTTGAGTAAAAGGTATTTTGTATTTTAGTCTCCAATTTAAGTGGCTGAAGATACAGCTAACTGAATCTGAGTCCACTGAGTCCAGGCCCGCACCAGCTGGTAGGCCAAAGACCTTCCAACGTGCTTAAAGGTGTCTCTTGAAGATTCCTGCAAAAGGCAGGGCAGGAGGCTCTTGGCAACCCAAAGGGAATTAGGAGACATGGCTCAAGATGTGATAGCAGTAAAATCAGACTATAAGTAGCCATGTAAATATCCTCATCTTTACAAGCCAGCCTTCAAGACAGGCAAACAAATATCACTGAACAACCTGCCAGATGTTTACCAGGCTCCTTGACAAATATGATTAATGATTCCAGTTTTTAGAATTTTTTTTCAGACTTGTGTCATTTCAAGAGAAACCACAGAGGGAACCAGGGTGTCCCTTTCTTCTCTGGCACACTTAATTAGAGAGAGACTTCAGCTTCCCGGGCTCATGCAGGCAGATGCATCCTTTTCTCAGAAGAGGGAATATTACAGCATGCATGTTGCCTGCTCACACACCACTTCAGGTTTGCTCGGAGAATGTAAATGATTCCTTTTTCAAGCATTTTACTGGAGAACTTACAGGTTTCCCAGCACTGCTGCAGTCTTCTCTATATACTCAAGTGTTTATCTGCTTCTTGCACAATCAGCTCCTAATACAAGGAAGAAGTTCATCTGCAAAGACCCCTTCTCCTAGACATATTCAAGTCCCTCTTAAAGACCAACTCCTGCTGTGCTGCTTAGAGTGAGCTGAGTTGTCTTGTACAGAAATTGCCTTTTTGCTCTTCCCCTTCCCCTAGAGTGACCAGACGTCCCAATTTTATAGGGACAGCCCCAATTTTGGTTTTTTTCCTTATATTGGCTCCTATTACTCCCCTACCCCATCCCGATTTTTTACACTTGCTGTCTGGGCACCCTACCATGTCTATTTGCTTGTCCGTAGACTGGGAGCTCCTTGTAGCAGTTACCATCCATTCTTGAATGTTTGGCAAGCACTAGCCTGTTGAGGTTGCTTCCACAACCAAATATGCCATAATAAAAAAATCAATGACATTTCCTATCTGTAATGCACACTCGACAGGCGGATCACAAAACAACTGCAAACACAATGTACTGTTCAAAAAGGGGAAACTTTGTTTACTTCTCTTCTGCTCAGCAAAAGAAAGAGTCAACATATTTAACATAACTCTGGTGAGACAGAAACTTATATTTGTACATCTCTAAATAGGACTGAATAATAGTATGATGATAGTCAAAAGATACTTTCAGGGGAAACAAACTACCCTTTAGCTTAACAGATCCTTTGCTAGATTCTTGGGAAGAGTCTGGCTGTGTGGTATGGTGTGGGGTGTGTGTTTTATTGTTGTTGTTTTGTTTTATGTTTTTTGTGACATTTCCAAAAAGGCAAAGTTTGATGATTTTCCTGATGGTGCTAATTTTTCACACTGCTCTAAAGAGGAAGAGACTGGGGCATCTTTCTCTTTAGAAAACTTTCTGAAAATGCATTCAAAATGCTTTAAGAACAGGTGATCGATATGATTGTAACCATGTTGAGATGTTACAATACACAGAGAAGTTAGAGCTATAACTGCACAGAACATATATTCGATATCATTATACTGCAGTTTAAAAAATATTTAAGGACCATACTTCTACACATAAACTGGCTTTGCAGACCTTGAAAATAAGAATTTCGCCACACAAATCTTCCCTGTGAGAAGGACTCCAGTCTGTTTTTAAATGCAGTGCACCGTCTCTTCAGATCTGAGCCTACTTGTTTAATAAGATGTGATTCAATTGATTTCAGTGGAATTGAGAGCTAGAGTGCAATACTCCTGAATTGGAGCTTGCCTTATCACTAGGGTGTTGGATGATGAATAATCCTGTGATTTTTAGAGGCTACTTTGGTGGAGCCTGGACAGGATCCCTATATTTTATCCTGCTTTAACCCACCCTTCATTCTGAGCAGTCCCTACTGCAGCCCCTCTGGTCTTTCCAGATGAGGAAGATTACACAAGGCTCCATTAGGAGGTCTGCCAGTGCCAGACTCAGGAGGAGGATCACGGTTTTGGGTATTTCTACCAGGGCTAAATTCACAGCTTCCCCAGGAGAGAGAAGCCTCAGCTAGGAAGCCAGGAGAACCAGTTTACATGATGTAATTAGCTAAACCCAGCTTCTGTAGACGGCAAATACAAACCAGAGGCTGAATTCATTCATTGGGCTAGATCCTCTGCTGGTGTAAATTGGCATAACTCCCCTGGCTTCAGTGGAACTCCTCTGGTTTATACCAGCTGGGGATCTCACTCGTGTCTCCCAGAGAAAACTGACATGGAAAACAGCATCTCTGCCATCCTCATCCTAACACACACAAAACATCACTGGGTTTTATTCATTCGTTTTTATGTTAACCGACTTCGTCGTCAGTCACTGCGAACTCATGGCAGCTTTGCTCCTCTGTCATTCACCAGTTCCATCCCACAGACCATAGGCTGCAGGAACCAGGACCTGCAGCAGAGCCAGGCTCCAGGCAGCCTGGCGAGCGCAGCTAGTCTGTAGTAGTCCGCTGTGTTGGTTGGAAGAATCAGCAGACTGCCTCTTGAGCCCAGAGCCATTCAGTGGCTGCTCAAAGCATGTGCCCACAGCTGCGATAGTTCCTGCTCCTGCTTGTTCCCAGTCTTGGTCCCAACCTGTTCTAGTCCTGCCCCTGCCTTGGCCTCAGCCTCGCCTCACTCCAGATATTCTGGTTCTGAGCTCGGGTCAGACTCCTGACTTCTGCTCTGACCCTTGGCCCTGGCACCTAGCCTCTGACTGCGCCATTGACCTTGGGCTCCAATCCCAGGCTCCCAGCTCCTGCTCTGACCACAAGACTTGACTCCTGCTCCGCCCACCTGGTCAGGTGACACTAGACAGCAGTCCCATCTATTTCCCATGAAACATCATTTGAGGGAGTGCAGGAAATAATGGTTGTTTGAAGCAAGATTGAAATCAGTGGTGTGGCGGCATATAGAGGGAGTTGAAAGGCTGCATTGTGTACTTTTAAAAATGCATGGTAGATATTACCGTTTAGAGAAGAAGGAAATGACAGACCAGAGCAAAGCAACTGTGGCACATTAGTCATAGTTACATTCCTTCATTACTGCTTCAAATTGAAAAATGCCAGCCATTGCACAGCTCACTGAAGTTCAAATATAGCTGCACACATTCAAAGGTCAGAAAAAGGAAAATTATAAGCCATAGTGTTTTATTGCCTCCAAGTAATGATTTATTTTTCCTTTCTTTTATTTCCAGAGTTGCAAAGATGGAGGGACTGTGCTATCAAATGAAATTTTAGAAATTAAATTTACTTAGAACACCACAGCTTTTTTTAGTTGAGTGGAGTGCTTGTCAAGTGCGCTGTATTTATAGGAACCCATGAGGGACTGTGCCTTACAAGGTGGCATTTGATAAGTGTTAGAGGATGATTTCTGGATGTAAGTTAAGGAATGTAACAGGACTGTGGGAAGATTTGTTTTCTTGAGCAGAATGAAATTGACTTACCAGGTTTTTTTAATTAACAATTCATCTCTTTCGTTCTGTGGATTATTATTATTTTGCACATTTACCAATACTTTCCTTTACAACAAATAATTGTTGAAAACGGTCACCTGCAAATTCTCCAGAAAGGCTCTTTCTAACACTCTTCCTTGGTGTCTAATTTTAGTATGTGGCTGTAAACTATAGCAAACCTGAAACCTTTACAGCTGTGCTAAGACTATTTATTGATAATGCAGAAACTAGCTTTGTTCACTTAAGTATTGTGTGCTCAGTTTTTCACACAGGTTCTTGTGTGTCCTAAACATATTTTCCTTGCACAAAGTAGTAGGTAACATGTGTCTATTTTGTACATGCAGATACAGTTTGTGTACGCTGATGTGTGTTTCAGCATATGAAAAATTCCATATTCAAAAACGTAGATGCACAAGATTTCTCCCAAATTCCAGGCCGAGGCCCTTTGAAGTAAGGAGAACTATATTTAGGAAAAATAATAATGAATGGGACTTAGGCTCCTAAGTGACAGATGCTTTTGAACATGTTACTTGTGTCTCTATAGGACATAGGAATTACTAAAGATAACCTAAGCTCCCAGCACTATGCTAGGACTCAAAGGGTTAACAGGCTGTTTGGGCATACCTAGGGGAATACCAAGTGAGAATGGAGAAATGATGTTACCGGGGCTGTACAGAGACTGTTGGAAGCCAGGGCTAAAATCTGAAACTGTGCTCCACCCCCACCCTCTCCTCTCCCCCATTCCAAAAAAATTACCACTGAGGGGAGGGAAGCCCTGGGTGAGGAAAATGGGCGTTGAAGAACAAGCCCACATCATGCTCACCCACGGCAGCAGGGTGGCCCCAGCCTGAGTGAGTGTTGCTGGGAGTATGTTGCAGTTGGCCTGTGGGCTCGAACCCTCCGTCATGACAGGGAGGCTGCCAGGCCGAACCTGAACGGCGCTGTGCACCAGATCATGCCGCTCGGTTTGGGGGCACTCTCAACAGTAGGCCCAGGTCAAATTGCCCCCTTTGTTCCCAGCCCCACCCCAGGCAGCCTTGGGTGTCACCTTTGTATACATCAGTGACGTATTGTGCAGCTCTGCCAGTTTTACACCAGCTGAGGATCTGGCCTACATTTTCAGTGAATGAATGGAGCCTTTCAGAGCCTTCGAGATCCTCAGGGACCCGTAGAGTAGATAGTTGCCAACACTGACATTGCGGATAATATGGCGATTCCAAGCATAATAGACACTGTTACATCAATCTCGCTCCGCCCCCATAAAGCCATCCTTCATTTCTCCTGCTTGCTAAATAATGTTTAGTGACATCCGTAACCTGACTCTTATGTGAATCTCTTTTTCTGTTCTTTCCCATTAAGACAATTTACTCGTTACCATCCCCATTTATGAAAGTACTGAAGTGTGCGCTTCACTTAGGCTCAGAGGTGGTTCCTGCTTAAAATGTACGCACATGTTTTTTGAGTTGGACCTTACAGCTGTCATTGCAGGAGTGGGGCCAAGGAAAAGACATTGTGTTTCATAGTGGGAGATCTAGCAAATGGTGAAAGGGTTGTTGAAATTCAATGTTCGACACAAGGACTTACACATTTAAACATTTTAACATGTTATGATGTAAAACATGGGATGAAAAAAAATCTTAGTGTGGCTGAATCTCCTAACAACGACAGTTTTATATGTAGCCCCAACAGACCCTGATAAAATAGAAGATGGAAATGCACAAATACAATATGCTCTCTTTGCATTTTTCTTTTTAAAAAAAACAGAACAAAACATGCTTGAAATGTGATCTGGAAATTATAAGAACACAGTGAGACTTTCCATGACCAGCTTATGTTTTTGAAATGTATTTCTTTGCATAGAAGAAGGTAAGGTGCCAGGTGGATTGGGTGAGCAGGGCACTTGTTATTTGCCCCCAAAAAGGGCAGCTAACATCAGAGCCCCGAGGATTCAGTTGGAGAAATATGCATTTTGATTACACTTAAGAGCCGCATTTTACAGGCGCCCATGAATTGTGGAACAATAAGGAACTGCCAAGTTCAAGTAATTTGAAAACCATTGTGCTAGATAACGTTCATTCCCCATGTCACACATTTAACACCGAGTGTTAATCAGTACACAAACAGTGTGTTGATTCTTTTTTTAAGTTCATAAAAAATGAGTAAGGTTTGTGTGATGCATATTAAAAAGACAGCATTTCGGTCAATCAATAATGAAGGATTGAGTTAGTTAATTCCCAGGTATTGATTCTGTGATCTAAATTCATTCTAAGTAGATTTTTCTCAGGTTATCCTGGAGTGCAGTTCTTTGAAGCCTAGGTGTCTCTTTATTTGTTATATTAATAATAATGTTTGCAGTAAAGATAAACTCCCTGATTCACTTCATGTAAGTGGCACTTGCCTAGTATGGTTGGGGGTTTTTTTGTGTTTTTTTTTTAAAAATTGTAATAATGTATTCACTTCTGAATGCTCTGTTGTTCTTCTTATGAGTCCAGCAAGATATAGATGTTCCCAGAGTTATGTAGCTCTTTCTTATTGCCAGATTGTCTGTCAACCATAAATAATTGTGAGTGTTCTGATCTTTCTTTACACATCTAGATGGGTTGCCCACTGGAGCAGAGAATACCAATTTAACACTGTATAGGACAATATTGTGAAGTACATCTTTGGCTATGAACTGTCACTTACCTGACACCAGTGGAAGGCAAAGTTTAAAAAGTTTCAGTAAGGATGTGTATTTCTTAAATACTGTTTCTGCAGAGTGGTGGGGTTTTGTTTTGTGTTTACTGTGCACAAAATGAAGAGATCACAATATTTATGGTTAATTTTTTTTTCAGAAAAAAGAAAGATGCTGGGCCCGGTGTTAGAAACACTCCACACGCGCAATTGAGACCAGATTTTTGAAAGTCCCCAGAACTCAGCAGCCCCCATTGAGAACAATGGTCTATGCTGGGCGCTGAGTGAGGTATTTGGAAATCTTGGCTTGAAGATATAAAGTAAGGTTCATACAGGCAAAAATAAGTGCAAGACCACAAGGTTTGGGGAACCCAAATATTTTTCACTATGGGAAAGGTATTGGCCAAGATTTTCAAAAATGACTAGTGATTGGGCACAATGATTTTTTTGTACCTAAACTGAGATGCTTTGAAGGAGACTGGTGGTTCTAAACATCTGGGTTCACTCAAATGTGTGCAAGTTAGGAACCCAAAATCACTAGGTGCTTTTGAACTTCTTGGTCCTTATAATTGTGTATTCAACTGTAGTAGAAGGCTGCGACCTTTGAGACATAGCTTACATCCAGAAGAGAGAACTGGCATACTCTGACAAACTGAGTACCGTGAAAGAAATTACCAAGTCGTCTTAGTCCTTGGGAAAGCCAATCAGCACTAAAAGTCTGGATTTCACTTTACATATATTTAAGTTATAATATAATTAGAGTTCATTATTTTATAGTGCCCCATAGCATACTAGGTGCCTCATGGAGTAGATATAGTTCTCCACTCCCAGTGAGCTTAGATTCTCATTTCGGGCAATAATGGAACAAAGATGGCAAGAGGGGGGATATGATTGAGGTATATAAAATCATGAGTGGTGTGGAGAAAGTGAATAAGGCAAAGTTATTTATTTGTTCATATAATATAAGAATTAGGGGCCACCAAATGAAATTAATGAGGCAGAAGGTTTAAAACAGATAAAAGGAAGTTCTTCATATAGCGCATAGTTAACCCGTGGAGCTCCTTGCCTGTGGAGGTTGTGAAGGCTAGGACTATAACAGGGTTTAAAAGAGAACCAGACAAATTCACAGAGGTTAAGTCCATTAATGGCTATTAGCCAGGATGGATATGGAATGGTGTCCCTAGCCTCTGTTTGTCAGAAGGGGGTGATGGATGGCAGGAGAGAGATCACTTGATCTTTACCTGTTAGGTTCACTCACTCCGGGGCACCTGGCATTGGCCACTGTTGGTAGACAGGATACTGGGCTAGATGGATCTTTGGTCTGACCCAGTACGGCCATTCTTATGTTCTAAGAAAAAATGAGTTGTGATTGAGAGTGGAAGGGTGGAGTTCATGGTTACAGCAATAACATTTTGCACAGGGGTGCTGATCCAGCTTTGATTGCTGCAGTCCAGGATGGTGTTCTGTGTCTAGGAGCCACTAGACAAAACAAATAGCTGATTATAATAAATATATCACTCTCTGTTACTTAACTGCTGCTTGGAGCCTGGATTTTCAATATACTACAGCTATCTTCAACTGAAAAGCATTTTAGGGCCTGATCCAGAGCCCAGGGAAATCAGTGAGAATATTTTCACTGACTTCAGTGGACTCTGAATCCAGCTCTTAGGAAGATGATTAGCTCCTTAGAGAAAATTTTAACAATAAAAAGAAACAAACTATGTTGCAATAGTCCATAATCCAAGATACTAAAACAAAGACAAAATCTGGGGAAACCAGCAATGGTTAATAGATTAAGATATCTGCACTGGGCTATATCCTTAGGATTCCCACTGATATGGTTTGAGCAAGCTAAAAATCCTGCAATTATCTGGCCATCCAGCACAACCAAACAAATCTACTCTGGACAAGTGACATGTAATTGCTCATTGTCCATTTCGCAGCTGACCTAATGTTCAGTGCATTGATTATACAGTTCCTCAAGATAAAAATTGGCCTTTGCCTCTGTATCCATGTAAACATGTCAAAATGGGAGAAGAAATGGGTGGTTTAGCCGACCAGCTTTTTATTTCTCCATTGTTATCTTCTGGCTCCACTCAGTCTGCTGCACCCCATAGTGCTCTTTGAGATGAGTATATGTGGCCACCTGTATAGGTGTTGTCCCAAAAGCACAAAGCAAAATAGTACTTGCACTTCTGGAGCAGATTTCTGGAAATGTAGCATCTTGGGAGTACAATTCAAAATCCTGCCTCCCATTAGCAGTAAATACTATTAACACATTTAATCATCCCGAAACATATCCTCATAGATGGGTTCCTGGAAGGGAATGAGGTAAAAACAAATAGGCATTTGTTGTCAAACCTTGAAAAACTCAAGGCTACATCTGCCATGAAGGGTGTGGTTTCCGGTTATCTTGACTGCAACAGTCGCCCATTGGCATTGCTTCCTGATCTCACATAATGGCCTAGCAACAAAGAGGATTGGCCTAACACGGCAATAAACAAAAGGGTAATCTTTTTCAAATGCTGCTGTGGAGGATGTCCTCAGTGATTAGCTGCCTTCTACAGCTGCACATGACTATACTATAACAAGCTGGGCATGTTGCAATCCAAACACTGTTCAGAGCTTTTTGGCCACCGTTCAAATATACAGTGATCAGTGTAAACTGATGCCATTTACCGTTGGTTTCTGTACTGCTGATAGTCACTATAATGTTTCCCACAATCACTGTAGTTAGACTAGGAAATAAATGCAGTGTCTCAGATACCGCTGTGTGGTATTATTTCTCATCTGTTAGTGTGGATGACTATCTGTTGTTTTTGCTGTAGCCAATAGTAGAACAACGGTGTGTTTTCTTCTTTGAACCTCATCAAGTCCAGTGCCCTTCTCCCCTCGTTCACAGCACAAAGCTGAACACACTCTTTGATTGGATGGAGTTACAGATGACTGAGCCCAGTATGACTTTCAGTCACCCGAGGCTATACCGTGCTGGCTTAAAGATGAACGAGGCCAGTTCCTGGACACCTGCCTATCAGTATGAATGTTGCTGGGAGGTAATCTGATGCCAGTCAGTCTACTCATTATAGCTGTGTGGGAATCTAGAGTGCTGCTGGAGTCAGGGCTGAGGGCTGGGTGGGTTGATTTTTCAGCCCTCTACCAATTAGTTTCCACAGTGTGAAAATTCAGACGTACTAGAATCATAGAATATCAGGGTTGGAAGAGACCGCAGGAGGTCATCCAGTCCAACCCCCTGCTCAAAGCAGACCAATTCCCAACTAAATTATCCCAGCCAGGGCTTTGTCAAGCCAGGCCTTAAAAACCTCTAAGGATGGAGATTCCACCTCCTCCTTAGGGAACCCATTCCAGTGCTTCACCACCCTCCTAGTGAAATAGTGTTTCCTAATGTCCAACCTAGACTTCACCCACTGCAACTTGAGACCATTGCTCCTTGTTCTGTCACCTGCCACCACTGAGAACAGCCAAGCTCCATCCTCTTCGGAATCTTCTTCAGGTAGTTGAAGGCTGCTATCAAATCCTCTCTCATTCCTCTTTTCTGCAACCTAAACAAGCCCAGTTCCCTCAGCCGCCACTCATAAGTCCTGTGTTCGAGCCCCCTAATCATTTTCATCGCTCTCCACTGGACTCTCTCTAATTTGTCCACATCCCTTCTGTAGTAGGGGGATGAAAACTGGACACAATACTCCAGATGTGGCCTCACCAGTGCCGAACAGAGGGGAATAATCATGTCCCTTGTTCTGCTGACAATGCTCCTACTAATACAGCCTAATATGCTATTGGCCTTCTTGGCATCAAGGGCACATTGCTGACTCGTATTCAGCTTCTCATCCACTGTAATCCCCAGGTCCTTTTCTGCAGAACTGCTGCTTAGCTCCCAGTTGTTTAAATTTCCACTCAAATGGTATACTTGGGGATCTGATTTGTATTTCACAGGCCCGTCCTCACGTCCGGCTTTGAGGCAGGGTTGCTGGTGCAGCTTGGATGGACTGTGAGACAGCACCAGCAAGACAGGCTCCCAGCCCAGCACTCTGCCCATGGAAGGAGGACTGCTCCTGTCGCTTGAGGGGTAGTAGGAGAGGTGCTGCCTGGGAAGCCAGCCTCACCAAAGTGGTGGTGATGGGGAAGCCCCCTCCCCAGCCTTCCTAGGATGAGGCAGAGGGGGAGATGCAGCTAGGGCGAGTGGTGTTCCTACCTCCCTAGTGGTTACTCACACATCCTGAGCGTGGCCGTCACTCACTCCACTCCAGGCCTGTTGGGAGAGAAAGTTAAGCTCAGAGGCTGGATTTTCAAAATCCCCTTGATAGTGGCCTAATTCAACTCCCATTGAAGCCAATGGTAAACTTCCCCCTGAGGTCAGCGGGAGAGGAGTTAGCCCAGTGCTGAGGGCTTTTCATGGGGCTGCTCCAGGTTTTTTGGAGTGAGAACATCCTTGCAGGGGTCAGGTGAGTGGTGTCACCCCTGAAATTCTTTGCACCTTTCTTTTTGCATAGCCTCAGTCTGATAGAGAACAGTAAAACAGCGTCGTCTTGCCACGCCAGCAAAAAGTTTCTGAAAGATCACTCTGCCTCCCTCGTCTAGTTGTAAAATCTGCATGCCAGGGAGACAGGCGGTTGCATAATTTCAGCAGCTGGCAAGAGGTCTGGCTGGAAAAACAACAGAGAAAAACATCTCCCTGCACAGCCGTCTGAACTGGGATCTCTCCCTCCTGGAAGGATACACCAGCTTGCTTTGACAGCTTAGTGCATTTTCTGTCCTTGAAATAGGAGTGTGGGTGGTGGGGTAATTCCTTCTCTTCCATATGCACAGCACTGCAGGTGAAGAGAATTGTTTCGGCTGCAACCCGGAATTAAACAAAAGTGCACAGAAGTGGGGAACCCTGCATTTCTCATGCTCTGAAACGTTCCAGGAGGGAGCCCTTGGAGGGTGTTGCAGGGTACTTTTGTGTCCCGTAGGAACGATGCACACAAACAGCTGTTGAATAGAAGTGGTGAGTTTATTGAAGGCAAAGTGACACCTGCAGCGGGGGCTCCGCTCGCTGCTGTCACTAAACGGGGACCCGGCACATCGGAGCAATGCCCGGGGAAGAAGCCCACTGCGTGTGGGCATACAGGCAAAGAAATAACAGGAACATTTGCATCTCATACATACCTCATGAATAACGAATACCTTGCTTCTGTCTTGTTAGTATGCAGGTGTTTCATTTCAAGGCAAGCAAGCCATGAGAGCCAAGTCTGGCATGGGAAATACGCGATAACGGCAAAAACTGATAACAGTGACCGAAAGTACCCTTTCCTTCCCAGGAGTGGGGGAGAAAATAAGCACCCTTTCCTTCCCAGGAGTTGGGGGGTGGGAAATGAGCACACACGCACCCTGGAGTGGGGGGGGGGGTGAGCACCCCCTGCTTTCCTGGAGTCGAGGATGAGAGCGCCCTTAGCAGTCTACCGTCACAATGTCTTGCACATCCTTACAGAGGGATTCAGCCTGCCCCTGGGACAGGTTAATTGAGTGGATGGACTTCATTGGGGTTGGAATGGATTTCAGGAAATCCTGAGTCCAAATTTCATTTCTGCCACTGACTCACTTGGTGACCTTGCCAAATGGGTTCACTAATACCTGCTTCATCGGGAGCAGTGAGGAGTGAGCAATTCCTGTCCACACAGCACTTGGTAGATGAATCCCAACTATTAAGATTTGTGCGCCAAACTTGTTTATAGAAATAAAAGAAAAAGGCTGTAGATGAACTTTTGCTCTCCGGGTGCTGAAGAAGTACAGCGTGTCATTCTGCGTAACACTAGGGAGGTGCAAGGTTGCTGGAGGTAATGAGTGAAGATGGACTATATGGTGTGACTGAAGTGGCTGCATTTTATAAACGTATTGTTATTGCGGCTGTTCTGGTTATTTCTGATCAAAATTTTTCAGCCCAAATGTTTTTCATATTGAAAAATGTGATCTGATTAAAAAAAATTCTCATTGGGAAATATCAGTTTTGATTATATTTTTTCATCAGGAATGTCAGAATTGAATGTATCACAACTGAACAGCCGAGTCAAAAAAAAAGTTTTATTTTATTTGGAAGTTTTGAAATGTTTTGTTTCGACATTTCTGAATGCACATTTTGATATTTTGACTGCACTTCATCTCAGGATGACAACAAACATTGAAATATAACAATTCCCAGAAGAGGAACGTTCCATTTTCTGACTGGCTCTGATTATTATTTTAATCTTTATAACCTGGTCGCACCCAAAGGCCCAGTCTCATTGTGGTGGTCACTGGGTGGCGCAGCTACTACTATATAAGTGTGAGGGCTGGAAAATTCAAATGCCCGCTCTTCACACAGCTGTGGAGGCTTCTCTGATACTGCTTAGACCAGAGTCCTGCCTGCTAGAGCTAGCACAGGTTCTCGGTTGTGTCGCTCTTAGAGGGAAGTAAAGCTAAGAAGAACATAGTTAACAGAAAATCTCCTTGCTGTAGAGTGAAGAATACAGCACTGAACATATAGCAGTTAAGTAAGAAGATAACTGTTAATTCCCAGACTACCCTACTTACTGAGGAGATGATACTACATTTTCTGGTGGTTGTGGATACCATTGATACACACGTTCAATCTTAACTGTTTTGCTCACAAAGTTTTATTTGTTACTCCGATTACCTTGGGCAAACTTCTAGCTACATAGTCCTCAGAGAAGCTAAGCAGCAAGTCTGAATCCTTTTAGACCGGAAAAGAAGCCTCATATTAATACTGCTGGGTCTGATAGTTGCTAATCAACAAGGAATATTATCACTGTATTAACAATCAGGTATCTCTGCCTTTTCTAGTTTGAGGACTTGGTATTAAAGCACTTCTTTTCACTCAGAGACTCGTGTGTCTAGAATAGTATTTGACAGGCATTTTTTTATGTGCCAAAGAAGGGTAAAGTAACAAGGAGATGCACACTAGAGATGTCAGTTTATAGCATCCTGAACCTGGAATTGCTAATGAAGTCTCGTCTGTGTCACAGAGATGATGTGCCAGTGCATTTCTGCTTCAAGAGGATACAAATGCAAAGCAGTCAAGGTTAACTTCCTTATCACATAAGAAAAGAGGTTAAAGAAACACAGAAGAATGGCACTATAATTCTGAATGGGAATATTCTATTATTCATAAAGTATTTTGTTTCTGTAGAGAATCCTATTATGACACGACATTCAGCTCTTATTGCTCTTTTAACTGCTGTGCTGTGCAGCTGTTCCACATTTAGGGGGTCTGTTCTTCCCCTGGCTGTGCACACACGACTCTAATTTAGGATTAATGGACATTCTGAGGGTGCAGCCGTGGGAAGCAGACCCTGTGCTTGCTTTCTTCTTTATTTTAAAAAAATACATGTTCCTTGTCACTGTGATATAAGTGGCATCAGTAAACAATGTGAATGAGCGCTGGGCAATCGGAAATTATATATCTGTCATAGTAGTAATAGAGCAACGGTGTCAATTTCCCCCAACTATTGATGGGGCTACATGTTTATAGTACTGTTCCAATCACTGCTTTACACCCTTCCACTTGTTAATTGTGACACTTTGGGTCTAGTAATAACTTTTCCACACTTCACTTGGAGCCATAAGCAATGCAGGAATAATCCTTTCTATCTCTTCCTACATGTTCTCTCTTTAGGAGATAACACATATTGGTAAAGATAGTTAATAGGTTTCTTAGCTCAGTCCTATGATAAATAGAGATACTGCATGATGACATTCAAAACCAACAGCTTGTGTACCAAATGAAACAGGGAAGTTACCTCTATACAATTGTATCATGGCAGTTGTAATTTCCAATTAGTAAGGCTGCATCTCTAAGTATAGCTTAGCTGTCTTCCATTTCATCTTCGGGGTATATATTAGTTTCTTCATAATCTGACAGCATGATTACCTATTGTGCACCTTGGCAGGGCCTTGGAGAAACACTCCTCAACTACATTGTTTAGCAAGTCAATACAACAAATAAATAACAGCCCATGGAGACATCTGATTTACAGTCTCTTAACAGCCCCCGATTTCTTCCTCTAATATCTTTTTTTTTTCAGTGCTCGTATTACTGCTAAATATATCCTTGCAAACTTACTCTTTGGAACTAGAGAGAAAACTGATCTGCTCTGCAAACCTAGTGCTGGCAATGGTGAGTTAATAGCAATGCTTCCTGGGTGCAATTCATTCCAATGCAGCACAATGGTCCTCCGCCTCACTTAGGCACTGTGAATTCAATGGGCACGGTGCAAAGGTTGCTGGCTCCACTGGCTGTGCATTGGCTGGCATGGAGCAGACAACCGATCCAGGACCCTCAGTCATAGATCCTCCTTGCCTCATGGGGAATGCTGAGTTCCCCTCTCTTCATTATATTCAACTGGAGGGGGGGAAGTGTTAGCTGTTCACATAAGAGCCTGTTGTTGTGGGTGGAGAGATCTGCAAGTCATGGCCAATCAGAGTAGAGAGATTTATTTGTAGTAGCCAATGAATCAAGATATTATAAAGAGATTTGTATCACCTCTAAGTGTAACAAGCCAGCATCATCTGCTCCAAACCCAGGGGCTCTGACCAGATTAATGAAGGGTATGTCTACACTTAACATGCTACACTGCTGCTGCACTTCAGTGTGGACACTATCTATGCCAATGGGAGGGCTTCTCCCGTCAGTGTAGTTAAGCCACTTCCCCGGGAGGTGGTAGCTAAATCGATGGGAGAATTCTTCTGTCAGACTAGTGCTGTCTACACCTGGGATTAGGTCACTATAGAAATGGATCTCTCGGGGTGTGAATGTTTCCCACCCTGGGGAAATATAGCTATAGTGACCTAACCCCTGCTGTAGACCAGGCCTAAGAAACATCACCTTTATCTGGCAGTAAATAGCTGGTGCTTACATGTTGTGAGGCCAGCCACAACCATCCCAAAGGCCAAGACCCTGCATATGAAGCCATTGCCTTCATCAGCAGGATTGATCCTTAACACTGCAGCACAGAGATCTACTACTTGACCTGAAAGAGTATCCCCATGAGCAGGTAGAAGTAGTACGTTGTTATCCTTTAATGAATCTGAAGTATGACATGCACTCTTGCCAGTATGTTACACAAACACACATGCAACTTTATGCACACTAGGTGTCTTGGTGGACACAATATCATGCAGAATCGAAGCATAAACAAGAGTTGAGAGAGAAATGTACAATTATATAAAACCCTGGTGCTGTAAATGATTACTAATAGCCCTTGTTCCCTAAAATTACAAGGATTTGCTTAACTGACAATTAAGTATACAAGGACGGCTCAGTAACAAACCAATACCCCTGAGCTCTGACTCGCTGAGAATTCCATTCTAGTGTAACATTTAATAAATGCTGCATAAAATAAAATCATTTCCACTGCATACAGTGGACAACAAGACCCCTTCTATTCTACTTTCCAGAATATTTAACCCACTTCCTTTTATCTCCTTTGCTGATAATTGGAATATTCCATTTTATGACATTCCATCAGCTGTGCGTCTTCCAATTAATAATATACAAGCATTGTAAATACTTTGATTTTTTTTAAATTTTAAAATATTTTGTCATAGAAAATGTATATCAACATCTCAAAAAATCACACTAATTTTAGAAAGCAATTATTGCTATTTCTATTATTTATTTACAATTACTGTTGCCCTCTGTTTACTCTCTATATATCTATAGAAATAAATCTATACATATGCACCCAGATAAATTCCTCACTTGTGTGTGTTCAGCTTCCACTGATACAGTCTTCATTTTTGGGCTGTCCTCTAGACTGAAAAGTGTAGTGATCGGAGCTGGACCTGCAAGTCAGGAGTCAGTCCATGCCCATTTTTTCTGCTGAGTAGACTGGTTGAAATGGTCTGAGTTTTGATATTTTGATGCATTTTTTGTAGCTATTTGGAATTTTGGCAAAGAAGAATGATTTTTTCACAAAAAATTTGACAGAAATTCTTCATTCCATTTCTGACAAATTATGCAGTTCTTTAAAAAAAATGAACTTTTGAAATGTTGCCAATTTCCCCCCTGCATTTTGAATTTCAATAAACAAGGCACATTTTTCATGGATCTTTGCAAAAATGTTTCCCATTTTTGGACTGAATCTAACATTGAGCCAGTCACCCAGCTTGGCTGTACTTCAATTCTCCCATCTGTAAAATGGGGCAGTAGTACCGACCTTAGCAAGGGACAAAGGTATCTTTGGTGGCCAGCTCTTTCTGAGTCTTTGGTTCATTAATTAATTATTTTTGTAGATCAGAAAAAATGAGCAGTCGCCTACTCTGTGGCCGTGGTAGCCATTACATGGATCAGCACCCACAATATGCTATAATATTTGATCAAACTTCAGAGCAGAAACACTAGACTCATAACCCCACATAACAAGCCCTTCCAGTCCACAGCCCACCCTTTCCCACAGCACAGAGAAATGCCTGGGGGCAGGTCAACATCTTCAGCCTCCAATGGACCAAGGCAGGTGTGAACTGCATGGTGGAGGGATCCTTCCAGTTGCTTCCACCTGTTTGTAGCAAAGGGACTCCATTGTGCAACAGTGGCAATGTGACCTGGAGAGAGAGGCATGCCTCAGGTAACCAGGTCCCAAACCATCTAGGGCTTGATATTGAAAACCAGCTCCCTGGATCCTCTGTACTATTTCCTTCCTCATCCAGTTGCTGCTGAAAGCCCCAGACCTTAGATGTCTGAGGCAGAGCCTGTGGCCTGACACTCTTATTTATCCCTTTGCTTCCCCGCACGGAGGTCTTCAGATGGCAAGAATTGGCTACGCTTCCATTTTCTTGATCCAGGAGTCTGCCATGTTCTGGCCAGGTGGCTCCATCAGAGCCGAAAGCAGAGGTTCCCATCTCCCTGAGCGCTGCAGGGATGGGGAAGTCTCTTCTGCAGCAACTATTACATGTTGTGGTGGGGATGCATAGTGTGAATGGGGTTCCCTAGCGACCATGCATTCACTGGGAGATGGCAGAATCTCTAATATCTGGCTCATAGCAGAAGCCCAGGGATTCCTTAGCTTCAGAGCTCATGTTTATTTACTCCTGTTTAGTTCATTGGGATCAATAATTGGTCCCTTAGGACCGAGGTTGGGAACCCTTTTTCTGTCACGGGCCATTGGCCCACAGCAAAGATCAATCATGGGTCACTCACCTGTCTGTGGGGAGAAATGGGGAGCGGGCCACAGAGGCAGTGGCACTGGAACAATTTTTATAGTGTGGGTGCTGAAAGCCAGCGTTTTACCTGGCACTCCCCCTTACCCTTGTCTGTGTCCCCTGTTCCAAGAGCTGGGGCCAAGACTGGGCCATGGCTCTGAGTGGGGGAACGGGGACGTGGACAGGGGTAAGGGGGCTGAGGCTGGGACCACAGCTGGGGGTGGGAGCAGAGCCCCAGGTGAGGGTCTGATGGCAGCTGGGACCCCACATGTGTGGCCAGTGGCCGGGACCCCCCGCAAGACCTGGAGGTGGTACAGCACCCCCTGCACCCCTAGTTCCCGTGCCTCTGCGTGTGAGTTGTTGCTCACGGCTCCAGCCCTGTGGGGTGGGGGGATGGGGGACACTGCGGATCAGATGAAATTAAGCATGGGGCCAGATCTGGCCTATGGGCCATAGATTTCCCCCTCTGCCTTAGGAGCTGTTACCCTTCTCTGAGTGTCCTATTTAAGAGGCAGGAAGTCATTTCTTTTTCCTTACCCAAAAGAGACTTCTGGATTTAGGGGCAGGAGAAATTGCTCTGTATTTTCGAGCCTCTTCAGACCTTTTACCAGCAGGGAGCTGTGTGTTTGGCTCACATGTTCTTTGTTTGATAGAATAGTTATTTAGAAATACATCCCTTAAAATGCATGTGTTTGCCTTTCTGGTGTTACTAGACCGGGCAGAACTTATTTATACTTGATTGTCTTACTAACTGTGGAGAGCGGCATTATCAGAAGAGGAATCTGGGTTGCCTGACTTCACAGATGCCAATAGCAATTCCTAAAGAATATTACCCAATAGAGAGTTACAAACAAGGCATAAAGGATATTTCTGTCCTAGATTCCTAAAGTTGAGTGTTGATTTCAAACAGTATCTCGAATTCACTGTCAGATAATGTGGTTTAGGATTACCCACTGGAAGCTTGAAGAGTTGTCTGAATAATTATTCTATTCTGATAATAATTAGGCCTGGATCCTTCAAATAGCTAATCTCATGTGCAACTTTATTCCAATGGAGCTGCTACTGTAAATAAAGCTGCGCATGTGCTTAAGGGTTTGCAGGATCAGAGCTGTAGCTAACACGATGGGTAGTGGAAAAGGAGCCCAGAGTCAGAGGCCAGAGCCCAAAAAGAACTAGATAAGTTCATGGAGGATATGTCCATCAGTGGTTATTAGGCAGGATGGATGGGGATGGTGTCCCTAGCCTGTTTGCCAGACGCTGGGAATGGGTGACAGGGAATGGATCACTTGATCTGGGGCACTGGGCGTTGGCCACTGTTGGAAGACAGGATACTGGGCTAGATGGACCTGTGGTCTGATACAGTCTGGCCGTTCTTACGTTCTTCTTGTGGAGTGAGGCAGTCAAATAATCTCTGCCCTGTGTGGGAAGAGGCACTGCAAACTGCTCCAGAGATTCTTAGGATCAAATTAAAAATCTCACAGGATGAGTTGGGTTCTCTGCTCGGAGACATGCCCCAGGCTATGGTGACTGTCCATGTTAGCTCGGATGGAGTGTTCAGGTCTCATTAGCAGCAAGACGTGGCTCCCGGCTGTTTTGAACAGGAAATTCAGCACAGGGCACGTTGTAGGAATGCCTCTAGGGAATGACAGTATTATATATTGACAAAAGTCTGAGCTTAAACATGGTTGTGTTTGGTTTGGGGATGGTGATAGAAACCCAAGGCCCAGCCAGGTGCACCAGCCGCCAGAAGAATTGCAGTATAATAAATTATGCTGCCCTCAAGCCACGCAGGCTTCTGTGAAAATGTTCTACTTATGCAAATGGCTCATAAAAAGGGCAGCGTCTAGCCCCAGGCACGTTTAATAGTGTTCTCAGACTTCACCAGACAAATGTTGCTTCTTGCCTCCCGCTTTTGATAGATGGAAAGTTGCTGGTAATGCATCTTTAACTCCCGAGTACTGTAGTGAAAATGCCACTCTTTGAAATGCTAGACGAGCCCCCTTAGCAGGGCAAACATGTCTGAGTAGATAAAAAGGGGCAGCTGCAATGAAACGGGTTTACTCCTCTCATTCCTGTTTACGAACTCCATTTTCTTAACCTCTGACCTTTTCGTTACCTGGCTTTGCTTGGTGCAGCTGAGGGGAGGGGGACCACAATTTAAGCTGAAAGTCACCTTTGCACTCCTCTGGCTGCCCTCAGTCTGAGAACCTCTGATTTAGATCATCCTCAAGGCTGCTCTTAATTACACCCAGTGGCAATGGCTCTCAAAGGGCCACTCTGTGATCAGGGATCACCAGAAAGCCACGTACAGTAACTCCTCCCTTAACATTGTAGTTCTGTTCCTAAAAAATGCGACTTTAAGTGGAACGATGTTCAGCGAATCCAATTTCCCCATAAGAATGAACGTAAACGGGGGGGTTAGGTTCCAGGGAAACTTTTTTTTGCCGTACAGTACAGTACTAGCGTTGGGAGGTTCCCCCGCCGTACTCCACCCAGGCAGAGCCCACTGGCACTGCAGACAGCGAGGCAGGCAAGGAGGCGAAGGTGCTGTGGGCTAGGAGAAGCACGTTGTGTAGCGGGAGTTTCCCCTACTCTGCAAGCACCAAGGGCTCAACCATCGGCCCACCCACTCCACCCCTTCCCCGAAGCCCTCAACCTTAACCCGCCTTTTTCCCCCCTCGTCCCCCTTTACTCTGCATGCCGCATCCTTGCTCCTCCCCCCTCCCTATCCCTATCCCGTGGATCAGTGTCTTCCCCCTCCGCCCCCCTTCTCCTGCCCGCGGCAATCAGCTGGTTTGCGGCATTCAGGAGGCGGGGGGCAGGGGAGCGAGGACACGGTGCACAGGCTCCCCCTCCCTCCCCTGCATGCTGCCTGCCAGAAGCCTGCTGATTGCCACGGGCGGGAGAAGTGGGGAGAAGGGGGAAGACGCTGATCCGTGAGGTCTGCCAGTGGGCGGGAGGTGCTGAGGGCCATGTGTAGGGAGGCTGCCTGCTGTGGATTATGTTATAGTGAATCATTGCACAACTTTAAATGGAACATATTCTGTAACTGAGCAGGGACCTAAGATCAAAACAATATTAAGCGAGAGGACGATAAGTGGTGGGTTACTGTGCTCTGATCACGGGCCTGGCATACCCTTTAAGCATAAGGGTTACACCATCTCTACACCAGGTAAGGATTCCCTGTGCCAAGACATTCTGTAGCTATCCCGTTAGTATGGGTCAGAGCTGCTGAAGTGGCACAAAGTAGCGTTATCAGAAGCCAGGGACTGGTCCCACGGGTGTATCCTGGCGTGTCATGGAGAAGCTGTTTGAAAAGCGTTCACACTAAGGATAAGAGGTTTAGAAAAATAACCTCGGAGGAAAGGTTGAAAGGATTCAGCAGGTGTTATAAAGAGGATAGGGATTGTCACCCGGTCAGAGGGGCTCAGGACCAGGAGTGGCTGTCACCTGATGTACATGTGCAAGCTGAGGTGTTGTATGAACACACACCTTTGAAGATGCATAACCCAGCAGTGCCTGCATTCTCAGGTGTCGTGTGGGTGCTACCCTGGCACACCCAGAAATGTGCATGTCTTGATAAAAATGTGGGCCTAGGCATTTAAAGCAGTCAGATAGCTCTCAGAACAATGCTGTGCTGTTAAAGGTCTCCCTGAGGATTATTTAATCAGAGTCATGTTCTTGGAAAACTGGATAGTTGATTTTTTTAACTATCCGTGGTATGCCCTCCTCTCTGCAACGTGCCCCCTCTCAGGCTCAGGCTTTCCATAATATCTGACCATGAAAGCACTCATGAAAGTGAGGCACTTGGAGAACTGGTCTAGGGCAGTGTGACAAAGCTCCACGTTTGTACTTGTGGGTCCTGCGCTTCCTGGCAGATTTAGGAGCCTCAGAAACTCATCTAGGCCCCAGAGTGACCTCCCTTTCTCAGTATAATTGGCAAGAGTCACCGCCTAGTGAGTTACCTTCATCACAGGCCAGTATGGAAGATGGAAGAAGTGGGGGGAGCCCGGGCCCGCCCTCTACTCCGGACTCCAGCCCAGGGACCCTAATAGTATCAGCTAAGATGGCTGACCTTTTATCCACAAAACACAATACAATTCCCTGGGCTACTTCCCCACAGCAGTCCCCGCTTCTTCAAACTCCACTTCACCCTTCCCTCAGGGCCTCCTTCCTTCAGTATGATATGTTGTCCTACATTCAGTCTCACCAACAGCATAACTTCCTTCCACAGCTCCTGACACCCACACCCACCTGACTAACTGGGAGGTTTTTATCTGGTTGCAGCCAGTCCCTGATTGGCTTCAGGTGTCCCAATTAGGCTAGCTGTTTCTACTCCTTTCTAGAAGGTTCTTAACTGGCCCCAGGTGTCTTGATTGGTCTGGAGTAGCCTTTGTTTGGCTATCCAGGGAACAGGGACCTGCACATCCTGAGACTAATATACCTGCCTTCCAGCACTCTCCTATATCCTTCTGGTCTGACTCCGTCACAGGCAGATATTACCCCCACCCCCACACCCCCCTGTTTGGACCCCTGCAATGTTACCTCAAACCTGGCCTGCACCACTGTCAGCTTGTGGGCCTGCCTGTGTAGAGGCTGCCAAAATGCATCAAGTTGTGTGGAGGATGTATGGTATGCATTAATGGGAACTGGGGTGAGATGATCGTCTCTGCTTTCTAGCGATAGTGGGATTTGAAGCAGGGGCGTCCAGAGGTGAAAGACCAATTCACTTACTAATTTGCTTTTACATCACAGAGCGTGTACTTGCATTTCTTTTCTTTTCTTTTCTTTTCTTTTCTTTTCTTTTCTTTTCTTTTCTTTTCTTTTCTTTTCTTTTCTTTTCTTTTCTTTCTTTCTCAGCTTTTCAGCTTGGCTCTGGGTTATGAAAGATGCTGTCGGGTTTGTGACTATCTCTCCCGTCCTTCATGAAGTCTCAGTAGAATGTGCAGCCTTAGGCTACAGCTGCCCTTAGAGCTGGGGGTGTTATTCCCAGCATGCATAGACACACTGGTGCTAGCCTTTATCAAGCTAGCCTGCTCAAAATAGTAACACAGCTGGGATAACACAGGGAATGGTGAATGGCAGCACAGGCTAGCCGCCCTGAGTAGAAACCTTCCTGACCCCCGCGGATACCTACTCAGCACAGCTGTCTCCTACCGCTGCTCAATCGACCCTGGCTGCATCGCTAATTTTAGAGCACCAGCTCCAAGTATAGACATAGCCGTAATTCTGAGTAGGAGTGTGGGCAGAGGGATATTAGGCCAAATTCATTGTTGGTGTAACTTCAATGGAGTTACTCCAGGAACGAACTTCATTTGGGAGATACCCGAGGGGTGAATTTAATCTGGCTGCCAGTACTAGACACCCAGATCCTACTCTCTGCTCCCAAATAGGCACGTGGGTGCTTACTGTGGGCATTTGTAGACCAAAGGACAGAACTGAAAATTTAGGCACAATTCAGGAAAGTACTTAAGTACCCGGTTAAAGTTAAGCATGTGCCTAAATGCAGGCGAAGTCATGGGAATTAAGTGTGTGCTGAAGTGCTTTCACTCATTGAGTAATTTTGTTGTGAAGAATAATTTTAAGCCAAAATATGGGTTAGAAATCAACCCAGGAGGGAACATTTTAGAATAAATACATTTTAAAAGAGCATGAGTTTTTAAAATTGGGAATAGATATGGAAGTCACTATTTTCCGGTGTCTATCTTGTGCACCTTTGGATCAAATAGCTATGTGAGTAATATAAAATGTTGCTGGCAGTGTTAGTCAATGTAAAAGGCTCATTTCTTTTATTTTCCAACTACTACATTTGCAGAATTATTTTACTGTTTAAATGGACATGCACAGTCTGAATTTTTCAAATAGAAAGGTTAAGGGGTGACTTGATTAAGTCTACAAGTACCTACATGAGGAACAAAAATTTGATAATTGGCTTTCCCATCTAGCAGACAAAGGTGTAACAAGATCTGTGGCGGGAAGATGAATCTAGACAAATTCAGCCTGGAAATAAGGTCTTAATTTTTAAATGGAGGGGAATAAACCATTGAATCAATTTACCAAGGGTTGTGGTGGATTTGCCATTGCTGGCAATTCTTAAATCAAGTCTGATTGGGTTTCTAAGAGATCTTGCTCTAGTGCAAATAGGAATTAATTCAGGGATGATGGCTGGGTGTTATGCAAGATGATCACAGGGGTGCCTTCTGGCCATATCTATGAATTGTTAACACCATCTGGGTTTTCAGCACCTGGATTACTGTTCAGTTATCTAGGGCCCATTTTGCTAAGCTTAACATATGACAGGTTTGTTTTTATTCCAGCACAGTGGCAAGAGAGACCAAAAGTTATAGGTTTACTCTTCATAAATACAGCTTGTGCTCGTAAAAGAATAGCATGTGTCAAGAGTCTGTTATGAAATAGGTATGGGAAGTTCACACTGTCATAATATTAAACCAAGCATACACACTGCAGCAATCTTTTTGGTACAAGTATCTGCTTTCATCTTTCTGTTAATCAGCATGTGACTTTAAATCATTATCAGCTTTCTTCATTACACAGAAAGGACGGTGTCAAATGAGTGATACAAGAGTAACTCTAATTGCCCATGGCAAGGAAATTCAGGGTGAAAGGAGCTGTTATGTTTGTGTTGCTGCAGGGTTTTAGGGGCTAGTGTGTTCCTCTGACACTGGGAAGGTGTTCGTATTGACATCAGTTCTTGGGATTTAATGCAAGTGTAGATATGGCGCTAGCTGAAAACCTAGATCTAAGTGAATAAGGTCCTGGATTAGGAATCCGGAGTTCTGGTTCTGTCCCCTGCTCTGACACTGAGATTCTGTGTGAACTTGGGCACTTCACCTCTCCGGGCCTGTTTTCCATCCCATCTCTTGTGTGTCTTTTCTCTTTAGATCAGTGGTTCTCAATCTGCGGCCCACGGGCCGCTTACAGCGCAATCAGCACAGAGCTGCAGCCCATGTGACATCTTCAGGGCCATACAGGTAGTATTGGATGCAGCCCACATAACACATTCTGGGCCCCTGCTTCAGATCGTAAAGTCTTTGAGCAGGGACTGTCTCTCACTGTATGTGTGTAAAGCACCTAACACCTTGGGTAGGATTTCCAACTTTTTGATTGCAGAAAACTGAACACCCTTTAGAGGAAGTGAAGATGCTCCCAAATTGTTTGAGCCGTATTGACTTTCACAGTATGTCTGGATAAAGCATTTCCATCTCAGGAAGAACCCACCTTCCATTAATGTGTGAGAGGTGACAGTTGCATGCAGTATCCTCTAGACATGACTCCAAAGGGTCTGTTGAGAGATCAGTGCACTGTGGTATCATTGACATTGTCGGTGACTGTAGATAAGTACACCAGAGCATGTAACTGCACAGAGACAGTGGCAGCTTTTACATCTTGTATGACATGATGCTTCTTGGTTCTCTTAGTTGTTTGTTTTAATTTCCAAAGACACCAGTCTGCGTAGAGTTAATCCCAAATTTCAGTGCATCAATTAGCACATTCTGCAGCCAATGTAAGTGGTTCTAAAAGTGAAGAAACCACCAAACACCGGCCATTGTGAAATGCACCATCTGGGGGAACAGAAAGCGATCCAGGATTCCTTACTGGGTTCAATTCTGGAATTTGCAAGGTGTTCAGATGTAATGGTAATGAAGAAAGGAACACCACGAGAGTGACTTCTTTTATTTAAACTACGATTTTGGGTTTTTTGTTAGGTGGCAAGCAAATAAAAATGAGCTTTCTGTTACTATCTCCAATGCCATGTCACCTGAAGTTTGTGTTAAAACAGGCAAGGTACAAACCTCAGGCAAATAGGGTTTGAATGGAATCCACAAGAGACCCTTAGCCGCATGGGCACTAGACTTCACGATAATAACATGTATGGATGTTACCAAGGGTGTTAGTTAAGGAATTGACCACATTAACCTTAGGATGATCAAAGCCCATATGCCAATAAATATTTACCCTCCCTCAGGTTTTTGGCTTTGTTCTTGTTTTTGCAGCCATGTGAGAGCTTTTCTGTAGGGATTTCATAACCACAATATATTAATATTAACTTTGTGTCTTTGTTGCTTTATGTAATTTCTTTGGAACAGGTAGTAAATTTGCCATTGCAAAATCAAGTGTGTTTTTTATTTCAGGTAGAAAATTTATCTCAGCTCATTTGTCACAAAAATTTGCCCCTGAGGACTAGTTTGCACAGTATCCCAGGTGTTTAATGTTGTTCACCTAATGAAAGCACAACTCATGAAAACAACTATTGAACTCTGGAACATTTCATGAATATTGAGAAGGCATTCAGATTTAAAATGCATGTACTAGTCACTGGGTCCATAAACTCCCACTCCTGATGTCTCAGTGGCAGTGCTCTATGAATATTTCTCCATTTGAATGTTTTTCACTCACGTCTTGATCCACTGTCAACAGCAGTTTAGATTTCCAAGGTTAGCATTATCTGACCAGTCAGACTGGAGCTGTAATTAGTCCGGCTCAGGCAGGCTTGGTAAATTCTCTGTGAATTAATTACAGCAGTTGTTAACATGCCTGAACAGTCACATTCTTTTCCTCTCAGAGCAGGAAAACCAGGTTGCATTTTGCATTCCCAGATCAATAGCTGTACCTAGCTGGATCCCAATAACATGCTAGAAAAGAGAATGTGGAGATCGTGGCTTATGCTGCCCGAGTGATGAGCACTCAGTATCTTCAGCAAGTGGGCTTGGGCCACCGTTACAATGATACACACTGAGGACAAGTCGATTATGACTAGCCTGTCGATAGGGCAGGGGGAGATTGAAAAGAAGCTAGTCACAGTAACAGATCTTGCATGCCGTGGGCTCAAGGTGATGTTCTATTTATCCAAATCTTAGGTATTTACATGGCCCCTAATATTGCAGTAGCTGAGCTCTTCACAGCCTTTATCCTCCTAACATGGCTGTAAGTTAGGGAAATGCTATTGTTTCCCCTTTCAAGATGGGGAAACCGAGGCACGAAGAGGCTAAGTGATGTGTCCTAAGTCATATAGGGAGTCAGTGGCATGAGAAGGGAACTGAACCTGGGTCTCCAGGCTAGCACCCTTATCACCGCTCCATCATTCCTCCCCCGCTGCCTGCTAGCACTGAGGCTGTGGCCGCAGGCTGGCCCGTGTCTCTCACACATAGCACATGCTCTCTGGCCAGCAGATGTGGAGTGGCTGGAAGAAGAGGGTGCTTGCTACCCACTTTCAAAGTGTGGGATAGGGATGATGCTGATGCCAGGAGTTCAGTGTTTCCAACACCTCCTTCTGGAGAGACGTGACTCCCTGTCACAGCCACAACTTGGTCCACTGGTTGGAAACGTGCTCAAACGTAGTCTGCTACAACATAATAATAAAGCGGACAAGAGGTTCTTCCCTCCCCTGAAACCTCACTGTCTGTGAAAACTGAGCACACCAGATTTCATCTTCCACGTACTCTTGTTGTTTAGGGTTGATATGAGTTGGCTGTAAAAACTTTTTTTGCTTTCTGGTTGAAGTGTGGTTTTGAAGTTCGCAGCATGGCAGCACTGGAATGGAGTGATGTTCTTCATTTAATTGAGAGTTCTGACATTAGAAGTTCTTAGATCTTAGACTCTTTTTCACCTTCCTATATCCCAAAAGAACTTTGGACTTAATTCTGTTTTGATCTGCACATGATGGACTCCTGCTTTCATATTCTGCTCTCTCTACAAGCCCTGTACTCCTGATGAAGTCAGTGGGAGTATGGGGGGTAACAGAATGACAGAGTCAAGATCCTCCTTGTTGATCTGAGAACAGAATTTTGTCCTTTGTATGAAAGTGAAAATATGTCATTAGTCCATACAGTGAACTAGCTTCTGGGGAGATCAAAAAAATGAATGAGAAAAATTACACACTTGAGCCACTCCAGTGTTTTGGGGTTAGCACTTTGTCCTGCCACTTGAGGAGCTAGACTCATGTCCAGGGTCTAGCCCCTTGATCCTGAAGCGAGCAAGTGTGTTAACGTTATGGATGCAGTGCTTCAAGCCATTCCACAGGGACCCCCTGGCTGAGCTAAGAGCAGTACTGAATGTCCAGAAAAAGGAATGTCAAGGATAATATACACCAAGCAGATCCAAGTACAGAATTGCGCCTCATACTTGATGCACTGGGACAAGTGAAGTGGGGAGTTAAGTATGGAAGTTTCACTCATAGCTGTGAATTTCCAGGATGTTGTGGTTTTGGGGTCAGACCCTCAACATCATTGTAATGCAGTATTTGTGTCTGAATGAATATAATAAATGCCATTGTGGAATAGAATAAGGTCACATTTTACTACTTTGACCAGAAGTGTAATCTTCCAAGATTCAATTTTATTACTAGTATAACAGTCATACTGGATAAGGTCACCAATATTTCTTTCAAAATGATGTAATGTGGAAAGACATACTTTATACCAGCTTCATGTCCTGTAATTTGGATGGATGCTATGAAATGTGTTGACAAAGATATACCAGAAACATTTTTTGCGTAAATCTAGGGATGATGATGTGCATTGTTTCAAAAATTTTAAGATGCATACAATTTAACTTACCCTCATTGAGGGCATTCCTCTTCACAAAGAAATGAACCTTTCATGATTTGCATTCCTCTAGTTCAAAAGATAAAGGACATTTTCTTCAGCCGTATTGGTTGATCATTTACTTTGAAAGTCAAAACTCTACACTACAAAGCACAATGGAAATGATATGGCTTTTGCATATATACATTTTAGTGCAATGATAACAGTTACCACAAGGGCTAAATTTCAAAGATCAATATGTCAGTTTATCTACAAAAATGTGTGCACACCCATTCTACACACAAACAGCATCACTCATGTTTAAAGTTTAAGTAATTGGACATCCGACTGCATGTTTACATTGCGTGACTTCACAATACTTTTTTGTGGCTTCCAATGTGAAATTTAAAAAGACACAAAAGGTGTGATACATGTACAATTTGAGGAGAGTAGAGGTATCTCTTTTGGGTAAATCCATCCTTATTGACCTTTGTTGAAAATCTAGCTCTTGATTTCTTCTTCAACTTCAGATTCTTCCTGTTTGCATCTTTTAATTTTAAAAATTCTTCCTGAGATTTTAGTGTGGGAAGAGGAAATGAAACCTAATTTATTATGTTGTAAGCCCTACATCCTTAGAGAGAAAATGCATTGACAGGTTTTCTGTGCATACTCAGACAGGAAAAAATAAGGGGTTAAAAGATTTGGTGCTGTAATAAATTATGTAAGACAAAAATATTAAATAATAATCTCTTCTTTATTGCACAAAGCCTGTTGGGGATTATAAAGAATGGAAGCAGGATGGGCAAAGCCCTCTTTTTTACATCCTATTGGCTAAAAATAGTTGGTATATTTTCTATTATAAACCTTTGCTCAATCCCCATTTATCTCAAGGATTGGAATTTCTGAATGGTCAGAATGTCCCATAAGGTACAATTTGAACAGTTTTTTGTTCTAAAGGGTGTATGTGTAACACAAGGGTTGTTCTGCTTGGGGACACCAGCCTACTACAGCTCATAGGAGTTTGTCTTTTAGCTAAAGTGGAAGAGGTCTGTGCTATGGTGGTGAAGGTTCCAGGGTTCATACCCCAGTGACAACCCATGAAAGGGCTTCTTAGGTCTACATGTCTATTTATGTAGTTAAAGATGACTGGTTAGTAATGTGTTTCTCCTATCGGTTTGCCTAATGGTGGTAAGTAACTATACCACCTGAATGGCTGAAGGAAGCATTATGCTGAAGCAAGGAATAATGTCTTCCGCCGTGTTGAATGAGCATGACAAGCAATGCTACTCGCTGCTCCTGTACCAAGGATGTAGGATGTACTCTCTCCTTGCTGCCTCCTCCTGCTAGTTGTTGTATGCTGGGCAGGGTGGGTGGTGGTTTTTGGCTTGACCTATTCAGGCCTGGTGTATTTGTGTGTCTGTCTGTGTGTGAGGGCAGGGGGTGGCTCAGAGTGAGAGTTCTTCAATGTGTATTGGGGCGTAGGGAGACAGGTCAGATTGCAATGGCAACCAGTCAGAAATTTCTATTAGGATTGATGTTCTGAAGAACATTTGTTATGCAGCTCAAGGACCCAATGCAGGAATGACTCTACAGCATTTTAAAGGGGTATGAAGCAGAAAGTGCGGTTCAGTAAAGCCCTAGGAAAAAGGTATTCGTGTACAGGCCAGCTTAGTGGAACTAAAGGACTTCTTAAGCTTCTTTTGTCCTATAGAATGTCCTACAACCCCTTTATGAGATTAAGCATGTTGTGATATCATGGTTCTAAACCATGACACGGGCTTCACGATTCAATGGACTTTGATATCTATAATCTTAAACTGGTACAGCGTGGCTTCGGTCTGAAGTAGCTCACATCTGTTAATCGTTAAAGCATGCTGCACATCTCATCTGTCAACGAGAGTGTTTGGAAAAGGGAAGGACTGAGAGTCAGTGGGTTTTGTATTGTTTATGTGATTAGCTCAAATTGCTAGAGCCAAATATTTGCCAAGGGCCCATCTCTCTTTTGTACAACACTGAAATAAGTGAAAAATATATACAGTGTTTCAGAATTGGTTTGAGTTCTCAGCAAAGCTACAAGCTGCTTGTTCTTTTATCTAAATGCTGGCTTCCCCCTCCATACTGGTAAGATAGTGTCTTGCTTTAAACAATATATTTAATGCACCTTGTAATAACTCAAGTCCTTCAAACTGCTGCAGACTCCATAATTTCACTTTGCTGAAGCCCGTAGTAGTGTGTTTAAAACAAAACAAAGAGCCTGGACAACACAGCTGAGTTCTCCTTGGGAATCCACTTGCGATCTCAGCTGGTTGTCACTCAGGCTGACATAGGCTGATTAGGTGCCAAAGTCTTGCCAAGCCAGTTCTCAGTTTCTTGTTTATGGTGTGGACTGGTGCTGTATTTCCTTCTCTTTACATTTGCATTAAAAGAGCCCATGACAGCCCAGCAGCGGACATTTGATTTGATCACAGCAGTGGCTTTTTCCACTTCAAAATCTTCTAGGTTTTGTGACAAAGGTTGGGCTTTATTTGCATACAAATCACTTTCTTCCTAGAAAAGGCTGAATTTTGAAACTTTCAAAATGTAGTTTGTCTCTGAAACTTTTATGAATCAGTCCTTCTGTTTTCATTGACAGTCTGATTAGGTTATTCTATTGTAGAAGAGGTTGGAGTGACATTAAATTGTTCCTCTTCATGAATATATTGAGCATCATTTGTTACAGAACTTCCATTTTGTAATTCCTGGAGTTTTCCTTCCTCATAGTCATTTTGCCTGTCCTGCGCTTATGAATGGATGGAACAAGCAGAAGTAAGCATCTAGCAGCTTGGTTGCAGCTTTCTTTTTTAAATTGGTCATTATGAGTTTTAAATGAATTCTTTCTTTGGTTATGTTTTAACTAATGGTCCTTCTGTGTTCTTTGTATTCTTGTGGCATATCCTCAGCTTTTTAGTTCTTAATCACTGTTTTATTTTCTGAAAAAGAAGCAATTTACAGAGACCTTTTTACTCTTTCATTGATGTTTCCAGCTGAATGGTAAAAATGCCCAGGCCCAATCTATATTGGTAGTACTGGACAAAGCTGCAACATTGCCGAAGTGGGGTAAGAAACTTCCTCATGCAGACATGGCCTGAGAGATTTGCCATTGACTCCAATTAGAGGAGGATCAGGCTCCATATGAGAAGTGATGAATTGGATTTTGAAATCCTGGTTCCCATTTTATCACTTTAGCAATCTACAGTCTGTAATTGAACCAACATTCTTATTATCCACCTAAGGTCTAATCTTCCTGTTTTCACCTTCATCTGTGCAGCCATCCTTAGGCTGGCTGGTAACTCAAAATGATTTATAACTGAGAAGAACTTTGAAGTTGCTATAAACAAGCAAAAGGAAATGTTTTCTGTCCTTTTTCTTAGTTACTGCTGCTGTTCATGTGTTTGCTCAGCTTAGATATCTCTAGTGTCTCCTGCTCTGTATAAGTGGCACTGAGCCAGGCAGGACTGCATCACTAATGTCTGACGGACCCAAGGAGTCTGAGATGGTTTGTTAGTCACACACAGCCCAGGAAAAATTAATCACAAATGTCTTTCCCACCAGAAGGAAGTTTCAGTAGTGCACAAAGTTCTGGCTGAATTGCGGACAGGCAGGTTCAAAGGGATCCTGCAGAGAGAATGCATTTAATTTCTGGAGTACCCGCGGTTCTGGTCACTTGTACAAGGCTGGGTTTTGTAGCAACAAGTGTAGCTACTCACTGGCATGGGGCCAGGTCAGTTGGATGACTCAGACCCAGTAATTGAATCTGGAGGAGGCTGAACAAATGACAGTGGCGATACATTTTTTGGAGGGGCACCAGATGGCTCTGGTCCTGGAGCCGCCATGGGATTGCACAGTTTGTCACTTCTGGAAGGAGAAGCACATCCACTTTTCTCAGCAAGAGTGCTGTGAGGGTGACCCTGGACACTAGAGAAGTGCTGTGTGGACACTAGAGAAGTGCTGTGTGGACACTAGAGAAGTGCTGTGTGGACACTAGAGAAGTGCTGTGTGGCCATCGTTTAAGGGAGGAGCACAGAGCTGTAGCAATTTCTTTGCAGAAAGATGCTTGCTGGTCCAAATCTATCATTGGTGTTAGCTCAAACGAAATCACAATGGGATGAGGTTGGGCCAGTGCCTCTCACATAACTTTACTAGGTGACAGTCACTGATGTTTTTTAATGTTGGTAGCATACTGTTATATTGTAATGCTGCTAGTAAGAGTCTGCTAATGGTCACAGGAATGTATCATTATTAATAGCACTGAGAGGTTCAAATCAGGGGTCAGAGCGCCATTGTGGTACCTCTGTGCAGACATGGTGAAGTGTGAAGTCAGTGCTTTACTCAGATGGGTTTAATTTTAAGGGCGTGATCTACCATAATCTCAACTGTGATCTCGCGGGCAGGGTGCTGGAGTTGGCACAGGTTCTTTTCTTAGATCAGACAGAGACCTCCTGGGTAGTCTTGGCTAAGTCGCTTCATCCACCCCATAGCTCTGTTTCCTCAACCTGTGCAGTGAGAATAGTCCATGCTGGCTCACGGGGATGTCGTGAGGGTAAAATCCATTAGCATGAGGTATTCAGACACCACATTGACAAGGGTCATACAAGTTCCTGGGTAGATAGAGAAGCTTGTTTTCTGTATAAGCAAAAAAGACCAGGCAAGGAATGTGTATGTTAGAAACATGCTCAAGGTAATGCCCATAAATGAAAAAATGAGGTTTTGCAGGCCCAGATGGGTTAGTCATGTCTATTGTGACGAACTGAGAACAGCACGGGTGAGAGAGTCCAACAGATCAAGACGGAAGAAAACAGGGCTGAGAGATGGACCCAAGAAAAGTGGTGGGATGTCAGAAAGGGAGACGTGTTCACACATGGTGTGATGGAGAATTTGACACTGAACAAAGCACTTTGGTGGGAGAGCGGACCCCATTTGATGAGCTTAGCACGTGGAAGAAGTGCTCCGAGCCCAGGGCAATGAGTGCCAGGCGAGTTCATGGGTTGATAGAGCTCCTTGCTGGGCAGGATCAGGTCCTGAAACAGTAAGGGTCCTAATCCTGCACAGAGAGGCATGAAGCTTCCCCCATTTGCTTACTGCAGTGTGGGGCTGTGAGGGCACAGGGCCGCACCAGCATGCGTCTCATGATAGGCCTGGGCCATGGCTCATGGTAACAGATGAGTGAATCAAATGGGAGGGTCACAGGAGGATGTAAGGAGGGTGAAACAAGCAGGCTAGGCACACTTAATTGTGTAGAGATCTGTGGTTTGTCTGGAGAGAGGTGCACAAGGTTTTGCTTCAGCTCCGGAAGCATTTTTTTCACTTTTGTTTTCTCTCTTGCAATCAATTGATTTTGTATTGATTTGGATACTTTAAGCTACATAAGGACTTTCCAGTTTTTTCCTCCCTGTTTATATCGTGCAACCAATTTTGATTTCAAATGTTATGTTTTGTGACTCTGTGGAAGGAAAGGGGCTTCTTTGGCTAATGTTAATAGTATCCATCAAACAGACAGCCACAATGAGGTTTTACAAGGAGCTCCTAATGCACAGTACATTGTCCTGAGGATCTACTGCTGCAGAGTGTTCCTAGGATGTGATTGTGGTACGTAGCCACAGACCTGATGTAAGGGCAGTGCAGAGGTGCCCCCCCAGTGGGGACTCTGGAGGGCACTTAAGAATGGCTTTTGGGCTGCCCCTTAAGAGGAGGGGCAGCTTCAACTCCCATCTGCTCCAACTGGTGGACTACCCTCTGAAGAGGGCAGTGGCCATAGCCCTGACCCCTGCACAGAGGTGAGTAGTCACACAAGGCTTCCTGGATGAAATTTCTCCCTCTGCAGGGAGCCAACATCCCACTCCTTAACTCCCCCTTTTAGTTTTAAATAATACCTCGAGGAGTCAAATTAGTTTTAGAGCGGCACAGCAATGCTGTTGATCTGCACAGGGTGGGACTGAAGTCCTTGGGAGTGAGGTCTCTCCTCCTTCTTGGCCTCTGTATGGCAGTACACAAGGGAAAGAGGGAAGAAGACACCTCCTTCCCTCCCCTTCCATTTGCACCACCTTGTGGGGGCTGGGCACAATCTGGCTTTTAATATGCAAATCCCCATTAAAATGACAGACTGTGATAATAGAAAAGAACCATCATAATCCATCAGGTCAGGAAAGCAGGGCTTAAGGGATCCCCTGGCACATGATGACATGATAAAACCCCATGAAACCAGTAATCTGTGCATTAGAAACTCCCATATTATGTGCAGAGACCTGCACAGCCTGTCCTCTCAGTAACCCACAAGGAATGGCAGATAGGCCTGTGTAATGACAGGACAAAGAGCACTGGTTCCTTTTCAGCTCTGGTGGTCTAACTTGTTATACAGACTAGATCTCTGATGATTTCCATGGTAGGGCCATTCTCATATCAGTGACCGTGTCTAAGGAAGTCTTGTTACTGCCTTTAGTCCAAGCCACAGAAAGGAAATACTAACACAGAAAATCATGGTAAAATCATGTTTTCAGATGACACACATACAAATAAAGTTACTCAGAGTTAACGGCAGCTTGTCTTGGTTTCATCCTCTGATGCCAGAGTATTGCTGGAGTCTTAGAGTGTCTGGATTTATGAACTATGCCTGCTGAAATGCCTTGGCACAATGAGGAGAGTTGAGAATTAACCATAAAAATAGGGTAGTGCCTAATGTGCTCAAACAGGGGTCAGGACCCCATTCCCCGTACCCCAAATGGCTTATGATCTATGGCTAAAGAACAAGTGAGACCCGATTTCCCCCTTTTCCACAGTTTTCAGGGACTTGGACAAATAATCAATATTATTTTAGCATCTGTGTTTGGGTTTTATTTTATATTAATACAAGGACTGTGATTCAACGCAGTCTGCAAGGCATTAGAAACATGCTCACCACTAATCATGCACTTCCCTGATTCTTAAATGGGACTTATGTTTAGTTATGTCTTGGTTACCTCAGGCAGGCGCATGAAAATGTATCTCTGGGAGCCCTACACTATAGTATATGTGGAGTTACTTCCTGAACATTGTCCTCAATATCCCATTTTTATGTTAAATTGGGTATGAAATATATTATCAAAATAAGATATTACCAGTAGAATCGCTTTAAATAATTTATTTTATTGGCATGGTAGCATGTTTCTTGAACTCCACTTTTAAACCATGTGGATTCTTCAGCATTTCTCATCCCCTGTTCCGCAATGGAGTGAAAGCTGATTCACTAGATTGTCTAAGTAGTTATCTTAATCCCCAGATACACGCGCTGCAGAATAGTCTATTGCTCTTTTCCTCATGATCCTCAAGTATCTCTATCAGTCCCAAATTACATGTCACTTACCTCCCAGGGCTGCCTTCCATCTTTCCTGCTTCTCAGAGCTCGTTCTTTAGTCTTTCAGCACCATGAACAACACCCGATCTCCTACCATTTTAATGCTAAAATAAAAGGTTTAATCTTGTTTTCAAAAAATTCTCATAAGAGGGAGAGAAGAAACAGCATCTGGAAAAGTAACAGAGGACTCCTTTGCCTATAATGGGTTCACCATGTGCTCCTTTTACCTAACAATCTTTAATAGCAGTTGAATCATTCCCTAAGCCTTAGGGCCTAAGGTTTTAGTGGGGGGATTTTCAGACACCTACAGTGCTCAGCTGCCATTGCAAAATTAACAGGAGTTGGGTGCCTTACTCCATTAAACACCATTAAAAAACCTGTGAACAAATGTGCTCACTACAGTACACACTCATTTATCCCACCTCCGTTTTCTGAAACTTCCTGTTATCTAAGCAGGCTTATGTCCCTCATTATCTACCAATTACCTTCAAAATTACTGTCATCACCTGAAACCGTGATTATCCAAACTCACTGTGCCTCCCTTATGATACTCTGATGATTGAGCTTGTATAATATTCCTCAGGCTGCTGCTCCACTGGTCTGACACCAAAGGACAATATAACTGGTTAGATGCTTGCTGTCCTCATGATTACTAGCTGTTCAGTATTGCAGAGTTAACAAATGGAACATAAAAAGGACAGCTACCTATTATGGCAGTTCACAAACCGCCCATCAGAGCCCTTTAATGTCCTCCTCTTGGTAGAACTCTCACTAGTTCCCATCAGTAGGGAGAGCTAGGTGAACCATCCTAAATCACTGATTCAGCAGTCTCCCCCTAAAACCTGAACTCCTGAGAAGACAAAGCAAGAAGGAGGAACTGAATTGTGTAATGAAGAAGACCCCTTAAAAACTAAAACAAAGCAATTAAACCCTATGTTTTCAAAGCCACCAGCATCTGCAGAGTTCAGGCAAGCTGTCCAGGCTTAGTTGAGCTACACAGTCTGATTTATCCAGAGGTTCTTCCATTGTAGAGAAAGTGGAGAAAGATAAAATGCCACATAGAAGGTAGACAACACTGGTTGTCTATATACTGGCTTATGGAGCTGTCTTTCCCACAAATGACATGATTCATTACTATCAAGCTAAAACTGGCATCCAATTAAGTGTAATGCCTGAAATCTGGTACCCAGTAAATCTGAAGAAAATAGATTTAGCACAGCCTAATATTTGATAATTAATTGTTACACTTTCTGAAACTTGGGAGACAATACAAAAATAGAGTGGATTAAACCAGTTTTCTTTGTACAGCTATCCGCTCAAACGTAATGAAAACTATTCTGAAACCTTTGCTCACAAGTGAGTGGAATTTCCAACTGGAGGGGCTGAATGGTGAGCCTAAGCCCCAGGTTTGAAATGAGTCTCTTTGTATCATGTATAAATACCACCAGGGCATGACTCATAAACTGAATTCAGTGCAGTTTCCTGTGTTTCAGGTCATTTGGATGAGACATTAAGATAGAGCTGATGGCTGCTCTGCATGGACATGTTAGATCCCATTGTACTCTTCATACTCTTGTGACCTATCCAAGATATCCCATCCCATTCTTGTATCCTAAGTACTGGTTGGTTTCTACTTTCTACCCCAGAGGTGACTGCATTTCAGTGGTAACATATGTACATAGTTTGTATGTATGCATAGCTACGCATAGAGGTTATATGTGTGTGTACAGAGAGAGAGCTTTGAGTCTCTCAAGGATACAAGACGCAATATAGTTGTCAAAATCATATTTGTAACACTGCTTGGATAATCTTGCAGTAAATTACTACCCCCTGGAGCAGGAGAAGACTTGTGGGAAGATGTGTCTCTGAGGCACAGTGCACCTTGGGTTGGTGCATCTTAACGTCCCTGCCCTGCTCAGGGCTACACCTGAAGTGACTATCTAAGCTAATGGGACTATTCCTGAAGTGAAGTACTGCTCACTGTGAGCAAGAGTGGGTGAGTCAGGCTCTTACTGACATGGTTCACATACCCTGAAATCATTTACCTCATGTACTAGAGGAAGGAAGGCATGACTGGAAATGAGGAGAAGATGATGGTCGAGGCTCTAGCTTTTCCTGCCTTACATTTCCACTTCCAACCACCGGAACCACTGTGTTGTGAGTAACAGATTACTTTGCTGCTACCTATTATGATTCAGATTGTACAACTTCTGTATTTCAATCAGATACATGGAGTTTTCTGCAAAGAAACCCCACAACAAAAAACCACGTTCTTATCCATGTGTTGGAGGTGTTGCATTTTTCAGTGGCATTAAGAATTATTTTAAGCAGTTTCAATGGGGTTAGAAGATGGGTTATAGTAAATAACAGATTGAACAACAGCTGTAAAAAGCAGCCATATAGGTTTAAAGCTTTGTTCTTATCATCACAGTGCACACAGATCTGTCAGATTTATATCGATTTCCTTTTGTTCCACTGCAACTGCTAATTCTCATTGTTACTGCGCAAGTCTGGCCCTCTGTATTCATGTAAACATGTACAAGGCTGCCTTATCAAGATGGACAGTGTTCAGATAATTTGATTTATCTTAATGATTTTTTTATGAACACCAAGAAGTGGCAGAGTAGATTAGGAACAGAAACATACATTGTGTCTGGCTGAATAATCTGAAGCAATTTTTCAGTTTCTGTTACAAGTCATTTCTGTTGGCAAGCCATGATATCATTTTTACAGTTCTCAGATATATTTTCCCCCAAATTAAGAAGCTTGAAAAATGTTTTCTAAATAACCCAGGTTCAGTTTTTCTCACTTGCACTGAAAATCCAGGCATCTCTCCACCCCCAAATGATATTCCTCTAACACTATATATTCCTGCCTAGATCTTCACTCTTTTTCCAGCAGCCTCTGCAAATCTGCTTCTTCCTTATTGAATGAAATCAATCCCAGTGCCGAGGGCCAGCAAGAGTGGGGACCTATGCAGGGATGGGGAAAGCATAAATGGCCAGCAGTTACTTTTTCAAGGTATTATTTTGTTAGTTCTCCATTCTCACACTTTCTTTGAGATCTGGGACTCTTTTTTATTAGCATAAAGGTTTTAGGAGAAATCATGTTTTCAAGCCATGATAAACAGTCTGCCCCCAGCCACAATGCTCCAGCTGAATCCCTGGGATAAGATGTTGGCTACCTCTAACGCTTGAAAGCTCACTAGATTCCATGTGCTCTAAACCATATGATCCAAGATCCAGGATAGCACTTGAAGGAAAGAATAGTTTCTTATCTCTGTTATGTGTTCATTCTCATCAGACCATATATGCGGTCTGAAAGATTATTTTATGTGCATACTGACTTATAAAATAAACTGATTAACTATGTCACTGTGAAACTAGTAGTTCTACCTCCAACCATCCATACCAATAGATCTCATTGTCTCCCTAGGCAGGGTCAAACCGGCCAGTAGGAAGTTGAAAGTCTCACACTCACTGGGGCTCATCCCTGCATATCTCTTGTATATTTCCTCCCATTAGAAAGATATTGTAGCAATGCAATACCCGCAGCTAGTATCGTAACAGGTTACTCAATCTGCATGTGCAGAATGAAGTATTAATCTTCCTTTTCATGCAACAATAAGGAGCTATAAGACGTAAGATGAGCTAGGCCTTAATCTCAAAGACAAGAGATTTCTTGCTGAGAGACATTTTGTAAATGGGTGATATACATTCAGCCGTAAGGGATAATCAGAGACAGGAGTGCAAATTAACAAACACTCTCTTGTAAGATGTTAACAAAGGCTCATGGAATACATGAAGAAATATCAGAGTTTTTGGTCTGTGCAGGTACCTGGTTTTTCTACTCCATCAAAATGAAGCTTTTGGAAGCAAACTATTAAGGCAATATTAATAGAGATGGTATCAATCAAACACAGGTGATTTAAAAGAGCTACCAGTATTGTAAAAAGGCAAGTAATATTTGCGTTTTGTTTGTAGAAGACCAAAAAGATGTGGGATCTTTTGTTCTTCTTAAACAACAAGTAATGTATAGAACTAACTTGTTAGTGCATTGCTCCCTCATTAGCGGTACATTTTTCTTACTTTCTGGATGTCACTACCTAGAAAATATTTCATTTTTGTCTTTATAAAGCTTTGGTTGAAGCTCAGATTGAAAGAACAAAACAAACGTCAAAATGCAGAGTGTGCTGTAGCCCACAAGCAAATAGGTTTAACCAGAAAAAAGCCAATTCCAAGTCTAAAGTTTTTCAGATAGTTGGATTTTCACCCCTTTGATTGTATCAGAGAAACAGTCTAATATTTTCTCATTACAATTATATGTCAGCACAGATTTTTAGAGCAGCACACACAGAAATGCCTGCACTTTTGCATGTGTAATGGCAAATGTTCTCTTTGAAACACTTCTCGGTGACTTTAGTTTGTAAATACTAGGTCTGCTTCACCACTGTTCTGCTCCAATGACATAGAACTGGAGATCAGTACAGTAATAAAAGGGTGTGTGTTTATAGTTTCTGGAAAGTTTAGTGATTCCTATTTTATTTAATAAATCAATACAAGCACATACAATATAGCTGCACGTGTTAGAAAGAAGAAATGGCATTTAAGAGACCTCTACCAGATTTATATAGAGGACCATACAGTTGTAAGTTACAATAAAGTCTAACAACCTGTCTTACTCCTTAGAACAAAGAAGTTAGCTTATTAAATTGCATATATTCTACTTTTATGGCATGGACTGACTCAGAAGAATTTGAAGGAAATATGTAGCTACACACATCAAAGCTTAAAAATACAAAATTCCTTATTCAGTGGCAATTTACAATGAATAAAGAAATCATGAAATTATTGATTCTGGTGCTTAGAAAATGGAAATATGAAAGTTCAAACGTGTTCTACAGTAGAACGATCACTGCAAAAATGTAAATGGTGTCGTTACATTCCTGAGAGGTGCAATGTACCTTTCTCCTTTTATGTGAAGTTGTTTTATGTAGTAAATTTAAAATAAATCCACATTCTTTTGCAGAGGGATGCATGAATAACTTTTCAGGATTTAAAAATATGGTTGAAGAATGTGCTTAGACATTATGAAGTATGATTTAGGCTTATTTGATCCAAAAGGATCCCAATGCTCTTTACAGTCCCTCGCTTATTTAAGAAATACTCACTTCACCCATCACTGAATGACTGGGGTGAAGTGAATCAGCTTTTCAACAGCAGATAGCAATTTCGGGCAATGGATTACGACAGGAAGTGGGGAATACTTTATCTAATTTTAAACTCCAGGGGAAATTCGAGGTAAATAGATTTGCCCAGATAAGAAAATGACCAAAAGATTGTTTTAAGCTGTCCTACTCTTATGTAGAGCTGTGGGTTTTTTTAATGGTGACATCTCATAATGGATTCATTTGGGCATTTGCCTTTTTATATGTACATACTTCAGTCATAAAATCATAGAAGATTAGGGTTGGAAGGGACCTCAGGAGGTCATCTAGTCCAACCCCCTCCTCAAAGCAGGACCAATCCTACTAAATCAGCCCAGCCAGGGCTTTGTCAAGCCTGACCTTAAAAACCTCTAAGGAAGGAGATTCCACAACCTCCCTAGGTAACCTATTCCAGTCCTTCACCATCCTCCTAGTGAAATAGTTTTTCCTAATATCCAACCTAAACCTCCTGCAGTGCAACTTGAGACCGTAACTCCTTGTTCTGTCATCTGCCACTTCTGAGAACAGGAAAGCTCCATCCTCTTTGGAACCCGCCTTCAGGTAGTTGAAGGCTGCTATCAAATCCCGCTTCACTCTTCTCTTCTGCAGATTAAATAAGCCCAAGTATCTACCTCTCCCCGCAGCTTAGTGTCATCCATGAACTTGCTGAGGGTACAATCCATCCCATCATCCAGATCATTAATGAAGATATTGAACAAAACCAGCCTCGGGACAGAACCCGTGGGTGCTCTGCTTGATACCTTGTTCTAATTACAATCTTGTCCTTATTACATTCTCATGTTCATTTACCTCTGATTCGCAATTCCATCATTATTCTGTGTAGTTATCACAGAATTAGTTTTGAAATGATGGAAAGTTTCAGTGGAGACGCTCCAGTCTGTGGGTGTGCCTTTGAATTATTTATCATTTACACAGCAAAAAATGGAGTAAAATGTATTTTAGTTTGTAAAGAAGTGTCAGTAGCTTAAGAGGGTGGGTGGAAGGGAAAATGTTCCTTAATCAAATGATATAGTTTATATTATTGTATTAATTTCTGCTGTAGTAGCACCTCCATGTCCCAGCTGAGTTCAAGACCTATTGAACAAACACAGAATAGGGCTGGATAGAAAACCATTTTCCCGTACTGTGAACATTTGTGAGTTTTCAGAATTTGTTGTGTCACTAAGCAGGCCAAAAAATCAAAATTGCAAAATAAAATAATAAAAAATTGTGAACTCACAAACCAAGAAACATTTTGACCAATCTGTATTTTGTTTCAATCATTTTGAAATGTTTTGATTTTGACTTTGACTTATTTACCCTATATTTACTAAAATCTAAAAATAAAAAGTTGTTTTGACTCAGAAAACCCAAACCTTTTTATTTAAAAACTGTCAAAGCCCTATCCAGCTATTTCAAAACTTTTTTTCCAATAAAAGCATCAAGTCGGGAGGTTCACGGAAACTGAGCCTGTTTTGTGAACTGATTTGGTTCTGACAAATCATCTTTTTTTCAGTGAAAAAACAGTTCAACAAAAAAAATCCCAGTCAGCTCTAGTACAAGACAGTCCCCGCTGCAAAGAGCTGATGCAGTCTAAGTAGACAAGACTGGTGAAATATGGAAGGGGAAAGGGAAGAACAGAAAGGTGAAATGTTTTGCCTAAAACCAAGAGCGAGTCAGTGACAGAGCTAAGATGAGAATGCAGGTCTCCTCAGTCCTTGGGGTCCAGTATACCATCCATTACATCTGTCTCTACTTATGCTTCGTGTTATAAAAACGCAAACTGGCCCGAGCCAGTTTGGGCCTTTATTTTGCACAGTGCAGCCGTGTGGCAAATGATACATGTTACTCCACTGTTGTAGAAACTATGGTTAGTGCAGCAGTTTATGTGTGAGACCTTTGCCACAAGCTAGCTGGGGACCAAACAACTGACCTGGGAAGTAAGGAGCTGTGTGAGGGAGAACCTGGAAAAAACTAACAGGAGAAAATGGCAAGTAGCTTAATTTAAGCAGTAAGTGGAGGGAAATTTTTCATTTATGAATGGTTCATTGACCCATGATAACAAAGCAGTGCTGTAGAAGAAGGATAATTATCTATTTAAGTATCAGATGTCCTAAGGGCAAAGGCTTTCCTTCTTTCCTTTTGAAAAATGAACTCAGATTAAACAAATGTCCTTTTTCCTATTTTACTGTTGACATGAATTTCCTTTTTATGAGTAAAATTAATTAGTTTTTTTATTCCTTTATTCCTGCTGTGGAAATCAGGTCTGCACAGCAAATTTCCAACTTTCCCCTTGGGGTCTAAGTTCAACCAATAGCATCCATTAGCAATGTGCTTTGTACAGTATGCTTGGGCGACTAGCAGATAAATTCTTGGAGCTTTATTACAGTCTATAGCTGCATTAGCTTAAGGTAGTGATAGCGTCTTAGAACCAAAAGCCCTCAAAAGCAGACAATTTTCTAAGTTCTCTGTTTTCTAATTCCAGCTAGCTAAACAAACGTCACTACCTATTTTTCTTTTTCGAAATATTTTCATAGGAGGAATTTTAGTAAACAAAAATCAGTGAATGTCTCTGCTATTCTGTTACATAACAGGTTTTCAAGCGTGCTTAGCACCCATAGTTGGCACTAGATTTCTCTTGTTCATTCCAGAACAATGGAAGTTTCTAGGCATGGAGTTCCTTTGAAAAAGCTAGTCCCATTTAGGCAGAGAACCGCTCCAATATAGTCTGTCACCATTCTGATTCTGAAAAGTGATCAAAACAGAACCGCCAGGAAACTTCCGCTTTCTCGAAGCAGAATTGCAAATGTATTTCCCTTCTATAAGCTTTGTAAATGAATTGTATCCTTGTTTATGTCATTAAACAGTCCTTTGCACTTATCTGAAATGAGAAATCACTAATATTGCCCTGGGCTTTTGAAACTCAGCCTGACATAACTTTTGTGTGAACCTCTTAACTTCATCATGTCTGCTGGATACAGCTGGAGTAATATACGACGATTATTTGTGTAACCCAACGATCAGAGGGTTAAATAAAGGAGGAAACAATGGGTAGGATACACAGGTCTTGTTTTTGTTTGGGGCCTCTGTTTGTCTACAGACTTCCCAGGGCTAAATGAAGTGACTGGAATGGGTTACGTAGGGAGATGGTAGAATCTCCTTCCTTAGAGGTTTTTAAGGCCTGGCTTGACAAAGCCCTGGCTGGGATGATTTAGTTGGGGTTAGTCCTGCTTTAAGCAGGGGATTGGACTAGATTGGACCTCCTGACTTCCAACCCTGATATTCTATGATTCTATGCCTCTTGCTAGATGGGCCAAAATCATCCGAAATATGGTGTAGTGGGTACTAGGTGTCCTCGTTATTCATAGGTATGCTCATTAGCCATTTGAAGCTACTTACTAGGTGATTTCCATTGTGGGCAAGCAGCCTGGTGGGACACACCCAGTCTCATTTTGTAAGAGTGGAGCTAATGGGAACTCAAGGGAAGGGAGGGAAGTTTATAAATAGGAGGAATGGAAGCCAGACTGGAGCACTCAGCTATAGAGCAGCACAAGGGCCAGAAGGATGTGTTGTAAGGACTGTGTTTCTGGAACCTTGCTGGTTTGTTGGACCTAGGCTACAGGCTCCCTCACCCTGCTGGAGAAGAAGAGGAGCAGAATTGCTGCAGGCTATGCAAATATCAGACTGACATTTCAGAGACTCAACAGGATTTTGAAGGATGCTGCGGGACTGCCTCTTGTTTCCTAGACTTTAAGGAGCTTGCATGCCCTGTGTGTGGGGCTGGTCCCTATTCCACACACAGAAAAGGATAAATCCTCCTATTGGGTGTTTGTATGTATATTGCACATGATTTTATTTACATTTAAACCAGAAATAGTAGCAAGTTCTCAAACTTGGGGAGCTCCTCATGAAGGTGCTTTTATTTATATATTATATATAAATTATGTATAATTATATATATATATAAAAGCATATATAGAGAGAGACTATATATAATCAAAGTCCTGAAAAGACTGAACTCAGTAAAGATAAGCTGAGGCACAGAAAGGGGGAATAACTACTGTCTTGATGTTAGTATATTCCTTTTCCAAAACCTATTACATTTACAGGACTAAAATTGCAGTAAACAGTACTACTGTATTACAGTGTCATGTAGCTTAATTTTCTCCACACCATTCTTAGAGCTCTTGTTTTAATGCTGAACAAATAACTTGCTTACTTACCATACCATATGTTCATCAGTGTTTACATGGAGTTAAAATTGCTATTTAAGGGCCTCGTTCCGCAGTCATATTAGTGTAAATTAGGAGCGACTCCACTGAAATCCACAGCATGAAACCGATGTAGAACTAGTTGAGTGTCAAGCCTTAAGTGGTCACTACTTTGACCAGCCCAATTGTACTCCCACTAAGAAACGCTTCTGCCTTGTAGTAAGTATTTGCAGGATCCCAAATTAGGAATGATAGTACTGTTTAGACTATATGGAGTGGAAACAGCTCTAATTAACTAACTATGCTTACACAAATACATAACGTTAATAATAGATGAGTGCTTCTAGTGCTTTGCAATTGCAATGTTGCTAAAGTAATAACCATGGTATTATTTATATAGTTCCAAATTTTTAAACTTGAATGTCTAAAGTTAGGGGCTTTACACCCAAAAGTGACCAGTAGTTTTAGGTGCCCTATTTGAAAGGCCATTTTGCTTGAGCACCCACCGTCTAAAAATCAAATCCTTTAAGCTGTCTCTGGTTGGATGCCCAAATCACTAATCATGTACCCTCCATCCATTTTTAGGCACCTAAAGAAATGAAGCTGGATTTTCAGAGGTGCTGTGTGCCAACTGGCAGAAGGCACAAGGTGGGCATAGTGACCTACAGGGATCCCCTGCGTCAGATATCTGCATGATGGTTCACCAAAGGATGACATGTGAGGTCTCTACTGAGAACCAGTAGCTCACTGGTCATCGTGATCGCTGCAGACCCAGCTCAGTCACTTCTGAGAACAGCAGCAGTCTCTGTGCCGGCTCCAGTGAAGCCCCCAACAGACTCTGGGGCTCCCTGCTTGGTCAAAGTCCCAGCAGGTTCTCAGGAGCAGCTTCTGGCTTCCTACAAGCAGTTTAGCAGCATCTCCTCATAAGTACAGAACTCCATCAAGCAATCTCAGCTCCTCTCCAAAAACGGAGCTCACAGCATGCTCTCCTTGCATCCCCTTGAAGAGGAAGTCTCTTGTCTCTCTCTCTCTCTTCCCCAAAGCATCATGGAACATGCCCCATTCAGTTCAGAGGCCCCTCTAGTAAAAGGTCCCTACAATAGCAATAGGCTCTGAGTGTTCAGGACATTGCAATAACTATTTAGACACCTAGGTGTGAAAATGGTGGCCCAGAAGTCATGTGTGTGAGGAAATGGGGAAAGTTTCTGAAGAAGCCACAATACTATGGCTGTGTTTTCCCCATAAAACCTTTTCCTTTCCATTGTTTTAGTAGTGATCCTCAATTTAACAGTATTTAACAGTAAAGGAAATTCCCTACAGGAAGATGACCTGTTGATATGGTGGGGTGGGGGAGTGGGTGGAGAGAAATGAACAAATTGTTGTTCTGGAATACCTGGATTTGCACTTCTGCCTTAACAACTTCCACTTCAGATGTCCTTGTTTGCCCACTCCGGCCTGTGGAGCGTTTCCGTGATCTGCGTCCTGAAGAAGTGGCTGATTTATTTCAAACGACACAAATGGTTGGAAATGTGGTGGAGAAACATTTCTGTGGCACTTCACTCACCATTTCGATTCAGGTTTGTAAATTAATTGGCTCCAAAGGCTTTGTTTCCAATGAGTGTTTTATCGAGCTTGTTACCCTGTTCCATAACCTTCTGGACAAGAAGGGTTCACAGCTGATGGAGGTTAACAATCAAATACTGTGTCTGGATTCAAAGAAGAATCTGAATAATTAATGACAGCTAAAATGGTGCCTTTTCCTGCAATCACCACCAGGTGTAATGCTTACTACTATGGGAATATCCATTGGTTTCTAGTAAGTACCACTCCTAGCAGAAAGTGTTTGCAGGGCACAGCACTTAATGAGGATAAGCACGGCCCATGATTCAAGGAGTAATCTCATTGCCTGCAGGCTAGAATTTCTCTCCACAGACAACCTTGCCCAGTAGTTGGCTAGGTGCATTATGTAGGTTTATTACCTGAAGTGGCATACTGAACTAGATTCAACGAGTGGTCTTGTACAAATTAATGAATCCTTTTGTTTAAACCGAATCTGGAGGTTAATCCCATTTTTGACATTACAAGAATTTAAATAAACCGGCTGTGATTTAAAGCAGCGCTTACACTTCTGTATTTTACGTCCACGAATAACAGAAATGTTATTGCTAGCAATTTAAAACTGGGATCTGAGATCATGAAAAATAACAATGCTGCCAGTATTTATTTCCTTTTCACGTATTATTTCTCCCTTAATCGTGACCTGAAATGTAAAAGCATCTAATCCCACGTGCTTTGTACTGAATGGGACCCAAGAGAATACTATAAATTAACACACAATGAAATTGGATTTAAATGATTAATGGGTAATATTTCTGAATCCCCAGGAGATCCTTGTTAGTGCCACTTATCTGACTCTTCTATTTTTTTTGCTTACAGGATGGCCCTGAAGCTGGGCAAACTGTGAAGGTGAGTGCTTATGCTTATTATGCAGGATACAAATTAACAAGAGCCAATTATGAGAACTAATAAAAGATCAAAACTAGTCATCTGCAGAACATTGCTGTATCGTGTTGTTATCCTTGAGGTTAGAGAAATTCTGGGTCTGTTATACCTGTCAATACTTGGGTTGAATTTGCATGGAACTGTGTTTACATTTCTCTTCTTTACCAGGCAAAAGTTTTCAGCTGTGAAAATACCATCTCTGTCCTCCTTACAGAAAGAGGCTCTCAGATGATAATTGGTTGTACCTTGTTTATTTCATATGCATAGAAAGCTACAGAGGGAAAGCAATTTCTGTTGTTGTTTAGACAGTGAAAATGTTGCCTTTTCCTTCATAATTTCTTTCCCTTTCTTATTTATTACGGAATGAGTTGAGGCTGATGAAAGGACCAGCTAAACTGAGCTACATTAGAAAAGCATACTTCTTTTTATCCACGCTTTCTCTCTCCCCATTCTCATCACATTCTTGTTAGCAAAGTTCAAATCTAAAGGAGCCAGTGAAGCTTAAAAACAGTTTTTAAGCCATGCTAGTGCAAAAAAAAATTATTATATTCTTCATTCGAGTAATAAAATAGATAAAATCCAAGATGGTTCTCTGGCCATGTTTCAATCCCCCATCATGCAAATGCAAACACAGATGTAGTTAGATTATATGCCTGAGCATTAAATAAGAGCTATTTTTTATACTTGGAATCAAAGGAAAATCAAAATATGGTTATGGTTTAGCACTCTGTAAAATCAGATTATATGTCTTGAAGAAGCTGTTTAGGTTGATTAAGATAACTCTGACAACCAAATGATAGCATATAGAAACAATTCACTTACTTCCAATTTGGCGTGTTGACCTTACTATTGATATTGCTTTTATTGCTTGCTGTGAATATCTAACCGAGAGCAGGGGTGGGGGAAATAAGAAAATCTCCAGACCTCTGGGAAGCTTACGGGATGCATAGCACTGAAACACAATTTACTGCAGTGCTTCAACAAAACAGATTCTATAGCTCCCATGCTAGGCTGCTGGATTGCACTGGGAACAAGATGTTGATGGGTGAAAATGATTATTTTCACCCTAGTTTTCTTTAAAAAATGAAGGCTTCAACATTAAAACTCATCATGATTTTGGAAGCAAGGCACAATATTTCTTTCTGTTACCAAGAATGCATTATGTTTTCCATGAGAGGCTCCCAAGAAGCTGCTATTTTAAAAAGTGAGAAAAACATTAGTGCTCATGATCAAAATTAGAAGTGAAAAATGTGCATATCTTCCTTGATGGAGGACAGTGACTAATATGTGTTTAGACTTTAAAAGATGTAAGAAAAAAGGTAAATATTCCTTATTTTCTATTTGTACAAAGCGTACTGTGCATGTGTCCAGCCATTGAATTGTGAAAACATGTAGGCACGCGGAATGCCCCTGGCCTGCAGTTCTAACAAGTGTAGTGAGAGGGTAATGACCCACTGCTCAGCCCCTGGACTCAGAAAGAGCGTGTGTTTTTGAAAATACGAAGTTACCAGGTTGCATTTTTCCACTTTGCTGCATCATTGGACAAAGCAATAGTTTATTGTCATCGTTTTGATGATGTGTCTCATCTGAAAATGCAAACAATGACGGTGTTCAGAGAATAAGGAGCTTTCAGAACCGACCTCAGATTACTGTGCTCTGAATCTTGTTTAAGGAAAATAGTGAAGTGGGGTTGGATAATTTAATAGCTGTGTTCCTCCCAGGTGGCTGGGGATCATGAAGTCTGAAGCCACTTACTTGATACATGAATAATTTACACATCTTACATCAAATATGTAGTGTGTTGGTTATTTCTATATCAGAAATGCACAGTTATATATTCCCATCAGAAACTGTTATTAACTCACCTCAAGGGTATCAGATTCATTCTGTGGAAGGGACTGCATTTCATTTTTAATTAGGGACAGTGGACCACAGCATTATCCTCCCTCTACCGCACATCTGCTGTGGAGGTCAGTAAGGCTAGGTCTGCGCTGCAGAGTCAACTTGGGTCTGAGCAGCCAGACTAGCCTTTCCCAGCATGAGCAGCCATGCTGCAGACAAAGCCCTACTTCACCAAGTGTGTCCTCCCTTGTGCTGCGCTCCCCCGTGTGTGTCTAGGACATCTGGGGCCGATCCCCTGGCTCTTAGCACTGCAATGAGCTACACCATCCTTGGATTCTTTCCCAGTGAACTGTGGGAGAACTTGTTTGTCCTCCTGGGCACATGGGGGGAACTGTGGGAAAGCAGTGGAGGACTCTCTGCACTCACTTGGTTTGTCCTGCATCCCCATTGCAAGGTGTGTGGGGGAGAGAAGTTATCAGCCCTTGTGAAATCAGCACTTGGGCATTGCCCTGTACCCCAGGGCTAGCCAGTTAACCTGGGTTGAAAACACCACCAAACTTGGGTAGGTGGTTTTTGTGTTAGGAGAACACCTTGGTAACAGCTAGGGCTAACTCTACAGGGAAGGTATACCCTAAAAGGCTTGCAAAAGATCTAGCGGGCTGGATAGAAAGTTCAAGTTGCTCCACTATAATTCCTCACAACTTCACTAACACTAAAAAAAGCACAGCCACCAGCAGTCCTACATTAACATTTCCACCCATTGTAGTGCCAGCCTGTTGCTATCATAATGCTCATCCCCACCATCACATTAAGGCTTCCATCCTGTAAACATTCAAACTACTCACAGACCTAAAATTAAGTACCTGCACAAGTGTTTGCCCAATTGGGGCCAATGGCCTACCTACTTTTAACAGCAGTGTCACTTGAGAAGACTGCAAGTCGCAGTTCAAGCATAAGAACATAAGAAGGGCTGTACTGGGTTAGACCAAAGGTCCATCTAGCTCAGTATCCTTTCTACCGACAGTGGCCAATGCCAGGTGCCCCGGAGTGAGTGAACCTAACAGGTAATGATCAAGTGATCTCTCTCCTGTCATCCATCACCCCCCTCTGACAAACAGAGGCTAGGGACACCATTCCTGACCCAGCCTGGTGAATAGCCATTAATGGACTTAACTTCCATGAATTTATCCAGTTCTCTTTTAAGCCCTGTCATAGTCCTAGCCTTCACAGCCTCCTCAGGCAAGGAGTTCCACAGGTTGACTGTGCGCTGTGTGAAGAACTTCCTTTTATTTGTTTTAAACCTGCTGCCCATTAATTTCATTTGGTGGCCTCTAATTCTTATGTTATTGGAACAAGTAAATAACTTTTCCTTATTCACTTTCTCCACACCACTCATGTCTCAAATTACACAGTAGCCTATGCTGTAGAGTTTGCTTCAGTTCATGAGCAAGTCAGTCTGAAAAATAACCAATTTGTTTGCTAGTGAGGTCTGCAAAAGAAGGTAAGAAACAGCAAGGTTTTTACAGGGTGCTGGTTTAAAATGCTTACAACTCCTAAACTTATGAGCCGAGTTATGTCAATTCTTTCGTGTGCTCCAAGAGGGTGTACTGTAGTTTTGGTGAAGCTAGGCTGTCTTTTTCATGCATAAGAAAGAAGTTGAATCCTATTTTAAGTATAAATTGCAGCTTTTCCTTCACTGATTAGAAATGTTCTCTGTGTGTGCATGCACATTACACTATATATAACAGACACACTGATTGTCAATGAGATGATTCTTTTGGTTTCAGTATATCTGTTGTAGAGTCTCAGGTAAAGAGTTTTGACTTCTGCAGTCTATGCTCAGTTTTCTCTAGTGCAGGCTGGATCCGTGCGTTGCTGTGCATTTGGAATGGAAGGTGCTGTGCTTTGTGGTGGTTTGGGCTGTGTGCACCTGGACCATCCAAATCCTTGCACTGGAGCAGGAAAATCAGCTCAGTGGCTTAACACAGGGCTTTTAAATGTATGTCAAGTAAGCAGCATTTGAAAATCTATCCTGGTGTAATTTACAGCGTTCTTTGTAAGACCAAGTCAATAAATGTGTATCCTGCCTTTGTGGGCATAAAGCTTACTAGGGAATAAACCCTAAACCTGGCCTTTTATGTGAGATTGCAGCCATCCTGAGAACACCCTGCGTTTTGTACTCTCGAAAGGCTACCCCAATCGAACTGGTAGGGGCATGATGCAGCTAATTTATCTGTAGAGACAAGATAATAATGCACAGCAAGTGTCTGTTGCATAAATGCCTATTAACACACATCTCATCTGCAACAGTGTCAAACTCTCAGTTCTCTCAGCACCTCCTACAATGTTCACCATCGGCTGCCAGCTCTCCACCTTCAGGTTCACGTAAAGAAATAAGAAGGCCAGGCTGACGCTGGCAGTGTGAGAGTGTGTGCAGAAATGTATTTTGTGTGTCACATATTTCACTAATTATTTTACACTGAGAAGATTGCTTCGCTATTATTTTTTGATGTGCATGTTTTTCTTTCACAGATGCTTTTTTAATGCTGCGCTAAATCAATCCTCCTGGTTTGCATTCTTTAGGAATCTGAACCTGAAGTGAAGAGTGCAGTGTTCATTTAAGCCTACTGCAAACATTCTCATCCTATCTGCCTAGTGCGCTGGACTTGGGCTTTCACTCTTCAAATTAATCACATCACATCACAACCTGGTTGCATCAGAAGGATTAAAATTATTAACCACAATGCTTTGATATGGCAACAGAGTTGCTCTGCAGATTTCCCTCTGTCAATCCTTGTTTAATAACACATTGAAAACCATCTTTTGCTCTCTTAATAGAGAGCAACACAAGGATGACTCAGAAGAAAAGTGCAAAATGCAAAACATTGTACTTGTTTATAAAGAAATTTAAAATTCCAAGGGGAAAAAAACAAGTAAGAAAAGCAAACCATTTTTGAAATGTAGAAATGCACTATGAAACCGGAGAACAAGTGGTCTGTTTGCCTTTGCCTCTCTTGAAAGCCTGTAAGATGTGCAAATAATGGTTTGACAAAGTACAGTAGCCTCACTTACTGCTTTTAGAAACACACTAGTGGTGCTTTGATATAGAACATGTCACACTGCAGCTATGTAATTGGTGCTGCAAATCCAGTAGCCTCAGGACAGTAGTGGCTACTTTCAGCTGTCCATTTTTAAACAACATTTGGGTTTGGTGTTTTTGATGAGAAATCTGTTTCAAGTCAGGAATATGCTGCATCGTAAAGGGGCAGTGTCTCTAGGTACTGGCTGCTCCAGCTGGACATTTCAGACCTTGTCACCCCTCATTTTGAAGCCCTCCACTTGCTCCTTATTTTCCACTACATAAAATTCAAGTTTCTTGTCCTTGCCTTTGAGGCACTTCATAATTCTTGTTGTTTTACTTTTTTAAAATAAATAAGGTTTTTAAAATATTTAAGAAACTTCATTTAAAATAAAATTAAAATGCAGATCTTAGTAGTTCAGTGGGATCCTTGCCCTTGCTTTTCCTTACTGAGTTTTCCAATGTGGGCCACAGCAGGGGGTGGCTGGAGTGTGCTGGGCAGAGGCCAGGAGCAGAGTCCCAGGCTGGCTACTGGAACCCCAGGCTGGCAGCAGGCTGAGCGGGGCCGACGGCTAGTATCCCAGATTGGCTTTTAAGGCCTGGCTTGACAAAGCCCTGGCTGGGATGATTTAGTTGGTGTTGGTCCTGCTTTGAGCAGGGGGTTGGACTAGATACCTCCTGAGGTCCCTTCCAACCCTGATCTTCTATGATTTTATGACTGGCAGCAGGCTGGGCAGGGCTGGTGGCTGGTATCCCAGGCTGGCAGGCGTCTGAGCCGCTCAGCCTGCCGCCGATCCTGCTCAGCCTGCTGCCAATATGGGGTCCCGGCCACCGGTCCCGCTCAGCTTCCCACCAGTCCCGCTCAGCCTGCTGCCAGTCTGGGGTCCTGGCCACCAGTCCCGCTTAGCCTGCTGCTGGTCGGGGGCCCTGGCCACCGGTCTCAGTCAGCCTGCTGTCGGTCCGGGGTCCCAGCTACTGGTCCCGCTCGGCCTCCCACTGCTCCCTCTCAGCCTGCTGTTGGTCTGGGGTTCTGGCCACCGGCTCCTGCAGCCAGGATCCTGGCCGCCGGCCCCGCTCAGCCCGCTGCTGGCCTGGGGTTCCATTCACCTGAGCTGAACGGGGCCAGCGGCCGGGACCCGCAGTGTGCCATTAAAAATCGGCTCACGTGTCACCTTTGGCATGCATGCCGTAGGTTGCCAATCCCTGATCTGGACCAGCCCTGACAGGTGTTCGTCTAACCAGTGACAGAGGTTCCACAACCTCCCTAGATAACTTGTTCCTGTGCTTAATTGTATCCACACAATCTCATTTCTTTTTCCCTCTTCCTCTTTGCCTCAATTCCCTCCATCGGTTTGTCATGCTCACTTGTTGCATTTCGTTTTCAATTGGACTGTGAACCCTTCAGGCACCTAGCACAATGGGGCACTGATCTTCAAGGGTTCTTTAGAAGTGACAAAGAGTCCTGTGGCACCTTAAAGACTAACTAAAATTTTTTCAGAGCATAAGCTTTCGTGGGCTAATATCCACTTTGTCGGATGCATGCAGTGGAAGTATCCAGGGGCAGGTATAAATAGATAGGCAAGAACCAGGTGGGAGATAACAATGTTTTCCATCATACATCTGTCTTCAGTACAAACCCTTGAAGGACAATAGAAATGGAAGCTTCCTTGTGTTGCTCTGCCAGTGAAGGGTTCTTTAGGCACTACTGTAATTTACATCATAACATGCAGGAAGTTGAAGGAAATCTCTCATGGTCCACACAATTAAGACGGGTCATTTACTGTAACTGGGACTCAGCAGACATTGATGAGATGACAGACGAGATTATGGCTCCGCTATGAATGCTTTGGTTGAAGGCTATAGGAGACACAGGCATATTGAGAACACGGAGACTCCCCAATGATTGACAGATGTGACACCACTCTGAGAATGCCAAAGGCTGGGGCATTGCTAAGTGGAAATGATGACTTGGATAACAAAGTCTTATGTAGAAATACCAGTATGGAGACAGGAGACATTGAGAGTTTCTCATTTGCAGTGAATTCTGATGGGTCTGGATGATTTTGAATTCCCACTACAGAATGTCATGGTGTTGTATCTCAGACTTTCTTGCAGCGTAATATTGTATTACAGCCCCAGGCAGACCTGAAACAGGCTCGGCATGGACTAGCCTGTAAAGTAAAAAAAATAAAAATAAAAATAGTGCAATCAATTTACTTGAGTTATAAATGGGGAAAGTAAACTGGAAATTACAAAGGGCATTGTCTGAGCCAGCCTAATGGAAAGAAAACGTCTCTCATTCTCTGCTAAGAATACACTCGTTCTTTCCAAGGCTTTTGTTTTCTTAGCAAAGTCTCTCTTTTCCTTGGTGTAACTGCAAGCCCCAATGAATGTATCAGGGTTGTTGGTAGTGAATGGGCCCAAATGCTCAACTTAATGATCCCCATTCACAAGTAGATATGAACTGGTATAAAATGCCATTGGCTGCACCCATAGCCTCTGTCCCAGCATCTCCAGTGACAGACAGGGAGGAGATTCAAAACTGGCGGCAGAGAGGCCAACAGGCCAGACAAGTTGTGATGATCTTGGTGCGCTCGTAGGCCTCCGTACCACAGAGGCTTTCACACGCTTCACTTGGAACACGTGTGTAGTTCGTTGACTGCCTGTGGTAGCAGAAATGCACCTGCCCAATTCACAACAAGCACTCCATACCCAGCAAGGGCTTCAGCAACTAAACAAACGACTGCTCTGAGGCTGAGGCCTTGTCTACATAACGGGGGGGGGGGGGGAGATCGATCTAAGTTATGCACCTTCACCTATATGAGTAACGTAGCTGAAGTTGACATATTTAGATCTACTCACCGCGGGGTCCACGCTGTGCGATATCGACTGAAGACGCTCTCCTGTTGACTCCCCTTGCGTGCCTCGTTCGAGTGGAGTACAGGAGTCAATGGGAGAGCGATTGGCAATCGATTTAGTGGGTCTTCACTAGACCCTCTAAATCGACTACTGATGCATCAATCGCCATGCCTCAAACCCCTGGTAAATGTCAACAAACCCTAAGAGAACACAGTGAGCTTTGGATGCAGAGAGTTGAGACGGGTGAAAACCCACAAAGTGCCAGAGCACTGCCCCTGTGAAGATGCGGACCCTACTGCTCTGGCCATGCACTGCTTATTGAAAATATAGTTACCCTCAGAGGGAAGGGCACCAGAGTCCCTTCTTCATCTAGAGCACTAGAAAGCTACAGGCCTAGTTTGATGGAGTCAATTTAAATATTTATCCATTTTGTTTTTTTCCAAAGAGTCTTTGGGCAAGAAACATGCCAGTCTCCTCCAAGCATTTTTGCTTCCCTATTAAAAAAGACAGCACTAGATTCTCAGCTACTCTGGATTTACATTAGTGGAACTCTGTTGCCTCAGTGGAGTTGCTGTAGCGGGATGGGAAACGGTTTTCCCGTCCTGTAAGAATTCTCGAGATGTTGACATTTTTTTTTTCCATCCTGAATTGGGATGACAAGCTGAAATCTTGACAATATTCATGAACCACAAACTGGGGAAAAAAATTCAGATTGGGTTATTCCAGATGTTTTGTTTTGAACATTTTGAAAAGTTTCATTTTGATTGTAAACTTTTTAATATCTTTTCTTCTATAAATTAACTTTAATTTCCAACAAAAAGTCATTTTGACCCCAAGCCCACAGACTTCTTTGGTTTGAAAATGTCAAATTTTCAAAATGGATGTGTGTCGAAACCTGTCCCTTCCTGCAAACAGGTTTGGTTTCAGCAAATGGGCATCTTCTGATGAAAAATGTTTCATTGAAAAATTCCCATCCAGCATAGTGACTAGCAGTGACTCCTGATCTGCCCCAGGGTCACTGAGATCAGATTCAAGCTCTTGCACCTTAATTTGAAAGAACCCTTCATTTCAATGTTCATTATACTTACTCCTCATTATAGCACCATGTTTAAACCAGTCTCTCTGAGAATGAGTATATATAATCAAATCCCACTCTGACTAGAGGTCCTACAGAACAGTCCATTTTACTGTAAAGAAAGATCTTCTATGAATCCTAGACAGTGTCCAAGGTCCAGAGTCATTAGTATTGCCCTCAAAACTGCATGATTAATTTTCTGGAGCTTAATGTACAAGGGCTCTTTCCTGGCTTCATCTCTGTTATGCTACATCTTAACTTGTCATCCAAACAGCTTTTAAACCTTTTCTCACTGGTTTTCAGCAAATGCAGTGTTTGTGTTAAACCACCTTCTGTTCCAGGGCAGAATAGTGTTCTTTCTGAGACACATGCAATGCCTTGTGTATGAATGTATTGCCATTTAACCCAACGGTTGGACTTGACACGGTGGTGTACTTTGTATGGGGTGTACATCATTTATTAAACAAGTGCTGCAAAGCTAGAATCCAGTTTTAATAGGTTTTTCTGAATAGCGTTTTTCCGTGCATTATGTTTCACTTTATAGCAAAATACCACAGGTCAAAATTCCAACCTTTTATTATTTTGCTGTTATATAGTTAGCACATTCTCACCTAATCGATGTCCCTCATCCTTCTAAGGAACTATCCAAACAAAGGGAGCACAGGTAAGAAAGGATGCCCAGAAGCTTATGGACATAACCAGCATCTCCATCACTTATGCATATGTGTTAGTGAGAGACAGCAGCGTTCTTTCTGCAAGCACAAACTTGGCCATTTTTAGAAATTGTTGCATCTTTTAGCCCAAAGCCATTTGCAGCTGACTGAGCTGTGAAACTTTGGTGTCTCAGCTGTCTGGCTGGATCCCACTCCATCCTGTGTCTCTTGTGGCATCGGAGGATCATAGTGTTTTGCTCGTCTTATTTGGAATATTAATGATTCAATTTAAGCCAGACAAAGGGCACCCGTTTACCAGAGGGATGGCTGCCTTATAAATTCATGTAATAAACAAGAGTAAATCTGGCCCCATTTTTTTCAGTGCAAGTTACATCAACTGCAGAGGATGTCCATAAAACCCCCATAAAAACACAGCGCTACTTGAGTAAATTTGATGCTAAAAAACGTAAGCAGACAGGTTTTCTCACTTGAAAGATTAGACATTTAGGCCATCGTCTGATCTTTTGAAATGACAAATACATCTGGGATTTGACCTTTAATGGTGCTCCGTCCCAGTGGTGCATATTTTAGTCTGTTCTGCATCACCACATTAGCTCATGGAAGAGAAGTATGTGCATATGCATATGCCCCTGTGTGGATATGATTTACAAACAGAAACTCATAGTTAAATTGATCAGATAAAACATTGATGCAAAAGGGCTCACATGGCTCTTAATGGGACAAGAGGAAGAAGGAGGAAAATGTTACCTTATCATGTGTAACAGAACTGCCTTTGAAAAGAGGGGCAAAATAGAGCAAAATTTGGATCTTAATTCACCGTCAGAGGCTCTGGCATTCTCTTGAGCCTCAGTGTCGTACTCCTCAGTGAGGCCCAAATCAGGGTTTATGTCAGCAGAGCAGAAATCACTGCACACACGTGGGTGAAGTTATGCTGGATTTATGATCATGAATCTCACAGTAGATGCTGCCCCTGATTTAGAGCACTGGTTTTTCTCCACTTGGAGACCTGAGTACAGATTCTATCTTATGCTACGCCCAACCACTAATTTGGTGGTTTTATCCTCCTCCCAGTTTGTGCATCCCAGAAGAGACACCAATGAGTTTGATGCAGTTCGGCATGACTGACAGACTCTCTTCAGAAAGAGACCTGTCACTTAAATAGAAAGAGATGTTACAGGTCAGGATTAAGATATATTACATATATTGTCCTGTGCCTGTGTTAAGCTGATGCTGTTCGTGGTTCTTAATTCATTACCTAAGCACTCAATGCCCACACAGGTTTTGAAGGAAAAACATTCCAGTTCAGATCCTCAGAATCCTGCATGCAATTCATATCCTAGCTAAAGGCCTTCCTGACTTTTGTTGTCTTGCTATTTCAAATGTCCAGAACTAATGCTGCAATAAGGAATGAATCAATGAGACCAACTGAATGATTTAACAATTTACATGATCCTTTTATTTATTATTTGACAGATGAGTTCAGCACAGAGTTGTAGGTTTCTAGCTGTAACATTTGTGTCCAATTTTGGGATAAAATATGTGTTCTCAGAAAAGAAAGTTTAACTGCAATAACTGGCTGGATGAGCAAAATTAATCCTAAATCTGACCAGTTCCCATTTCTTTTCCATGATCCCTACTCTTCTTTATATGGGGCTTCATCCCACATGGTTCTGAGATGCTCTGTTCCTTGCAGGAGTTTTCAACACCTGGCCACAGATCAAAAGGACTCCTGTTCATTTTTTATCAGCAGAATGTTTCTAGCAGATGATAACTAATGAGAGCCTATTGAACAAGCCTCTTTTCTTAAACTGCTGAAGGAAGCCCTGGCATGCTGTAAGAACAGGGTGGAAACCAGAATTAGGGGCCTACGCGGCCTGCCCAAGTGGATAAGTCATGGGAAGAATAAAATACTCAGAGATCAGCTGAACTTACACAATGACTGAACTATTCATCCCTAGTCACCTGAGAAGCGGAGTTGTCCAGTGGGTAAATCACTAGACAGGGAGCCAGGAGATCTGGGTTCTACTCCTGTCTCTGCTATTGGCACACCGCTCTTTCCCTTCTCGTCATGTGCCTGGTTGTACCATATCTAGTCTATCCTGGACCGCTGGTATTGGGGTCTCTGGTATCGTAGAAATAATCTTTACCTTTTGGGCAGGGTTTGCGCAGGCATGGATCTTTAAGGAACGCTGACACTATCTGTTCTGGAAACCTGGTGCAGGAATCCTCCTTGCTTCCCTCATTCCTAGAAGCATGGCTCCCTGAAGATCCACGTTCCTTTCTGTTGCATGTGTCCTTTGTGAACCAGGGTCTGTCGCTGTTTGTTTTTATGCTGGCATTCCTGATGAAAGTCCCTCCGCCTCCAGACTATTCAGCATGGGGTAGGAGCTCCTGGCCTTAGCCCACCACCGCCTCTCCCAAAAGAGCCACGTGGAGGTGGCATGGAAGGTCTTTTGAAGAGTCAATTGGGGCTACAGAGAGGAGTGGTTAATGCAGATTCATAACATCTGCACCCCTTTCCCGTGCTTTTCTGCTCCACTCTGCACTATGGTGTGGATAGTGACTGAGTACAACCATAGTGTGCTAATCTCTAATACCTGGGTGAGAACAGAGATTGAGCTCCATAATGAAATACTGCAGAGCTGGGAAATTCCTCATTTGTTGACTTCTGGGTGGAAACCCACAAAATGTTGTGTTTGGATGTACAGGTGGATGTTGCACGCTGTCTCCCCTGAGTAAATCCTGCCTGTGTGTAACAAAGCAAGCGTGTATGGTAGGCTGCAACAAGGCCTGCAACCTCTAGAATAAAAAGTTGAACAGACATCCAGTGTTCTGCTAAACAAGCTTTCCATGGAGAAAGAAGGTGTGCTGTTTGGTCATCCGCTCAGGAATTCGCCTTTTCACCCCACCCCATCCCTTTCTTTTTTAATGCTGAGCAGCTATAGGACACCAGGTGCTGCACAAACTCACAGAAAGTCTGTTTGTCACCGAAAGAGCGTATAGTGTATGTCGGCAAGACAGGAAAGCAAGATGTGTGAAGTGCTATTAGAAATCCATCAGATTCGTTGCTTTCTTTTTCTAGTATTATTTTCTTTCTTTCCACTGCCTTTTACAACCCTCTCTCATCTCTTTCCCTCCCACTAGTTCTCTGTGATAGCTGCCCCAATGAATACTTGTGGCTTCCTGTCCACCCCATGGCATAGATCCAGACTCTGTATCAGAAGCTGGAGAAAACACACAAGTAAGCAAGCAAACAAAACCAGTGGGTTGGTGCCTGTGATGTTGAGGACCTGACTTTGTTAAACCAGCTAAAATTCTAACCTTAAATGGGTGTCATTCCAGCAGCAGATTTTCGATGTGTTTGTAGTATTTGAAATGGATTGAATGCTTGTGAGTAGTGCCATTTGGACAGCCACAGAGGTACAGCGTTGGCAGCTCTGCATAATGGCTCATCAGAATCCTGAGTCTTTAATGGAGAGGCCACTTCAAGGGGTGCAAGGTCTGTTCTTGGTCTCTCTTTGCTCAGGCTAACAAGCAAACCAGTTAGTGCCAATTTTCATGGTGGGTTTTGTCCATATTTGTCAACTCTGAAGAGAACTGAAGCACTAACCTGGTTATTCAGGCCTTAACTTTTGGTTAAGGCCAACCTTGTTTGTATTCAGAATGGAGACCTCATGGCAAATAGTTCTGCATCCCATTTCTGATTCATTGAGTCCCACTTCTCCACAGAACTTCTGTGACTTTGAGCCCAATTCTCAACTGGTGTAAGTGACAACATCCCTGGGTCAATGGAGTGGCACCCATTTACAAAGCCGAGAACTTGACCTTGGGTGTGCAAACACCCAACTAAATGTACAACTCTTTGTTTGCACGCTCAATTACAGTTTGCTTGTGTAATGTTAGTAACTAAATATGCACAGCAGATTATTTGAATGATGTCCATAAAGTTGGAGTTATTTTCTTTATATGTCTTTCTCTTCACCCAAAGCAGTACTCTGTCACAATGTGCAGCTATAGGAGCTACACCAAGGAAAAATCACAGAATTTATTAGATTCTAATAAACTCCCCTTAGTGCACACACATTCAATATCTGCCATTAGCATTAATGAGAGTTATGCATGCATCCCGTGGAGAATAGACCCCATTGTTTTATTTCTTTTCCTTGGTTTTAGTATTAAATCTCATCCCACAGTCAGATCTGTAGGGCATACATGTACTCCTGTTGCTCAGTTATTTGCTCTGCTTAATATATACAGCTTGATCACAGCCTTCTTGCATAGTAAAACTGAATGAGCACAAATTTAGAAAAAAAATCTACTTAAACAGAATTTTTGCATTTGGACAAAAATGGGGAATTTATAAATTAATGAATTGATGGATAACTCTTGATTACCAGTAGAATCTAATGAAATCATAAATACTCCCCTGAACAATTACTCGTTCCATGTTATTAAATTATCAAAACCATAACTAGTTTTGAAGCTAAGACTCTTAGTGTGTGAGGGAGCAAAGTTGTGTTCTGTAACAATGAAGGCAGAGGCAGTGCCTAGGAAGAGAAATTTATTATTTAATTTGCTGAGTAATCTAATTTCAAATAACTATTGAGTTTCTAAAAAATGAACTTGGATTAGATTTTCTTGTCAGGAATAAACAGGAAATATTGGCCAGTTTATTCATTAGTGTAGTGTGCTGAGAAGACAGAATTGCTCTATGTGATGTGACTGCTGCTCGCTTTCTGTTCTTTTATCCTGTGTTCCTTGGTCCTGTTATCCATACATTGGAGCCTGCTATGGTCCAAATGCAGGTTGTACCCATGTGACAAAAATCCAAAAAGAGGGAGAGACAACACATTCATCCAAGAAACTGATTCTGTCCTTCAGTGTAAATAGTTCAGCTTGTGATTCTTTATTCCTGAATCACACATATGCTGTGTGGAGCATAGGGATGTCTGGGATTAAAATGTGTGACGTCCCTTGAAACAAGGGACATTGGAGAGGTATGCTAAGCAAGCAGTATTCTTCATTCAGCCTTTATTTCACTTGCGTGGGAAGGGTCCTTTGTTTACAGTTTTGAAAACAGATTGCTTACAAAACCCATTGACTTTTACTCCTAATTTCCCTCTGCACAATACATATGGCATCTAAGACCAATGCTACATTGGTTTAATGTCACTCTTAGGGCACGTCTCCACTCCAGGTGCTACAATGGCAGCGCTGCCTCTATGCCATTGTAGCTCCAGTAGCGTAGACGCTGCTTACAGTGACGGAAGGAGTTTTTCCTTCAATGTAACTAAGCCATCTCGCGGAGCAGCGGTAATTAGGATGACAGGACAATTCTTCCATTAGCCTAGTTCTGTCTACATCAGGGATTAGGTCAGTTTAACTGGGTGTGACATAGTGTGACATCTACATTTTAAGTGTAGACCAGGGCATAGGGCTAACGTCAACCTTGGCCTTCATAGTGAGTGGGAGAGAGGTGCTGCATGGCCTACACAGAATCATTCAGTACCAGCCAGGTGCTTGCCCTTCTCAACATGAGCAGCATGTGCCATTGGGTACCACTTGCTGCCAACAGGAACATCTTCAGTTACTGGTCAGAGTTAGAAATGTGCTGACCATACCCTCTTAGGGACAAAAACTTAGTCTACAGTTGCCTACCTTATTGACTCTACAGTTGCCAGCAGATTGCAACAATACGGTGCAACGACATAGAGTGTATTATCTGTTAAGGACGCGTCTTGCTTACATTTGTTTGGCTTGACCTCAGCAGATCCAAGCTGCTGTTTTCTCAGTTTTATGAAGCCGAATGTCTTCCAGTTTGCTTTAGCGAAATAGCCAATCTAATTCTGTGTACGTGTGCACGCACAAACACACACATTGTACAGTGGACCAGTGTAGTGGGGTGATCACCCTGCTCTTGTCCTGAGTGGGTTTAGCACAGCCTCTGCAGGGCTGCTTTTAAGAAAAGTAGCTCAGTAGAGAGCTGCAGCTGAGGGCGTGGCAGCCACAGCTGTGGCTGGGGCAATTAAGGCCCAGCTGGCCTGTATAAAAAGGCTGGGAGCCAGGAGCTCAGGAGTCTCTCCCCAGCCTTGGAGGGAGCAGGGCCTGGCTGCCTGAGCACAGGATACTTGGAGTGAAGCAGGACTGGGGAGCTCCAGGCTGGCAGCTCCCCAGGCTGCAGGGCCTGGTCCTAGGCCCACAAAGTTACAGGGTGGTAGAGTCAGGCAGCAGGTTCCAAAAACCCCTTTCCTAGGATGACTGGCTGTTACACTGCACTCTGCCCCAGAGAGCAGGGGCTTGATGATGACTGACAATAGCCTAGACTGAGACAAGGTGGGGCTCAGAGTTGGGGGTTTCCCAGAATGGGGAGACCCAGAGGCAGAGTATGAGGGTACTGCCAGGGGACAGCACCCCAAGTACAGGGCACCAGGATCCAGGGAGAAACATGGGGCTAGCAGGACACCAACCTGCAGAGGGTGCTCCATGCTGAAAACGAGCTAATTCCTGGACAACCAGCAGGAGGCGCTGCAGTGTGAGTCATTGTGCGGTGACAACCAGACAAACAAATTTCTACAGGCTGCCAATGACAGCTTGCAAACTCTATTGAGGAATGATAATTTGCTGTTTACAGTCATAATTATCCCTTGCCATTCAATGCTGAAACTTAACTAAATTTTGCTGAAAAGTAAAATATAATAATAATATAAGTGTTAGTAAATTAGCCACAGTCTAAATGCAAAAATGAGGACACAACAGAAAATTAATATTTATCTTCTACCAGTGTGTAACTGGCTTTGTTAAGAAATGTCTGAAAGCTAAAAAGAGTTTGTTAGACAAATTATAATTTTAATTGCAAACCTAATTGATTATACTCAGCATGCTCATTAGGTTAAGGGAGAATAAGTCAACCCTCAAGGTCATTACAGTACTAGATATTGTAGGCATGGAATTTGTGATAAGCTGGTTTGTGAACATCTAATTGCTCATTCATGGCAGCGTCTGCCACTTTTACTCCCGAAACACCTCTTTGTCCAATTTATTTAACACCCCTTAATATTCCACAGTTAGATTTACTAGAGGAAGCATCAAGCAATGAATTTCCAGACCTTTTCATGCCTGAAAGGCAGTCAGCTAAAAAATAATGGTGTGACGTGACACCAAGCAGGGTGCATCGTAACTGGAAATACTCACCTGCAGAGATCATCAAAAATTTCTCATCGTACCCCCACTTCCCCCCAAGAATAAGAATCATACAGGTAGGGAAATAGATTGGGAGAAGATGCTAGAAGGGACGTTCTTTAAATTGTACAAAATAATCAAACAATGTTGTTTATATTGTTGTAGAAGGAACACAACATACCAAGTGTTTGCAGTTAATTCTTTCATTGTTTGTTTGAGAGAGGCTGGCAGGGGGATGTCTTAAAATTCAAACCATTTTTTGGGAGATAAGGCAACTGAGATGTCACACAGCAAATTTCTTCAAATGAACATGACTTTAAAGGATGAAAACATTCTCATGATAGTAGTACCGGGTTTTATACTGTGCTTTTAATCCATAGATCTCAAAGCACCTGATGTTGGAGGTAGATATAATAAGGTATCACTATCCCCATTGTACAGATGGGGATATTGAGGCCCAAAGAGAAAAACGTGGCTTGTGTAGGACCACTCAGGAATTCAGTAGAGGAACCAGGAATCAAAACCAGGCCCCCTAAGTTCCAGTCTGGTGCCGTAGCTACTGGGTCACACTGCCTCTCTCATTTAGCTGCTATTGCAGCATATCCAATTGTGTGAAACTAGGCTGACCTGTTAGTGTCACACCGCTATGCAATGGAGTGTAGTGTGTTGGGAACTGAGGTGAGACAACCAAAGTCTTTCCTACTAGATTCACTGATTGTATTCGGTGTGTGAACACAGAGAGGGATAGTAGGTGGGTTTTCAGTTAAAATACATTTTCCTACATTCCAGGTATCATAGGTTTATTAAAAATAATTAAATGAAATGGTTGGAGGAGAGAAATTCTTGGTGCAGCATTGACAAACTTGAGCTGTGGGATAATGCACTGTTTGCATGCAATCATATCAGCATTTGTTTAGAAACATCACACACAGTCATTTGGTAGTACCTCGCCAAAAATAGATAAATGAAAAACAAAATTTAAGGATATGCCAATTTAATTATGATTTAATTTAATAGTGACTTTAATCATTTTGTTGCTGCATTGTGAAAAAATGGCAAATGGCAAAAATTCAATAAAGTAGATTCCTTATACTGTATTAAAAACCCCATGCAGAAGGAAGTCTTAGGGCTAGTCTACACTGCTGCGCTATAGTCGGTCAGCTGCACCAATCTGGTGCAGCACATCTGGTGAAGATGTGCTGTACTGATGGGACAGCACTCTCCTGTCTACCTCAGTGATAAGTGGAACCTATGTCAGTAGGAGAGTGTCTCCTGACGACATAGCATGGTGTAGACACTGCTTGAAGTCAGTGTATCTCGTGGGGGCGAGGGAGCTTTTTCATGTCCTAGAGCAACATAAATTACATCAACTTCAGCAGTAATGTAGACAAGTCCTTTGAGTTCCCTCTGCTATAGTCAGACTCCTTTCTAATAGTAGTCTTTGACATCAGACTTTTCTTCAGTCTTCCAAGGGAGGCGGCTTTGGATGCAAGTTTTAAGACTGGTTTTCACCCATCCTTAAAACTCAGTTGCAGGCACACAGTTGTGATGGCTAATGAGATCTCTCCCTCCTTAAAGAAATGTGTTCATCAACCTTCTACCCTCCCGTGCAGAGGTTAACATGTTGGTTGACTCACTGGTTGATTCACATCACTGTAAAGGGGTCACCAGACTCTCCCACATATTTTAGTCCCCTATTGCCACCATGTACATTGACTTGATGAGAACATTTGTTATGCAAACACACTACGATCTGTTGTACAGAAACTCTTTAGATCAGTCCTTCTGCTTTTGTTTAAAGTGTATGCTCATATTTTGCACAGTAGGTGGTGATATTACTTTTAGAAATTGACGTGGTGTGTGGAGTTACCTTCTCCTAAAGGAGAATATAGCGGAGCCTTAATGAAAATGTTCTGTCTTGATATAAGTCTGGGATTTTATTATTTTGTTTCATATTAGTTTTAATTGTAGTAAACTCTAAAGAGGAATAGAATCTTTTTTGGGAGAACGTTATTCAATGGAATATTATTCTGTAGCTGCAATTCTCAAAATGGTCTTTGGGCATATTTTAATTAAGAGGTTTCCAACCAAGCATTTTCCAATACCCTATATGTTTGCGAATTTCCATTTCTTTTCCTATTAAGAAATGATAAATTGTAACCCATCATGGAAAGTTATGTAGGTCATTATCATGAATGGAACTGCAATTAAATTCAGTTTTCAAACAAAAAGAAATCTTGTCGTAATATAGGTGCTAGTATGGATAGCACTCTTGCCTCCCGGACAGAAGTGTGTTAGATTCAAGTCCTACAGAAGACATCCCTTTAGAATAAACACTAATGCTGATTGACAGTCTTAGGACAGTGCCATTGGCATTTAAATGCTTCAGAAGCTAGAATCCAGCTTGTGTCTTTTGGTGGCTGTCCAGGTGCACGCGAAATGTCCCATGGCACTTTTTATTTAACAAGCAGCAGGGGGATAACCTTGTTCTCGTGGTCAGTATCAGCACTCCCACTCCAAAATAAAGACGGATATTTAAGGCAGATTGGGAGTTGCTGTTGGCTATACAGTGGCTCATCCCATTGCCTGCACAACGGTTGCACTGGTGGGTGTTATTTGTGGTGCTATGGAAGGACCTAATGGCTACAGCCCTGTTGTTCTAGAAACTTGACAACCCTATACAAAGAGATGGTCCCTGCCCCCAAAGGGTTTACAATCTAACTCTGAAACAAGAGACAACAGAGATACCTGGAGCACATGAAAATATTAAAAGTAGTTCTGTTCTTTGTCCAAATCATAATAAAATTAAAAAAAACCTAAACATCTAATTTTTATGGGAAACTAAATTACAATTTTCATATTAGTTTCACCTTAGATTTCCCTCTGATAATTATAGGCTTGACCACAATCCTTGGGAATAATCACTTCTGATCCTTTTCCTAAAGAGAAAGTCTGAAGTGTTTGCAGTTCACAATTCCTTTCTACATATTGTTCACGTCCATTTCTATGTACTAAGCATTACCATGAAAATAACTATAATCAAGAGTTGATATCCATAGAGAACAAATACTAATACACTTAGAATACATCAAATATGAAGCAGGCTTTTCGTTCAGAACAGAAGGAAGGATTAAAAAATATTAGTTTTTTTATAGAATGCATTTACAATTATTACAAATTCTATTGAGCATGCAGAAATCTAAGCTTTGAGCTCGCAAGAACTCTCATTATTGTTTAGCCTCAAGAAAAACCTTATTGTAAATGAATGCATTCAGACAACAGATAAATATGAATGATACAGCCAAGTAGGTTGAAGAGCCTTGTTGGGGAGGGTCAGATATGTTTGCTGTCACCCAACCATGTTCATTTCCACCTGAGGTGCAGCAAATGTTAATACTGCACAGAAGATAGTCAACTGTTACATGCGGTGATAAGGGCTAAGACTAGCATGCCAAGAAATTACTTTTCTATTGATTTTTCTGTCATTTTAATTTTAGCTCTTTTGTTGTTTCATATGAGATTGAAAAAAAACAGGCCCTGATCCTGGAAATGGTGGGCAGAAACTTGCAGCGATCAATAGGAAGGTAATTAGGTGAAACATAATAGCCTGTGATATACAGGAGCTCAGATTAAAGGCTGAGTGGTCCCTTCTGGCCTTAAAATCTGTAAAGAGCCCCACTGATTAAGTAAGACTGCATGTAGGCAGATTAATGCCCCCCGTGTGGCTACACTGAGTCTTTGCACAATCAAACATCCATGTCACGGGCTGGGAGCCTTAATATAAAGCAGGATAAAGGGAAGGGAGTGTATCTTTGGCCTTAGCAGGAGAGGTTGAGAGGAGTCATTTGGTTTCAGGTGGTACGGAAGAGATCTTTAACCGCCTCCTGTATCTTGATTTCAGCAGTCGGGAGGGGGGATGGGGTGCTGAATGGAGGGAGAGGCCCGGAAAGGGTGAAAATGGCTGCCTAAAGGCTGAGGTTGTGGGGAGAGGATTGGCTGGAATAGGAGGTATGTGTGTACCGTTAAGTCTGGCTTGGTTGCAGCAGGAGCTGAGCGGGGTGTGAGGAAGGTGGTGCAGTGGTATTCAGACTGGGTTTCACCACCACTCTTAATGAAATACTTATGAAGAGTTGATGTGTTCTGGTGAAGCTAGAGAAGGCTACATGCATCTAAGCTGACTTTGGAATTTAGCCCTAAATAAAGGCCAATAAAAGCTGTTCTCAGAGGCAAAATTACCATAAAATGTATGAAAACAATAAGAACAATATCAGCACTTTGTTTTATTGGTGTTTGAAATAAGAAATACTTTCTGTGTGCTAGATTTTGAACTTTGAGTGTTTATTTCAAAGTAGATTATTTGTATGGCCCAGTCAATAAACACAGACAACCTTAATCTCCTTCTTTAAACACCATTATGTTTTATGAATTTTTCATAAGAATTAATCACTGGAATATTTCAGTATTAATTATGCTAAAAATGTATAGCCAATGCAGCATGATGTCTGCTAGAAAAATTACTTAATAAGCTTCCAATCCCATCATTGTTTTAACTTGCCAATGAATTACTTAAGTGTCATTTGTTAAACTGGTTTAGTCGATAAAATCCTTTAGTTGTTTTTCAGAGCGTGACCATTATTTCCGAATAATGTATATCTAATTCTCTCTTCACTTTGGTCTATTTGCATTGGCTAGACTGGCTTATTATTAATTAGCTCTTTATAGCGTATTAGCCAAGAAATATCATGATGCAGTAATAAGTAAAAGTTCACAAAGACAAAATACTCCAATTAAAGAGTAAAGCTTAGTGGTAAGCAGTTTCTTAAAATGGATTACAATCTGGTAAATTAAAGCTGATTTCCTTCATCTGCTTACATGACATTTCTATGGGAAATGGCTTTTTATTCATTACTTGAAATGATATTTTCCCAGAATTATTTCTTTTTAATTAATTTTGCATTTCTATCATTATATACAATGAAAATGTACCGTAAGAGGGGGAAAGGGAATGAAAATCCACAGTAAAGGAGAATGAGAGTTCATAAGAGTGTACCAAACTGCTTTGAAATGTTGCTTTTAATTTACTTTTGTCTTCCCTGGCAACATTAAATTCCTGTTGCTGGGAGAAATGATATGATGCATTAGGATGATTTGTCTCCAGGCTGGGCACAGAAAACTCGGGAGTACATCCTCTCCTGGGTCTCTCCATGATGTAATTTGGAAATGTAAACATTTGCATCCGAATGAAACCTTTGTTCAGTGGCAGGCAAGTCTTGATCATGCTTCCGAAGCTCTAGGTGCAAAAGAGATAGTGTGGTTCCAGTGAACGGGTTGGGGAAGCAACGCTGGGTGGACCAGAGGATTTCAGAAAAGAGACAAAGGACTTCAGAGCATGTTAAAAACTTAATTTGGTCTTAAAAACACCAAACTCTGGTAAGTAACAGTATTCAGCACATCATCCTAGGCTTACCTCAATGTTCCTGTTGACTTTCCAGTTGCCTTTAAGATGCGATAATTTCTGTGCTCTATAGTTAAAGACTGGTGAATTAAAAATGTAAAGGAATTCATCAGATTTCTGCTTTATTTTGTAATTTCATGAATGAAAAGCACCACGCTCTATCTGTTCACCAGGACTCCAAATGAAACAGCTGTATTAGAAAATGAGCCGTTTTTGATGAGTTTGGGTATTTCCCTCTCTCCTGAAATTTTTAGTTGGAGCCAAACCAGTGATCCAATCACTTTTTGTTTCTTTAAAATTTGGTAATGTAAAAGTTGCAACAGGCAAAGTGAATTGCTGGTAGTAGGGAACTAAAGAAGACTTTATGCAGCACACAACAAACGTGTCCTTCTGGAGAGATTCAAAAGTATCAGAACCAAAAGACTCAAACTTTTTCATTTAAAGCTCAAGATGCATTCCCCGGAGACATGCCAAAAGTAGAAAATATTACCCAGGAGACTCAGTGTAACTCTACCGTACAAAAATATTCTGCTTTCAAGAAACCCCAAGATATTGTAGTTGAGAGTAGAAAGCTACAATTTAGGCTTTTTTCAGATTATGGGTGTAATTCTGATCACACAACAATTTTATACTGTTAAAGGTACATTGACTTCAGTGGAGTCACTCCTGGTTAATACTGGTGTTACTGAGATTGGAATAGGTCTTATATTTCTATGTAGTATTAAAATGTATCTTGTTGCTCCCTGTAGAAAGAATGAATAAAAATATGGATGTAGCTGATGTCAATATTTTCCCCATCTAATAATTAATTTATTTTTTATTTGAAACATCCTTTAGTTTTGAAATAGGCAAGTGGACCTTGGAGAGGAAAGCATACTGTTATTTTCTTCTAACAGCCCCAAACTCTTCCTCAAATTACTACAAAAGCAATTTATCAATTTTAGTGCCAGATCGATGAAAAAAGTGCACATTAAGCTTCATTAATTAAAAGCAGTGAGTACGGAGGCATTCATTCCTAGTTTAGGTTTACAAAAACATATGCCTCCAGATAAACGTGCTGCCTGAGATTGGGGCATTGGCCTTGGATGTTCTTCTGTGGGAGTGAAGTGATGAAGTGGGTTCTAGCGCACGAAAGCTTATGCCGAAATGTATTTGTTAGTGTCTAAGGTGCCACAAGGACTCCTCATTGTTTTTGTGAGAGTGTTAACAAGTTTCTAATCATGGATGAATTACAAGAATAAGAAAAGAAGCAACAGAACCCAAAGTAAAACAAGACTGGACAAAGCATTTGAGAATATACCTTGAGGAACCGTCCTGACCTGGCAGGGAGTCTGGACAAGGGGTCGTTCCCATCTCTAATGTCTTAGCTTTTACTTTGCAGTCTATCATGTGTGCACCAATTTAATGATGCTTAAGCTCAGCACCCCGAGCAGAATGCATAATGAAAATGCTTGCAAAATCACTCTCAGCAAAATTTAATTAGGCTACTTCCAACAGTCCATAGCCCCATGCATACTGTAGGGTAAAAAACTCGGTGGGATCTGCATGTGTTTATCTCTGACAAATGACTTGTGAGGTGTGTTGCTCCTCATGTTTCTCCCATAGGCCCAAAAGTGCTTCACTCAATAGTAGTCAGAGCTGCATGTTTGCTACATTTTAGATAGCGGAGCTTCAAAAGGGGACACCATTTGGTCAAAAGGAGTATCCTTGTCACAACATATCACTCATCCAATTTGTCCTGTATCACCTGAAAATTGCTCAACAGATTTTCATTTCAGAAGTTAATGTTTTCCCTTAGAACTACTTGCACTTGTATCTTGCACTTGCACTTGATCAATGTTGGCTTTGCGTATTTACTGTCAGAATGACAGTGAGTGCCAAAATCACGCTTAATGCTACCTTTGCCCTCTGTTACGCTTTTGGGGCAAGTGTAGCTTGGTGAGAGAAGAAGATCGGACCCTGAGCCACTTAATTAACAACGGACAAGGAAGTGGTGCAAAAATAGTATCTGAATAAGAATGGTTTCACACTCTGCCAAATACATACAAAACAGCGCCACGTAACAAAGGAGGCAAACATGTTTTTCATAGAAAAATATCATTTCACCTCACATTTTGCTGTATAGCAGTCAGCACAGTTGTGCCAAATGTAAAATAGCAATTGTGTAGGCAACACATATGTCCTAGAGATGCCCTGTAATATACTCTTAATAGCCTAAGAATGGCAGTTTTTTGTCTGCTTCTGTATGCCTTGCTCCTGTGCATTTTGTCTTTTAGCAGTGGTGACAGGGATTAGTTTGAGTAAAATACAAGAATGTCTCTTTAAATAAATAATATCAAAATAATACAGTCTATCTATTTCAGGTACGTATGTGGAGTCCATCATGATAATACCTGAGTGCCTCATACTCTGTAATGAAACACCCTTCACAACACCTCTGTGTGGTAGGGAAGTGCTATATGCCTACTGCATTATTTTCAAATACTTGAGGATGGCAAACATCACCTGAAGAATAACCCAGCAAAAGTATTACAGTCTCTTCAGTCTAATTTGTGGTACTTGGCATTTAATATTGACCAGGGTCATTGGATGATTTAGCTTTTGGGAGCCTCAACTTTCATTACACACCAAATAGGGTTCAGAAAATGCTAGTCCAAATTAGGAACCAACATTTCTTGAAATGATACTGATCACTTTGCTATTTTCACAGTTGGCTAGGGGATTTAGCCACACTATTTGTTAATTTCAATTGGAATTGTGTGCCAAAATCCCCTAGTCAGCTTTGAAAATTTCAGGTAACATGCACAGAAAAGCTGTTCTGTTCTTGGCAATCGGAACAAGACACCTGAATGAACATGATGGGTCAGTTTTTCCCAGTGCTCCATGCCCGCAGTTGGGCTCATAATTCAAAAGTCCTCCACACTCAGTAGCTGTTCATGAGAACACAAGGAGCCATTAGTTGCTTGGATGGCCTGAGAATCTGGGCCAGTGTACTTAAGAGTAGATCCCGGTTCTGGGTTTTTGGCTAATTTTTATTGTTATTCTATGTATTGCAATATCCACTAGGAGCCACAGTCATGACCCAGGGCCCCTTTGTGCTGTGTGCTATACAAACACAGTCAGCCAGATGGTTCTTGCCCCAAAGAGCTGACAGTCTAGGTATAAGATATAGCAGATGGATGCACACAAACCAATCGGGGAGCAGGAATGAGACCATACTGGTTAGCATGATAGGTGTGATATCTGCACACTGTGACATGGAGGTCCACTGGTGTCACTGGCCAAGGGTTAACTGTCCTTTATATGCAACTCCTGTCTCAGGCATGACAAACTCATACCCCACTTTCATGGTGTGTATCTCTATAGGGTAGCATGTGAGATCTCTACTGCAAGCTTGTAAGTTATCAATACTTATCATCATTGTGTACAGGGAATATCTCAGGAATGATATAACTACATTGAAAATTATGCGTATGGACTTGGAATAAAATGTAGTCCCCTGAGAATCTTATGTCTCAGGTGGCCGATTCAAGTGGGAGGGTATTCTCACTCTTTCCTGGTCAGCTGGTGATGTGATGGAAGGCACAGTTGTCTACCCTTGCCCCATCTCTGAGAAGTCAATGGAAAACCAGACACAACTGCAAACAATCAGTTTACCACTTTGAGGTAAAATGGGAACGTTCTAACAGAATGGGGATTGCCCTGCTTCTGAATGCAGACGAAAGACTGATTCAGTATCTCACACAGGAAAAGACACCCTGGAACCAGTCACCGAGGAGACTTTTTGTTCAGCAGGGATGTTTAATGAAAAATTAGATACCAGCTATCTCTCAGGGTGGGGTGAGGGGACCTATTTGATTAGATAGGACAGGTAATGGTTAGAAAAAGTAGGTCCTAGTTCAAATTTTATTATTGTGTTTTATATTGAAACTATTTGTTTCCATCACATTCTCTTGATTCAAGGGAATCTTTGTTCTTCCTTAATTTGTTTTATTATAAGTGTTCACAAGTGCTGTGCATTTTATAGGAGCAGTGATTTAAGGTAAAACTGGTCCACCGGGGCACACTGTTCCTTTGGAAGCGGAGGATCTGGGATTTCTGTGGGTAGCCAGTGTCAGGTCCTGGATCTCACCGGGGGAAGTTTCAAGAGGACCAGGATGCACCTACTGTTAACCTGCAAGGTGAAGACAGGACATAGCCTGGAGGCTGCGAGATATTAGGGACCTGACTCCCAGTCCCCACAGGGCAAGTCTGCCTGTCACTGGAAGAAGAGAGGAATAAGGTGATTCACAATCCTGGATTCCCTGGGAACCATGGCCTACCTATTGTCAGGTTTTTGTAGGCATCATTGTAAAGAAGATTATGAGGAGAGACCTGAGTGGGCATAATGAGGTGGCTTTGTGGCTATATATGGGGTGCTCCACCGCAGTGTGAGGGGCATTGTGTGAGAAAGCACAAAGGTGCTGCTTTGAAAATATAACAAGTGGGCAATGGCATCATGGGTCAACTGGAGGGTGGCATTCCCTATTGATGACCATTTTAAAATCAAGACTGGCTGTTTTTGTAAAAGCTCTGTCCTAGGAATTTTTCTGGAGGAGTTCCCTGGCCTGTGTTCTACACGACAGATTAGATGATCACAATGGTCCCGGATGGCCTGGGAATCTATGAATCCACAAGGAGTTGGCAGAGACAGGCAGAGACTTCAGTTTGGACAGGAGACAGGTCTGGAAGAGAGTTAGATTTGGGGATCATCAGCAGAGAGGTGGTTGAATTTATCTTTGTTGATGAAATTACCCAGAGAGAAGATGTAGAAGAAGGAAAGATGGGTACTCAGGACAGTCCTGTGGAATCCCACAGAGAAAGTGGGAGGGATCATGAGGAGAACCCTCTAAAGGACCCTCTGAAGAACCAGTTAGAGAGCTAGGAGGAGAACCAGGAGAGGACAGGAGTCATGGAGGCCAAAATTTCAAGATAAATATGGTTGACTATGTCAAAGGCAGCTGACAAGTCGTGGAGAATGAGGATGGAGTAATGGTTCTGAGCTTTGGTTAGGAAGAGGTCATTAGAGACTGTGGGTATGCTGTTCCATATCTAAAAACGCTTCACACAGGCAGATCTGCATCATGGGAAAATGTGTTTGTCACAGAACAATTGTGTTAAGAGCTCTGCGGCTCGGCACGTGTATAGAGATCCAATGACTGAGGGTAGCTAAATACAATAATCTCCCTGAGTGTAGCATTTATCTCATAGTATCATAAGGACTTTCTGTAGAGAAGCTGTCACTAGTCTATGTTAGAAGACGAACAAAACAAATGTGTTTTTAGCTTTACATGAGAAAATATGCTTTTCAATTTTGCTAAACCTGAACAGGAAACATAAAGCTGTTTGCAAAAGCAGAAGCAAAAAAGAGCATAAATCATTTTAAAATAAAATCCTAGAAAAAATCCTGCATGACAATGAAGCCAAATTAGTATGCTAGACCTACTAAAGTATTTTTGGAGACTTTCAGTCAGTTTCTTCTAGGTATTGCACAGAAAACACTAACTTATTTTTATAGCAAAATCTTGAAATGTTTTCCAAAAGCAGCAATTAGAAGACAAAGTCTTTTCTTTCCAAATTACCTGCCGGGAAATTGGGTGGTGTATTAGAAATTCCAATGAAATCAATTATAAGCCCCATTTTTAAAATATTCAAACATAGTGCTTGATTTTTGTTTCTCGGTATATCACTATTTGTAGAGCTAATATGATGGAAGAGAGCTATAAGTGAATAGTCAATTTATCTCTGCATCTTGTCACTCGGGAAAGATCTATAACCAGCATATCTCCAGTACTGTAGAGTACCAATTCACAAAGGACTGATGTCAACTAATTTTTAATTATAAATCAATAACAGGGGGTTTTCTTTTGCTGAGCTGGCAAAATAGCACACATTGCTCAAAGTAAAGGGTAATTTGAAATCAACAACCATATGTCTGTTTACAAAGCTTGTTTGTGATTTATATGTGTCCTAAAACTGTGGTGCTTTGCAGACCTATACATTTAGTATGGCCTATCTGGTCTAGCTTAGACTGTCTGTTTCTTATTTGGTCTATCTGTGTACCTAGATATTGGTGAAATGCTTCCTGACACTTGACTCCCATTGTGCTGTGTTTCTTTGAAAGCAAAGAAATCTGTGCGGCTTCTATATTACAGGCACATATTCCCAGTGGCAGTGAGAGTCTGGTACATTTCTTTCCAGAGTTCTCACAGTAACCAGCCTTCTGTCCAAGCCTGCCTATACGAAATGTTTTCAGTTGTTACGAAATGTTAGCAGCGGTTCAGGAAAAATGGGAAACAGCTGAAAACTCAGAGGAAGGGAATCCAATTGGAGTGTGTGAATAAAGACTAGGCACATGAGTAGGGGTTTTAGGATTCCTCTCTTAGTTTAAGCTCCTCAAGGCAGAGTTCTTCTCTTCCCTGTATGTTTTACAGCACCAGAAACTCTTCAGACATGTAACAAATGAATAGCAATAATCATGCTGAGATTCTGGTAGATCTGGATGGCCATTCTTGGATCCGGTCTGTGACCAGCCGTTGTTGTTTATTATTTCTCCCACCCCAACCCAGCATGCTCTGAAGTTGAACTAAAGGCAGAAACTGAGTATAGAGGAACAATTAATAGTGTGATCCTCTGATGGGTGTAAACCCCCCATTGACTCTCAAAGCATTAACTGGAGCTGGAGAGCTCAATTAGGGCACCCAGTTGCACCCAGAAGGTGGGCTGGCCCCAATTAAAAATGAGTCCCAGGAAGAGCTGGGCAATTTGGCAAGTCCCTGCGCATCTCCTACCTTGCATCTGTCGATTTAGGTTGTAATGAGAATGACCCTTCAGAACAGGGCCTGTCTCCTACACTGTTTGTTCAGTGACTACAGCTGAGACCAGGGCCCCATCTTTAGAGCCTCTGTACAGCAGCACAAATTCCAAATAATGATGCTGGAGTTAAGCTGATTGTGTCCATACATTCATTGTGTGGAAGGACCATTGAATAAGGATACAACAGAAAAAGGAAGAGCTGTAGCTGAGTCTCTTGGTTTAAAAGAGTTTTTTTAATCCCTTTTACCCGATTAATCACCAGAATTCTGCGTGACTTTGACGTATAAGATCGCTCTGTAAACTGCACTGATGTGGCGATATTGTATTCTGTGTATGGCAATTCTATCAGACGTGTTTTGGGGGGAAGACGCCTCTTGAGGACTCTTGTACATTGTGTAAGAGGACTTGGCACTCAAACCTTGGCCTAGCTTTGTGAGTGCCGTCTGTTGGCACGTAAGTCTCAACTCATTTCCCTCTGGTGGAGATCTCCACATCTAGCAGCATATTTTCAGAAACTAGATATTTATGTATGTATCATACTGCTGCTGCATACAGACTTTGAAGTGATTGAACTTCCACCAGAACTTAGATTTTAATCATCACTTTGATCTCTGCCTCTGCTACAGGACCAGATACAAATGTGTCTGGAATCTGTAAATTTAGAATTGCACAGGAATACTGGATGTCACATTTTTAAGCAGCAGTGTAAATGTTGTTGTTCATGAATCAGACTGAAATCTAAGGGGGAAAGCACATTTTGCCACTTGCTAGAGATTTCTAAATGTTCTTTAGCCTACCTGGTCCTTACAGTACCTTGAGGTAGAAGTTGAGAACAAGAAAAATTAAAGGGACACTATCAACTTGATTCTTTTTTAAATGAATCAATTAAAAAAATCAGTTTTTCATAGGCCATCCTTTGAATAGTATGTCCTGAAATGAGTTTATATTAAACATAAAATTAAGGGTGGGATATCAAAAGTCCTCAACATTGGCCTAACTCTGCTCCTGTTGGTGTTAATGATCAAATTCTGATTGGCCATAACAAGAGCAGAGTTAGGCTACCATAGAGTACTCGTGACTCCATTGAAGTCAATGGTAAAACACTGATTGACCTCAGATTTCACTCTGTTCTTTTCCTGCTCCCCTGCCTTGTGGTTATAAGAGTCTTTTCAGCAAGGGAGAAATCTTCTTCTGATTGACTATGTAGGGTGAAGAGTGAAAGGGCTTGTCTTCACTACCATGCTAAATCAGCACCACTGCACTCTCCCATCAACATAATTCATCCACCTCAACAAGAGGCCGAAGCTATGTTGCCAGGAAAATGTCTCCCGCCAACATATCACGATGTAGACATCATGTTAAGTCAATGTGAGTTATGTTGCTCCGGGGGATGGTTTTGCCACCCCTCTGAGTGACATAACTTACATAGAATTAAGCGGTAGTGTAGATAAACCCAAAGTGTCCATGCATCTGTCAGACACAGAGAGTAAATAAATAAAACTAGCAAAAATATTTATCATGCACCTTCTCTCAGCTATAGTAGCCCTCGGGATTATTTGTAACTCTACTAGGTAGAACATTTCAGATAAAGATTTTTCAAGTGGCTGAGCTCTATTGAAAATGTGTGAGTCAAGAAGTAAGAGCTGGTGTGGTGGTGTATGCACACCCTGTCTACTGCTAGGGTGGAGAGTGGGTGTGCGGACACCATGGTTACAGTCTACCATCACGATGAGCTCCAATGGTCAGAGTCAATACAGTAGTACTTGAGTGCGGGGCTGTCTTGCCTAGTGGCCAGATCCAGGGCCACCACCAGACGGGATGATGGCCATGGTAGAGAGACCTGGGCCCACCTCACTCCACTGAGTCCCAACCCAGGGCCCTATCAGTGTCAGAGTGGTCCTCCACTGGGTCAGCAGGAAATCTAACCGCAACACGCTGACCTTACATGGGTGGGAGATACAACTCACTCCCCCTCCCTGGGTCATTTCTTACCAGACTTCCTGAAGCTGCAGTCCATAGGACATCGAGGTCTCCAAGCTCCTTGGCACGGGTAGCTGGGACTCTGATGGCAGCAGTCTTAGACCCTGAGCTCCATGTGGATGGAGGCACCGAGTTTTTGGGACCTAGGTGAAGGAGAAGATTCTATGTACGGAGGAGACAGATGAGTGGGTGTGAGTAGCGGGAGGAAAGGACGAGGTAGCAATGATCTGTCTGTCTACATTAGGGTTTTATACTCCATCACTGTAGTAACTGAGTGCCTAAAATCAATAGCAACAGCAAGGTCCATGCTGGTCTTCCTGGAGTCTCTGGCTCTCCTCTCTTTTCAGGATATGAACGCTGCTTGGTTCTGTTTTGTTTCTCTGTGCAGGTTGATTTGTTTCTTCATTTATTGTTGGGGGGCGGTTAGGTGGGTGGAGGTGTCAACGTGATGAACATGTTTTTGCACAGACTGCCTGTGTGCACAGTGTAGCTAACCTCCTGTTTCAAGTGTATTGGTCCAAAAATATATAGTCCCTCACCCACCTTGTCTCCAACATGCAGTTAAGCCATTTTTGTGGGGTTTAAGACCAGGAAGATAATGGGGAATGAGGCAATTGGCCACATTCTGCTCTCAGGCACACCTGAGTCAATCCAGACAAAATCCATTGGCTTCTGGATTTTCACCACTCTGCCCAGAAGGTAAGATCAGAATTTGATACAACAAGTTTAAGCCTTTGCAAGTGAAATATCAGCCAGAGGAAAGAGGATATGAATTAATATTTAAACTGGCATTAAATGTGTCTCCTTATTTTATTGTACACATTACAGTTCCTGTGGCTTCATCTACATTTTTTTTTGGCACGAGCTCAATATAGCTAAATATTTTGGCAAGTCATAATTCTAGTTACACAATCCAGTTCAGTTCAGTAGGGTGGAGAGGTGAGATTCTAAAAGTTTCAGCATATTAACTTTTCTGACAATGAAGAGAGAGTTGAGGCTATTGTTCTCCAGCCGAGACCTTCCTATTCCAGAAAGGGATGGTGCAAGTGGGGATAGTGGGAGAAGACCTATTGAAGAAATTGACAAAAGAATTGGCTTTTTGGGATTTCTCCTGTCTTAGATACATGGGTGTGTTGCTGCATATCTTGTAGCTTTCTCTTCTTTATTTGATAAAGGAAGCACCAGTTTTCTGGCTGGAGATGCTTCCTGTCCATTAACTTCTGTTATATTTTCATGCTCCTCAGGACCCGTAAAAATGCGTGTGTCACTATCCATTAAATGACTGGAAAAATAAATACTGTAACTAATGGGAAATTCTAATCCCTGTTAAAATCACTGTTATCTTCACACACCCTGGATTTGTTATTAATATTTAGATTACAGTAGCAACAGAGACCGGCCCCCTTGTGGCAGCCACTGTGTAGAAGTTCCCTGCTCCAGATGACTTGCAATCGAATGCCCTGATCTTCTATTGCAAAATACATGGGTGCAGGGTGTGACTCAGCCGTTCTCTGCAGTTCTCAGTGCAGGATTGGGCCTAATCTGACAAGGTGGACAAAGGCAGCATCATTATCCTCTGACAGATAGGGACCCAAAGCAGAGAGAGAGATTACTGGGTTTGCCCAAGGTCACAGAGGAGTGTGTGGTAGAGCTGGGAACTAAAGTGATATCCCCTGAATCCTAGTCCAGTGACTTCACCACAAGGCCTCCCTGTGTTTCTTCCCAAGTTTTCACTCTCCTCTTCAAAAAGCCAATGTGAAGGGACCCTGAGCCCTTTCCTATGTGCAGTTCCTAGATAACCACACGGCTGTGAGCCGTCCTGAAGGGACTGCTCCAGACCCCATCCCCTCTAGCCACATGATTCCAGTAGGAGTTACATGGTGCCATTGGCTGGATCCCTGTGCAGTGGCACAGTGGTAATCCTGGAGCAGAGGGGATCCCACAGGCAAGTAAAGTGACGTCAAGTTTCAATCCATATGCGCAGTGGTATCTCCTTTGCTCTGCTGCCTTCGGCCCTGAATGCCGCCAGGGGATCATCCCGGCCATTGGTGGTTCTCATGGATTTTGCTCATTTCTGTTGGGGAGCCCGTTGGAAGGGGTACACTCCTTGGGGGGTGACAGGTTGGGGGATTTCCTGCTCTCATTAGACACTGATGAACAATACACCTTTGGCTTCTTGGGTTCAACAGTTTTAAATACAAATATTACCCCCCACCATGGGACTCTGAGTGGAAATAAGTATCTCAAAGCCTTTTCTCTGCCCTCGTTTTCCGGTAGGTTATTTGTAGAGCTGGCTGCTTTAGAATGGGCTTTGGTTTGCTGAGGATTAAACGGCATTGCCATGAACTTTAGCTAACCATGCCATGGAATCTTTCTGAGGGAAACATTTGAATTAATAAAAGGTCGTCTGGGATTCAAGTGAGGGTTTCACCCTTGTTCCTAATTTCTAAGTTTCTCGGCCTGTCTGCTCTGGCCTGATTCTATTCCTCAGCCGAGAGAGCTTCCGATTCCACAGACATTCTGCGGCAATGCGAAGGTAGCCGAGGTCTCTCACAGAGTCAGCTTTTGTTTGTTCTTCTGTACAGTTAGGTGTGTGGCTTGGTAGGTGAACCCTTCTGGAATATAAAAGAGAGAGAGGCTCTTTTGTGAAGGAACAGATTTTGATGTCCCTAGAAGTATTTCATTGCAGTCGGTGTTACTGCCAGAGCATACAGCTTGTGTGAAATCTTAGGATCTCTGCACACATACACACACAAAAAAAAAACACTTTACAAATGCCAGAATGACTTGCAGAAGGAAGAATCAAGCATATGCTGCTCATTTGGATTGCAGCACCAGTAAAAACCTCTCCAGTTGCACCCGGAATCAAATTTGGACTTAGTAAGTGGCATGTTGGGTACCAAAAAGGTGCCACCGATTGCTTTCTTAGTTGTAATCCAGCCCTTTTTAAATTAGAACGCAGCTGTTCATGACAAACTACATTTGTCAACTTGTCATGGAAAGGAAAAGGAAGTAGGAGTTACAGACGCATTTTCCCACCCTGTACTAATAACACCTAAACAACAGTCACTCAAATTTGTACTGAGTCACATATAATCAATACACATCTGCTTGTTCATGAGTGAATGTACACTGGTACCTGTTTACTACTGATTAAGCTTCATTAGCGATTAATTCGTCTTTAGAAGAAAAAAAATCCTACATAATTAAGGGCTAGCATATAGTATGGTCTTGCATTCTTCCTTTTTTGGACCTTATGTTCTAACAGGACCATTAGTCTGCAGTACATTTGTCTATATTTAAATGTAACTACATTTCCTTGAAAAGACCATCTGTTCATAAAGACCATCTTTGTCATGCTCCCAGCGGTAAACTTCAGAGTGGTAGAATTAGCAAAGGACTGTATTTAAATGAAAATCTATGTGGATTGAGACTAGGTAAAGCTGTTCTCTATACAGGAACATGGTGCTGTGCTGCAAAAATTGTAATTATCTTCCTGCTTTTCTCTTATACCATTCTTTTTGTATACTGTGAATTCTGCCATCTTAAACTGAATAATTTTCTACTTTCTACCCACAAAGAGGTAGCACTTGAATGAAATGTTCCAACAGCCACATTTCTCGAATAATGATTTTGGTAAAGCTGTTGACAAACAGTTGGTTTTCAGTTTGCAAAAATGGGGCAGTTACATTTCCTTGAATTGATCATAAATACACAAATTATAAAGCTCCATTTTAAGAGCCAGATTTGCCCCCTCTTTAGTCATGCTGAGTAATATTTTACTCCATGAGTAGTCCAGTTGCAACCAATAAGACTGTTGACAGGCTAATATACTACTCTGTGTGAGTAAAGGCGGCAGACTCCTGCACAAAGTGAACAATATGTTGGCATCCCTTAAGTAAATAACTTGATTCTATGTGTAAATGGAAATAGTAGATTAAACTGAATGCCAATGAGAGAGACTTGCCAGCTTTGCTGAAAGAAAAAGAAATGGCCCCTCTGAGGTTAACAGTACAAAGAAAGCGCAGAAGTGCTGTAAATGGAGTTGGTAATGGTCTCCTATTACACAAAACAGCTTAACTACTCCCGCTACTTTCATGTAAATGATGCAAATGCAGCCCTTTATGACCCACAGAAACATGCTCATGGCAATAGAGAGCAAACAAGATATGTTTTTATGCCGTAAGACAAGGTAGGTGAGGTAACAGCTTTCATTGGATCCCCTTCTGCTGGTGAGGAAAATAAGCTTTGTGTAGCTTGAAAGTTTCTCTCACCACCAGAATTTGGCCCAATAAAAGATATTACCTCACCCATCTTGTGTGTCTGATATCCTGGGACCAATATGGCTACACCCACATTGCATGTGACTTCAGTTGGAGAGAGAGAGAGACGTTTACACAGAGCTCGTTTCTTCAGGTCTGGGGAACTAACCCAGACTGTCACCGCTAAATACAAGGTGGAACAGCTTGTTTAGCATAAGTAGTTTCAAGGGACCATTCAAGGTGAAGTGGCTCATTAATACCAATCCAGTCATCTAGAGGAAAGGAAGCGGGGGTGGGGGGGCGGGGAGAGGATGGGGAGGGGCAGATGTTAGTCAGTTACAGTTTTATTACAACAATCTGTAATCCATTAACAACCCAACCCCCGAGCTGCTTTCCCCCTACCCTCCCTTTCCTTCCTATGACAGGAGGGGTGTTAACTGGCCACTTCACCTGGAATGGTCTCTTCAAATATGTGTTAACTACCCCTTCCACCTTGTATTTAGCTGTGAGGTGCCGAGGCTAGGTCTGTCTACACTAGCACTTCAGTCGGTATAACTTGTGTTGCTCAGGGATGTGAAAAATGGAAATAGTAGAAGCACCGGTGTGGATGGCTACTGCTGCTCATTGTGGGTGTCAGGAGAGTTCTCTCTCCTTGGCATAGAGTGTCTACATGGGATATCTTACAGCGGTGCAGTTGCATCAGTTCATGTGTGTTGCTATAAGCTCTCTATGCCTGAATATGGCCTGAAAAGATATGGCCTGAAAGTTCCCCAGACCTGAGGAAGCACTCTGTGTAAGCGCCAAGGTTTGTCTTTCTCCCCAACAGAAGTTGGTCCAATAAAAGATATTACCTCCCTCACCTTGTCCCTCTAATATCCTGGGACCAACACGGCACAACAACAATATTGCATTTCAATATTACTGAATACTGTGTAGACAGACACAGCCTCGGTGCCTCACAATTAAACACAAGGTGGAATGGGTAGTTAACACATATTGGAAGGTACATGTTAACTCCAAGCATGAGTTTTCCATGTGACAACAATATGTGTTCATTTAACTGTTTATTGCTTGCACCCACTAAAATGCATATGTACTGGGCTTTATTAGAAGCCAGAGCAAGACACAGAATAATTGTAACCGCAAATAATGAATTGAGATTGAAAAATTCCAGTGAAGGAAAGAAGATTGCAATAGAAACTCATTGTTAGATAATAGCTTCTTCATAAGCAGCAAAATCACCATGTCCAGTGGTAGAATAATTCCATGGGCATTGGCTACGTACATTCTTCTTAGAGAAGTAAATTACTCTATACCTGCCATAAACTAGCCACTTCTGCACAGAAGCCTTAAGTAACACTTCAGTACAGTGGTCATTATCAAGCTTTCAATATCTATGTGACCTACTGTGCACCTTTATCAGAAGCATTTGCCTCTCTCCTGTGATAAGAGAGTCCTGTATGTCAAACAGCCTGCCAGGCAATTATATTGTCTCAGTTCCCCATGTATGGTTACAGACGAACTTCACGTGGGAGGATGAGTTCGGAATAAATGGAAAAAAAAATGTTGCCATCTTGTTCGGAATACTTCCTCGAACCAAATGTCCGGTGCTAATTCAATAAAGAGCTGTGGAACGTTAGTCACAAACATTCTTCTGTTGGTTTTCAGTTGTCGTGTTCTTACTGACCCTTTTTGTTCACTTTCCTCAGACTATTCCCATGGAAAGGATTTAGTTTGCAAAAAGTTGACCTATGGTGTAGAGCAGCGGTGTCCAATACGTTCATCACTAGCCACATGTGGCTAATAGGCTATTGAATTGTGGCTAATGCATGTGGCTTTTTTATAATGTGGCTAATAAGAACAATTCAAAACCACAAGTGTGGTTAGCATCAAATTTCTATTGGACACTGCTGGTCCAGAGCATGATCCCAGGCCGCTTGACTTCTGTGGTATTTGGACAGAGCCATTCAGAACTGGGTTCAATAGTAATTCGGAAATACAAAATCTTGGTAACAGTTAGGCTTGCTAAGGGCAAATAATGCTCATTGCAAACTGCAGAGACCAGGAAATACAGAATAAAGCCAAATACAACTCCAGAAATTACTTTCCCGTCCACCCATACGCACTCACAAGTACACACAATCGCTACTCCAAGCAAATACACAGTTGTCCATCACGGTCTCCCAGGGGATATATTGACAAATCTAAAGTCTGTATCCTGAAGGATGATGGGATGGTCCTCCATTTCCTAGTCTGTAAGGTTTCGAGTTGGGTATTTTTTGTCCTTTGAAGCGTTAGCCATTTTTGGTGTATTTGTGTTCTATGGGATTGATGTCCATTTGGTAAGGAGTGTTGTGTGGTATTGTATGATTTTTAGACTCATTGTTAGAGTGGTATACTGTTACTGTTCATTAGGCAAGGGAGAGATACATGAATAGTACTTAATACCTTTAAATTCCTATCACACCGCCATATCTGAACGTCTGGTTAGCAAGGGTGCATGTATTTAATTTGGCAGTAATGCCACAATCTTGTCATTAAGTAAACTAAATATATCTCATTTGGGTGTGGAGATTTTAGATTGATATTTTAAAGGTACTTGAAAAGATTAAGTCATGAATTAGGGTCACAAAAGGTGGGCAGAGTGGCTGATCCTGAAAAAATACCCATGTATCTGCTGTACCTACAAAAACCCACCTCTGAGTGTGCAAATCAGGACACTGGTGGCATGATCCAAAGACCATTGCAGTCAGCGGGAGTCTTTTGATGAGTTCAGTGAGCTTTGGGTAAAGCTTTGCCTAGTCAAGTATCCACAATTGCACATGCAGTTGTTCCTACAGGCACCTCCTGTATATGCAAGGTGCAGGGTTTTATAGGAGCCCCCACAGTTTAAAGTCATGCCCATGTTGTTCAGTATAATGTGTCTGTTGCAAAACTTCCTTGTGCTCCACACCGATAAAATCCACCTCCTTTTATTGACGTTTGTCCATTACCAAGTCAGAGCTGGAGTGAAACAAACTACCCAGAGAGTGAGGTGCTTGTTAGAATGACCCCTTCCTTGTTCTCAAGTCTTAAGGGCCCACTCTGCTTCTGTCATAGTAGAATGGGCCCAGGGAACTCTGTGGCTGTGATTTCTAGGTGGTTACTGAAACCAGCACGGTCCTCTGGTCTTGTCGATATCCTGTGTTCAGCTGTTGAAATTCTCAATTGCTTAATTCCTCCCGCAACGAAAAATGTCATTGTGTGTGATTGCTTCACACTAGGGCTACTGCAACACTCCTCTCTGGAGATGCATTGTTTTCTATTTCTGCCCTGAATAGGCCACTCAAGTCATGCTGCTCCCTTATTTTCATGCAACTCACACAGTCCTTGTGTTATTTATTCAGTTACATTGTCTGCCCATTAAATGCAGGTTTAATTTTAACATTCTGCTGCTGACTTTTAATATCCACAGGATAATGGAAATTTACTACCTCTGTCTTCTGGTTTCTGTGTATTTCCCGGACTGTTTGTGATGATCATGTCTCAGTTTCTTGCTGGTCAGAACATCATGTTTTCATTTGCACATTCAGACTGTACAGATTTAGTGCATTCTCTTGCAAAATGGGTCCAGGCATATCCCACCCCCGGTGAAACGGATGCTTGTAACTGTTTGCTGTGTGTTAATTCGGTGGTGTTTGTGAATGTCACGGTATAAATTGAATACCTTAAAATAATAGTTATGCACATGCAGCATGGTGCACTTCTTGGAGAAAAGCAGCTGTGATTGTGACAGAAGGATCTAATCCTAGATTGTGTTTCTGAGCTACTCCTATGCTCCCTATACTGCTGCGGAGATTTACTATCCCTATTGTATAGATCCAGGGCACAAAGAGGTTAAAGAGACTTACCCCTGGTCACATGGGAATTCTGTGGCAGGATGGGAACTGATTCCACACCTCCCGCAATTGGATCAATCAGGTGTTTATCCTCCAGGACCATCCTTCCTCTAATCCCTCACCGCTGAGTTGAGAATTACAATTGCACGGAACCTGTGTGGAAAAAAGTTTCCTACACTGTTAATTTCACAATATTTACACTCCCATTTAAGTTTGTTTGTGTAAATAGCCTGCCTACCAATCAATCCAACCCACTTTGGACTTTTCTGTGTAATTATTCAGAAAACTTCCCCTGCAATAAACAAAAACAAATAAATATGCTACCAAAGCAATCATTATTAAACTCTGCATCTTAAAGTCGGCATGAAATCAACCAGCACATAAAGCTGAAAGCAACTAATTTCATGTTGATATCCTAAATCAGATTAACAGTGAGCTAGAACCTATCACAGCATAAACTCTTATTTATCAAGTAATGTTATCAGTTAAATCTTACTGCATTACTTAGATTAATCTTATTAAATATCAACCAAATTTCTGACTTTAGCAAAATTTCCAGTTTTACCAATTAAACAAGTGACAAATGAAACAATTAAATAAAAAAAAAGTCATGCGATCATTTCACTATAAATGGAAAGCAAATAATAATTGAAACTACTGTTATCCTAGAACACTGTATGAACCAGTGAGCTTCCTTAATTAGTATTAGTAATTACACGCAAAAATATATTGTGAAAAGAAAGTGTGGGCTGCAAAGTTGAGCTGTTAGGGGTTAGGAAATGCCTCCGCAACCTTTGTGATACAGTCATAATTCCATGATCACAGGCTATGTTTTCCATAGGACCCCTAACTCTTTCAGTGCACAGACTGTACAAAGCTCACTGAATAAGCGGCAGCTTAATATTAATCTTTTTAATACACCTCATTCCACATGTGGCCCCTGTCCTTATTTACCATCCAAGCTCTGCGTTGATGGCATTATGAATTTCCTCTTGAGCTTTTCAACTGTAGTTATCAGCATACGGCAAGAACATTAACGCCTATATCTTAAGCTGTCAAAAGTGTTAGCTCATTTTTGGGTGCCCAACTTGAAATAGCCAGAGCCTGATTTCGGAGAGTACTTAACATTATCTAGTTGTTATATGTTCAAAGCAGAGGTCCCATTGACTTCAAGGCAGTTGACTGCTCAGCCCTTCTGGAAATTAGTCCCCAAGTGTAGCAAATTGAGTCCTAAAACGTGACTAACACACAGTTAGTGGACAGCTGTGAAAAGCTTTGGTTTAAGTGACTTTCCAGTCACATAGTTACTCAGTGGCAGAGGTAGGGGTAGTTCTGCAAGCTGTCCTTCATATGCCTTAGCCATAGCTTGAGGCATAACTTAACGATTTCCCTTCCTGCGGTTCCATGCCTCATTCTGTGCACGTTGTCAGATATCCGCAGGCTGGCTGGCTCGTTAAGGGGGACCTAGCAGTTAGCCCCTGGCTGGGTCTGATATGGACTCAGTAACCGTTAGTGACCCCAGCAGTGGCGAGGTCAGGGGTGGGGGTAGCTATGCAGAGCGGGAAGAGAACTGAGGCTGGGAGAAGACCTGGAGAGAGGGGCCTGGTGAAGGCTGGAAAGAACATCTAGGAGCAGGCCAGGCTCCAATGGGAGACCCTGAGATCAGGCCTGTAAGAAGCAGGGAGGTCTCCGGGGGAACTGTCAGAGTCCTGGGGGGGGAGGCAGTGGGGAAACCTGCTGGGAGGAAGCAGCGAAGGGGAACTCGGTGGGGGCAAAGAGCAGAAAACTGCAGCGTAGTCCCAGAGGGGCAGAACAATCATTGTTTTGGGGATTTATTTGGATCTCCAGCCTCGTTCACTGCCCAACCCAGACTCGTTCCCAGACCACTGTCCATAGTACCCTTTCTATTGCCTCTATCTTGTAAAGGTTCTTCCCCTCTGCTCCTGGCCTTCTGCCCAATGCTCTAAGTGCTTTCACTTGTACCCCAGGACACGTCTTTACACCACAGTAATTTATACCATGGACACTTAGCTGACCGGTGTAAGGCTGCTGCGGGACTTGACAGCCCACAGATTCAGCAGCTGATGATCCCCTACCTGTAGGTGTCTGGATTGAATTTAGTGCATTGGCTTGACATCTGAATCCTTGCATGGCCCAGGACTCACTCACGTGAGAAACTGCCTCTCTCTTGTGCCGTACTGCCCCAGCTGCATCCAGCCTAGGTCCTGGCCTTGGATCCCGCTCTGTAGAGAGATGGCCAGAAGAGCCCCTCAGCTCTGGAACAGGCTCCCCTGATCCATAATATCCTAGGTTTGTTGGCCGTCAGAATACACTGCTGCAGAGGATGTGGTTGGTTGGAGACCGGGCTTGTGTGTGGGAGGAGAGTTTTGCTTGCTGTTGGGGTCAATTGCTGTTGAATTTCACTTGTTTTCTGTGACTGGATAGATTTTTTTTTTTTCAGGCCAGGAGGGACCACTAATGATCATCTAGTGTGAACTCCCGCATGGCCCAGGCCAGTGACTCCCCCCCGCCTATGATTCCTGCAGCAAACCCATCACAGCTAGTGGTTCTAGCGCATGAAAAAGGTCCAGCTGGCATCAGGGATGCCTAGAATTCTGGCTGCGTCAACCCCTGCCTATCCAAATAGAAATCCAAATGCATTTCCAAACGCCTGAATCATGTATTTCTATCGAGCGCAGGAGGAAGATGGTACACAATGATAGTTGCTTTGTATATAGCTGGGCCATGCTGTGCTGGTAGGAGAGCTGAGCTCAGTCCAGATGTAAGAGAGAAAATTCCTATTTGAAGAGAACTTAAAATAGGAATCGCTGGCCCTGGAGGAGCCAGCTGTTTTGCCCATTCTTCCTCCATTTCAAAGGGCAGGAGGAGCATATTTAAAGATTCATTATCTGCTATGTAATGACTAGGGAAAGGAAGGCTCTAGTGTTGTATTTGAAAAGCCTTGGGATTAAATTATGTCGTTTTAGAACTCATTAGCTTGTCTTTCAAGTGTACGCGCTGCGATGAATAATCATCTCTCTCCTCCTGCTTTGCCTAGTACCGGTGTCATCTCTCTCATCCCTAGGTGCTACTGCTGTGTGGAACTCTTGAATGGGTAAAATCCTTAGTTTTGAAATGTTAAATCCTTAAATTAGCTGCGGTTTGGAGCCAAAAGGCCAAACAGCTCAAACTTGGGTACCTGAAGTCAATGGAAGCAGCAGGCATTCATCACCTCTGAAAAAGAGGCCACTCAGGTATCTAAATATAGACAGAGGTGCCTCACTCCAGGCATCCGGCTTTGATAATTATATCCTGGAGTAACGAATTATTTCACTATCACTTCTTCCCCGTTTGGGGCAAGGTCACTTCCACCACAGGGCCGATCAATGCTGAGTTGCTTTGTAGTAGTAGCAAGGAAAACTCGCGTCCCATCTTGCCATCACCCATTAGATCCCAGCCATCAGCAGCAAAAGCAGCCACTCAAGATATACGTTAATGAAAACTTGCATTGACACTGAAGGAATGAGGGTAGATTTTTCTGAGGCCCGGGGGAGCTCTCAGCCTCTCTCTGGTGTGTTTTCTGTGGTTGGAATTTTCCGTAGAACCAAAGGCTGTTCGCCATCTGACTCCCATAGCGTGTTGCTCCTGGCTCCCAAAATAGCACAGGTTATTTTTGTAAAACTGAAGTGAGGCGGCGCATGACAAGTGTCATCGCTGGTAAAAAGAAACAGAAACCTCTGGCTCCTTTATCAGCTATTCCAGAGCTATCCTGCCCTCGTACACTGCCTCTAAATCCAGACACCCTCCCAGCCTGCTGTCACTGATGCTCCCAGCCTGAAGGGAGCAAGGTACTGTCCCAATAACAGTTAAAGGTTGGTGCTATATGGGATGCTGTAGCCAGAGGGCTAACTCACCAGCCGGAGCAGCCCCACAAATGTCCAACGCTTGAACCCTATACTACAGCCTTTTCCTTGGGGCAGGTTTTATTAAATAATGGGTGGAGCAAAAGGCTCCAAGTGATAGTAAGAAATATTTCCCTGCTTTCTATCTGCCGGGAAGGGGAAAGGACCCATCCTGTCCCTGTTTGGTAGCAATTCCTGGAGAATCCCTTCCCTGACCCTGGGTCTCTTGCTACTAAGGTCTAGGCTGTCTATTTATAGGAGGTGCTGCTATCATCGGCAGTCACAACACCCCTGTCATGCACTCCCCAAACTGTCTCCTCACTCCCACTGTGGGTGCAGCTCACACTAACAGGCTGAAAATAACTGGACAGGCTTTGCTTTGGCCTTGCATCTTGGACTGGAGCTTGGGCTCTCAAACTCACCTCCCTGTCCCCGGCTTGAAAGCCTTAGCACAATGTCTATTTTTAGTGCACTACTGCAAGCCTTGCTAACATGAGAATCTGGACCCAAGTTTGAAGGATCACTCCCCCAGATGTAGTGTAGACATACCAAAGGGCTGATCCTTGGAGAAGTGGGCAGGGAAACCAGCACGCATACCAACACCAGCAACTTCTTATAGTTACTTTAGGCATTAATTGTAAGAAAATATATTCCACTGGTGCATGATGACATTGTAATGTAATATAAATCACAAACTCTGATCACGCAGTTTTAACATCAGTAAATTGGATCTCTTCTGCCTCCTTACTGCGAGTGGAAAATATTAGAAAATCACTATAACAAATTCTACCACTCTTCATAAAAATATTTTCTATGCAGTGTTTGCTGGAAAATGCTGATTAATCAAACTGAAACTTTCTGTGAGAAGGGGTTGATTTTGACCAATTTTTTTTTTTTACTTAAAAAAAGCTTTGAAATGGTTGAAACGTTTTCTAAATAAAAAGTTCAATTTTTCTGGCATGAAATTATTTTTGTTTCAAAATTTCAGCTATTAACAGTTACATTTTTTTAAAAAAAAATAGCTAAAATCTAAGTTAAACATTTAAAAATTATCAAAACAAAGTGTTTCTATTGACCCACACCAATTTTTTTTTTCAGATTTTTCTGTTCATACATTTTTTTGAGAATTTGACTTTTTGTCCAGGTTTTGGGATAAGAAAACATTTTCAAAGTCTCAATTTTTATGGGATGAGAAATGATATTCAACCAGGTATAACCCCAACAATCATTCAGAGAATTTCTCTTGGCTTAATGATTTACATGGAGGATAACTATGTACCTGATTTTTCTCTTTCAAGTGTTATTCCATCATTTCTTAAATTACTCTCCTCTCACATATAAGTGGAACATTCTCATTCTTTTATTTATTTATTTACAGGAAGCTGTTATTTGGTTTGACTAAAAACCTTTCCAAACAATCATATAATCTTATTTTATGAGATTATGGTTAAAATCCCCATGGCCTGTTTTTTTAAGAAATACGCTAACCAACAGGGCTTTTTTGCTTTTAAACCAGAATTCATTGGGAGCAGAATCACAACATAAGACTGCCCAATGTGCTGTTACAGTCCTGCTAAGATTTGACGCATTTCATCCCTTTGTATCGTATGAAGGTTATGCACTTGGACATCCGTTCTTAATACCCTTTCATCTGTGTAATGGCTCAGTCTCATTAACTGATTTTGTAACCGAGTCATGTAACAGAAGGACAAGTATTGGACAAACTAGCAGCAATGGCATGTACACATCTGGATAGTTACACAGGCAAATGGCCAACAGAGCAAATCCATCAGCAAAAGGATCTTTCAAAGATTTGTATTCACAAGGTGGAAGTTTTCTAAAAATATAATAACTCTGAGCCTAAAATGCCTGTGTCTTGCCAGGATCTCCTTCTTATACTGACTGTTAATGCTGAAAACCTGCTCCACTTCCCCTGCATCCTGATGTCATTTGTTATCTGAATGGGAAAGACAAGAAACCAGCAAAAACGAGAAGCGAGGAGCACTTCATTATTGTTGTATTTTAAACACAGTCTAACAAATGCATTTAAACTCTAGTTTCAGATTCTGTTCAGGTTCTGATGTTGTTTATTTATTTGGGCCTTTTCTCCTTCCCGCAGCTGGTTCCCAGCGACTCTTTCTCTGTCCAGCTGATTCTGGCCTGAATCACATTTCAGAAATAGACGTTGGTGGTTCGTGGGTGTTTGTGGACGGGGAAAGCGCTGATTGCAAAGCAAAAATGGAAAGTTTCCCAGCATATTGTGAAAGTTTATTTCATGCTTATGGCGGGTTTGGATTCAGAATGAGGGGTCAGTTTTTTATGACTTTGCAACAAGTCCCATGCATGAGCCAGCTGTGCTGCCCTAGGAGCAGATTGTCAAGGTCATCTTGGTGGTTATTCCCCTGCTCCAGCAGACGAGATATCCTATCCCAGCCCTGTCCCTGGTCCTGGTGCTGTCTCTTCCCCTGGCATGCTGAACCAGAGACCAGGCTCCATCCACCCATTCACTGCTCCTTCCATACCTATTCCACGTAGATTGGAAGGAACAGCACGGCCTCGTGGTGGCTGCTCTCTCCCCGTGCCTTGCTCCCCCTATTCTCTCATGTGATCTATAGGATGGGCCACAGTTTAGCCCTGGGCTGAAGATGGAACATAAACACTAGCTCGGCCACTTCTGGAAGGACTGGAGAAGGAATAATCTCATTTGTTTAAATGTACTGAGAAAACCATGGTAAGATTCTTCCCTTCGTTTTCATCGAATCATAGAATATCAGGGTTGGAAGGGACCTCAGGAGGTATCCAGTCCAACCCCCTGCTCAAAGCAGGACCAATCTCCAGCTAAATCATCTCAGCCAGGGCTTTGTCAAGCCTGACCTTAAAAGCCTCTCAGGAAGGAGATTCCACCACCTCCCTAGGTAACCCATTCCAGTGCTTCACCACCCTCCTAGTGAAAAAGTTTTTCCTAATATCCAATCTAAACCTCCCCCACTGCAACTTGAGACCATTACTCCTTGTTCTGTCATCTGGTACCTCTGAGAACAGTCTAGATCCATCCTCTTTGGAACCCCCTTTCAGGTAGATGAAAGCAGCTATCAAATCCCCCCTCAGTCTTCTCTTTTGCAGACTAAACAAACTCAGTTCCCTCAGCCTCTCCTCTTAAGTCATGAGCTCCAGACAAGCCCCTTCACCCATTCTGCTCCAGATCATTAATGAAGATATTGAACAAAATCGGTCCCAGGACCGACCCTTGGAGCACTCCGCTTGATACCAGTTGCCAACTAGACACGGAGCCATTGATCACTACCCATTAAGCCCGACAATCTAGCTTCCTTTCTATCCACCCTATAGTCCATTCATCCAACCCATACTACTTTAACTTGCTGGCAAGAATACTGTGGGAGATCATATCAAAAGCTTTGCTAAAGTCAAGATATATCACATCCACTGCTTTCCCCTCGTCCACAGAAGCAGTTATGTCATCATAGAAGGCAATTAGGTTATTCAGGCATGACTTGCCTTTGGTGAATCCATGCTAACTGTTCCTGATCGCTTTTCTCTCCTTTAAGTGCCTCAGAATTGATTCCTTGAGGACCTGCTCCATGATATTTCCAGGGAGTGAGGTGAGGCTGACTGGCCTGTAGCTCCCCAGATCTTCCTTCTTCCCTTGTTTAAAGTTTTAAATAGCCCAATTCAGATGGAGGTATTGATACGATTTAGATCCAATGCACTGTAGCTTCTCTGTGGGGCTGAGTCAACCGTGTTTGCAAGCTAGCCCAACAGAGACTTGCCAGTCTCCTCTTCCTCATCCCAGACACCTGAATCTAGGCAGTTCCCGTCTTCATTCATCTTGGGATGAGGAGTCATTTTTAGTTTCCTCAGTCCTCCCTATACCTTGTAGTATCATGCAGGGTTTTTCCAAAGATTTTTCACTGTGGTGGCAATTCTCCTTCGAGAATATGTTTCCAGCATTAAAAACTCATCTTGTAAGAACTTATATCCCCGGGGACACCAGAGTTAGTTCAAAATATAGTTGCTGTCTGTCTGTCCTTACTTTCTTGCACTGGAAGAAGCAGGAGGGCATTTCTTTGCTTCACTGAGATTGGCAGAGCAGCTAAGTGACAGAGTGATGTCTTTAAGCCTAAATATAGCCTAGTTTTACCCATGTCTAGGAGAAAAGCCACCTGATGATATTGGGTTCTCTTAACAATACACCAAAGAAGGATTGATCCCAATCTCTTTACAAATTTATCTAGATTGAAACAACCATTTTAAAAAAATTACATCTACAAAAAGCTCCAAGAGTCTCAAAAGGTAATTGAACCATGGCTGAGGTAATCTCTTTTTTTGGAGCAAGTTCTCTTGGTGAAGGAGACACACTTTTGAGTTACACTCCGCTCTTCTTCGAGTCTCATTTTCAAAAGGGACTTAGAGTGGAATTTTCAGAAGGTCTCAGCACTCATAGCTAGGACCATATTTTCAAAACTGCTCAGTTCCTATTCAAGCTCTTAAATAAGTACATGGATTTGGCCAAAGTACTCAGCATGTAGGGTACACAGCTCTACTGAAAATTTGTCTATACGTGTTACAGTGGGAGTGTTGGGCGCTGAGTGATTTTTGGATATCTTGCCTTAATTGTGTGTTCTGTGCACTTGAAAGTCTGACCTTCTGTGAAGCACTATTCAACCAAAATAGGGCCTAAATTTGCAACTAAATGTGACCTAGTATTTAAAAGTTGTGTGCTCTCATTGAACTGTGCCTTAGGCCGGGGCCTAAGATACAGGCTATTTCAGACCATGGTATGCAGCCAATTCCAAAGCAATGAGGCCTTTATAGAGAGCCAGCAGCCTCCACTCTTTATATCATGGGGTTTCACTCTGAGCACATCTGCTGATCTCAACTGTGGCCATATTCTTAAAAATGATAACAAAGTTTCCTGAGCCCCAACCTATTTTTTCCCATTTAGGGCTAAGGCTCTGGTTCATGCTTATTTGACATCTCTACAATAAGTTTTCTCCACTAAAGTCTTTCTCTGCTGAGAGACAGCAGTGAGAGGATTTATACGACTTTGATTCTGGTCACTCCACTGTGGCAGAGTACTGGCGACACCTGATGTATGGGATCAAATCCATCTCTGGTGTAACTCCACGGAAATTAATCATTAATGGTGTTTCAGTGAGGATGAATTTGGTTCATTATATAATATCCGTAGAGATGCTGCTGCCTAGGAAGGCTTCAGAACTGTCGCAGTATTAAAGGAGTATTATTCTTTAGCCTCTACAGGGTTTTTGCATTAGGCCAAGTATCTAATGTGAAAACACTTTCCACAGCTGGATACACAGCTGTCTGAGGGGGAGAGCACTTCTGAGTAGTTGCAGCAGCCCATGCAGAGACGTACTGTGGGGCTGTTCAGACTTGCATTACTGGATTAGTTTTTCAAAGTATATTTTCTAGAGCAGTGGTCTCCAAACTGGGGTGCGCATGGGCCGCTGCAACTACTCAAATGCCCTCCCCCTCAGGCGGAGGAGCTGAGTGCCATGGCAGCCGGAGGAGCACCCCACCCCCCAAGCAAAAGGGCAGCCCCGGATGGAGTAGCTGGGCGGCGCAGCCGGAGGAGCGCTGCCGGGGTGGGGAAGGGCAGCTGGAGGAGCTCTGCCCTAAGATTGGCCAGAATGCCAACCTTACCATCCGTCAGTGTCTCAGGAGGGGACAGTCAGGGGACAAGGAGCAGGAGGCTTAGATAGGGGTGGGGTCCTGAGGAGCAGTTAGGGGCAGGGGTCCCAGGAGGGGGCAGTTAGGGGACAAGGATCAGAGTGGGGGGCGTTGGGAGTTCTGAGGGGGGCAGTCAGGGGACAGGAAGTGAGAGGAAGTGGATGGGGGAGGGGCAGAGCTTCCCTCATAGGGTTCATGCTCAAAATTTTTTTACTGATGGGGTGCGCGATCTGAAAAGTTTGGAGACCACTGTTCTAGGGGACCTCAATGAGCTCAATCTATTTAGCTTAACTAGGAGACAGTTCTCCTCTCCCAAACCTCTGCCCCCACATTGCCCCTTCTCCCTGAGCCTCTGCCCCTGAGCTGCCCCTTTCCCTCAAGTCCCCAACCCCTAGTCGTGCCTCTCTGCCCCTGCCCCCAATCAATAGCCATTATGGCCACTAAAAATTGGGAGGGCAGAACCCTCCCACTTTCAAAAGTGAAGGGGCCGTGGCCCACTGCCCCCACCTGTTCTGGCACCGCTGCACTGAGTCCTGTGCCGCGATGTTTGCACTAGGGATGTTATCTGTGCTAGCTAGATTAAAGCTCTCCTTGCTATAATGACTCCTTTGTTTTCAGTATAGATGTACCCTGTGAGACTTGCAGTACTTGGGGTTTCTGGTCAGTACAGCCTCTCCGGGGCATTTTGGCATTACCACTTTTTCTGGATCTGATTCAGCCAGGAAATAAGACATAATTTCTTTTTTTAAGAGCGTGGGTAATTACCCATTGGAATAATTGACCAAACGTTGTGGTGGATTCTCCAACGCTGGCCATTTTAAAATCAGGATTGGATGTTTTTCTAACAGATCTGCTCTAGGAATGATTGTGGTGAAATTCCTTGGTGTGTCTTCTACAGGAGATCAGACTAGATGATCAAAATGGTCCCGTCTGGCCTTGGAATCTATGAATCCCAAGGAAGTGCTGAACATCTGCAGCTATTGTTGACTTTAATGGGAGTCTCTGACTTTCAGCCCTTCTCAGGATCAGGCCCTTTGTCTGCTGAGTACCAAGAAATGGGTACTGGGGGAGGACACATTTTAAAAAGCATTCAGACTGCAAAAAGGTTGGTAGAAGATTTGGGTCAATTTTTATTTTATCTGAACTGGCTTCTCTGTTCCCAAACAGCCCATTCTGGACTCTTGTGTCCTTTATTACAAAATGGTGAGGCTCCAGATGCATCTCTGGAGTAAATATTCCTTTAATTCAACTTAACCAATAGGCTTTTTTTAAAACACATAACTTGTATTAAAGTTGGAGTCAATAACTCTTTGAATTATATGAAGTCCTCAATATGCTGCTAGAGGTGCTAAAACAATTGTACCTACATTAAATATGCTGCACTTATGCAAACATAGCACATAGATCACAAGTTCTAAAATGTACCAAGCTGCCTAATTAGTTAAATGTGAGCAATAGGTTGCATAAATAAAGAGCTATCCCTCAGTAAATGGCAATGTGTCATGGTGCTCGCTGGGTGTCTGGTAGCAAAGAAGAATTAATGTGAACACTTTAGGAGTTTTTTCCATCTGATTAGTAATTCTTTCAGCATTAGTAGATTAATTGCATTTATGAGGATGTCGCATACACTTTGGACCCCCTATTCCGCATTCCTTTTGCGTTGCAAACTCCTGTTGACTTTGGCAGAAGTTTGGGTGCTAAAACAATGCAGATTAGGCCTTTGCTGGTGTTTAATTTATACTGTATTGCAGCAGATGCAAACCCACCTAGGAAATTCATGTTAACAGTGAGGATAGAACTCAAACCCTCCTGCTTGAAAAGCACAGGTCTTGAGCTTTCAAGGACAAACTCCCTTTGAGATTAGCAGTATAGGGCCTATGACTCACAGTTGTAGTTCCATCTATCAGAAGGCTAGTGTAATGAAGTAGCTATGTGCTAACAAATCAGCTGCTATCAGGGTAAATGCCTCATCTTTCTGCTGATGGAGGTATGCTGCTTTAGAGTCTTTCATAAGGCAGCATAAGCCGGTGATATGCTGCCTCTTGCTTCTGTGAATTTCTTGTGTGTGCTGTTTCTTTTGCATGTCAAAGCTTAGAAAATCCTACTGGTCGAAAGCTGCTCTGACCGGCCAAGGCAACTTTCATTAACGTTACTCACTGCTATTAATTTTACACTCGCTTACATCTGCCTCAGTCTGCTTTCCAGGGGCTCCTGCTGGGGTGTTTTACTGTAGCAGCATCGCAGAAAGCGGGGTTGCTTAAAGTGACAGTTCTTGTCTTTTCCTTCCCAGAAGCAGATCACATCCCTGGTTCTCATGTTAACGTACACACCATTTTAAACACTGAACTAAGGTTTGCAGTTCCTCTTGGGGGCTGGGTGTGTGCTGGCCTGTGATATACAGGCGATCAGAGGGGATGATCCGGTGGTTCCGTCTCTATTTCCCCACATCTCCTTCCCCAGGCCCAAGAACCAGCCCTTCCTCCTTAGTTCTCCCCTTGACTTTCTGACTCATTGTGATTAGCATTTCATTTCCAGTGACCGTCAAAGGGCAGCGGCAGCTCCCATTGATTTCAGTGCCTTTTGCGGGTGCCCTGACTCTGCAAATCTCACTCAGCCAGGCGGCGTGTTGAGGCATCCGGCACTTTGCAGGAGGGGCTCGGCAGTTCGCAGGCTCATGACAGATTTTCCCAGCATGCGGCTCCCTCAGTGACGGATTCACTTCTGCGTGTTCCCTGGGTGACTGTTTCGACCGGAGATCAGACCTGGTCTCTGCTATACCCGCTGGAAGCAATCGGATCTGCTCAGCCCGTGTGAGGGATGGAGGCGAGTCAGATGCTACCTTAATGGGTGAACATAAGGATGAATTCCAAACCCAGCCTGCTGGGAGACGTGAAGAGCAGCTTAGCGCAGGTTACGTTGTAAGGGTTAAAAAGCAAACTGCCTGCTCGCCTCAGATTAGCCTCCTGGTGCATCTCCCCTTCCCTCCCCCAATAGGGATGCAGATGTTTTTCATCCGGAAAATAATCACCAGTTAGTTACCTGCCTTGCCCCTTGCAGAATGGGAGTGCGTGCATTCTGCTCGGTGCAAATGCTGGTGTGTTCATTGGAGCGGGCACAGAGAACAGGCTGCAAATGGAAAGTGTGGGGATGGGTTTCCTGGTTCCCCTGAGCCTGGCACTCAGTTTGGCCCATTCAGACCACGGTCAGCTGTGTGTGTGGCGGGGGAGCCGCCTCATCCCCCAGGCGCCATTGGGAGCGAGTGGGAAGGAGCTGGGGAAATGGGTGGAGACTTGGTCACGCTGGCAACATACCAGCAAGCTCCCCGGGTGTTATTTTGGGTTGCACCAGGTGTAGGCCTGGCGGAGGCCTTCCCTCCCTTTGTCCCCAGAGCAGGAGGAAACAAGGAGGTGGACAGTATAATTCTCGGAGTCTGAGCCTGCTCCTGCCCCTTGCTCAGAGCCATCATTTTCTGTCGTCTTTGTCCTGTAATTTTCCTGAGAGCCCAAGCCAAGAAGCCAAGCGGGCGCTAACAGCAGGTTCTGCGAGGGAGCTGCTTTCTTATTGTCACTTCCTTCCACTTGTCAGGACTTCTAAATTTGGTGATGCCAACCAGAACTGTGTGGTGGTGTCTCATGTGCAAACACCAGGGGACTGTGAAGCCGTCTGCTTGAGCCAACTTTCTGTTTCATAACCAGAAACCGTTTTCAATAATACTCCATATGTATTTGAGAGCATATGTTTGATATTCTTTACTACTTTGAGCATTTTTGGAGCACCGAGGTGTTTTCCTGCAAACATGGAAGTCCATGCAAAATAACACCAAGCCAGCTGCACAGATTTTGTACACTGTAATTAAGTTGTAGATCTTCAAATGAATTTGGCTCCAGTTTGCCATGCTTCGAATGCCCTGTACTCTGTTCCAGTGTGGGTGTTAAATCGTGCAGAAACGGAGCGTGACCTCACTTTCATGTCAGTTGATCTGGCAGGGCTGTTTTTGTGTAACTAATTAAAAAAGATTGATTGTTGGTTAATTACATTAATGAACTGAACCATCATGGGCACAGACCAGAGCTCAGCGGTCTCCTAAACAGTCATTAGGAATATACCTCTAGCTTTTCACCTGCTTGTACAGCCCCCTGTTGGGTGACCAGGGGCACAAAATGTTCATTCTGAAGGTTAAATGACTTAGGGACACAATCGTAAACTGCACACGTTTACTGACCTCCTGCCCGTGTGGCCTTCATCAATGACAGTTTGGACCCAATGCCAGGTGCAAGTTCTCCAGGTTAGCAGGTCTGGCAGTCTCAGCTGGGAGCCTGGCAAACTGTAGTGTCTAGTAGAAATCTTACAGCCTTCTAGAGTTTAAAGCTCGTCTCAGATTTAAATGATTTTGAAATAACTCTTTTCCCAATCAGGGGTAATTCATGTGGATTAAGGTTAGGTTGCACTAGATGAGCGACGTTACTAAGTGTACCATTTGCCTGTAAATGGCTCATGAATATACAGAAGGGTTGAATAGATATATGTCTCCTTAATTAAATCTGCAAAGTGAAACAGCTGTGGTGTTTTTTGCCAAATACTAATGAATGATGTTTGTCTTTGCATTGATTATTATTATTATTGTAGCAGTGCATAATGGCCTAGACTGACTCAGGGCCATTTTGTGTGAGGTGCTGTACAGACATTTAGTAAAGAGCACTACAGGCCCAAAACAGTTTACATTGTAATATGAGCAAGGTGAAGAAAAATGAAACATGGTACATCTGATTACAAAACGCTGCCTGGGGAAAAAGCTGTTTTTAAACTGGGAGAAGGACCTGATTCGGCAACATTGAAGTTAATGTGAGTTTTGCCGCTGACTTTACTGGAGCAGATTGACACCAAATCTGAAGTACAGTAAGAAGTCTCCTGCTGCTAGAGCAGCACAAGAATGAATGAGCATTTGTACCATCAGTCTAGGAGATGAGCTCCTGCCTTCTCTGGATGTTAATTAACTCTCCAAGCTGCTAGTGTCACTCAGGAATGTGTAGAAGTTGATTTTTGCAGACCTCTGAGTGGGTTTGCCCTTGATTTTTATAAAAAAGAAATGTAACAACCCAAACCTGAGGTAACATTGGTGCTGACACCCTGCTGTTCTTCAGAGGCTGATCCAAAGCCCACTAAAGTCAATGAGTCTTTCCAATCATTTCCAATGAGCTTTGAATCAGGCTCGAGATGACCGACTCAAAGGATCTATGTTCCCTTTGGCAGGTGCAATTTGTGCCAGCATTTGGCACCCAGAAGTGAACTGCGGGGATAAATTGAGTCTTGAACACCCTCACTGCAGATGAAACTCAGGTTGCAAGAGGTGAAAGTTCTGAGATTTGCAATTCATTGTGAGCCAGATCCTGCACCTTTGGAGTAAACAGGAGTTTTGCCTTTTGTGGATATAAACTGGGACAGTGGGCCTCAGCCCTTTTAGAAACATAGCCTCTGATCCGGCGAACACTCACAAATTTGCTTAACTTTAAAGCATATGAGCCCCTTCCATTGGATATGTCCATGTGACTGCAGGACAGGATGACTCTAAGGACATATTAAATACAAGGCGAAGACTAGATTGGACAATGACATATATGCAAATAGATAAAAATCATGATTTAACGAAGTTCTTCCATTTCAAGCTAACTGAAAGATAGAGGCCGGTACTGTGGGAAGGAAAATATGAAAAGAAAACCACACTGAAACATTACAGAATTTCTGATTAAGTAAATTTCTGTTTCTGTTGAACTTTTTTTTGTTCCAGTCACATAAATTGCCATCTCTGAAATACTAAATCGCCTACAATCAGCTTTTTATAGCAGAAGATCATTTTACATGTAAAAGATTTCACTGAAGCAGCTAAAGTGCTCAGATGAATGTGCAGACTTGGCAATAAAACAGAAAAATATTCCTACGCTCAGGGAGCAGTGTCTGCTTGGTGCAGTTTTTGTATTATAAATAACTCTATTTGGTCTTGGGCATGTTGCACTGAGACACAGAGATATTCACCAGTTCTAAGGCAGCATGGCTCTCCGGGATGTAAGAGGACTCATTACTGGCGCAAAGCTTAGGGAGTTTTGGCCAACAGACCGACTGATCCTGTGATGACAAGCAGTGCAGCTTGAATGACATTTCAACATTCAGTCACTGAAAAATCTTTACCTTCTCCTTGCAGTGGTTCCTCTATCCCACTTCTGATGAATGGAAGAAGAAACAGGAAGGAGGCATGAACAATACTTCAGTCCCTCAGAAATGAACCCTGTCCCTTTAGGACATACCTGTAACAATTGTGTAACAGATAACCATCCAAAGTGGGTTTTAGTGTCCCCCCTCCCACAATAAGCAAGTCATTGCTTTGTCTCCTATGTAAATTCATTTACAATCAAATTTCTCTCCATCTTTCCCATCCCCTCTCCTGTCCTCAAGAGAGGTTGGACTGTTCGAACTATTTTGGATGCTCTAATTTCCTTCTAGTGAAGACAAGGAATATTCCACCCCTTATCTCAGCTGTCTCCATTTGTGGAGAAATTGTGTGTGTGTGTGAGAGAGTGATCATTATTAATTCTCTAGGGACCTTAAAGTCCCCTGAAGTCCAGCGGGAGCCTTTCCAGTGACATCAATGGTCTTTAGATCTTATTTCAGGTACAAGTCTATCTGTCATCAGAGCCAATGGTCAAACTCACACTGATTTCAATGAGGTGAGGATCAGCCCCTGAATGTTAGTTCTGGGACGATATAAATTAGATTGAGTTAAGCTGTATCAGACTCTCTGGACAGGAATATTTCTTGTTCATTTCTTGACTCTACCTTTACCTCTTGAAGCCTGCGGAGCCTCACAAGATTTTTTCGGGGTCTGAAATGTATCTGATTAGCACTAGATTAGCATTTTATTGCCCTTTGTATCTGACCTTTAAGCGGGCTCCCATTCTTTTCATTAAACGAGGTCTCTGCAGTGAAAAGCACAGTCATAATGCACTGGACCAGTGAGATAATTAGCCAGCACATTCCCCATAATTAGTGTGTTAGCATCTCTGGAGAGCCATGAAAGCATGTGCTGTCCCTTTAACAGGACAATTTGATAATCCTCTTAACATTCTCTCTTTGGGCTGATAATATTTCACAGAAATTTTACTTTGTAAAATATTCCTAAAGGGAGGCTTAAGCAATAATGCACAGATTATGGAAATGGCTTTCATTAAGTGTAGGGAGAGACTTAACTGATGCCATGAATGGTTTCGAAACCCGTAACCCCCATTAGGAGCTTCATTTCAATGTTTATTCGTGGAGCAGTAAATGTTTATTATAATACATGTTATTGAAACAAATTAAAGAACTGTAATTATGTGTATGGCAAGTGTTAAGGCAATATGCATTCATCAAAGCGTAAGTAAAGACTTGGGGGGAAATATGCAGTCACAGTTTAAATTTGCATCCCAATGCTGTGTGGCAGATATGGATATTAAGGAGAGAGGCTAATCTAAGGAAAGGCATAGGACTGAGAGCCAGGTGATCCAGGAGCTGTTCTTGAGTCTGCCACAGACTTCCTGTGGGACCTTGGGCAAGTCACTTCACCTTACTGTGCTTTATCTCTAAAATGGAGGCGATGCTTCACATGAGTGCAGCAAGGTTTTCAATTCACTGCTATTTGGAGAATGGTTTGAGAGCCTTGGGTAGAAGATACTATGTAAATCCTACAGCATTGTAATTGCTTGATAAGACAGTAAACACAACGGGGCAGTGTTGAATCACAGCTCCGGTTGGCACACTGCAGGATGTGGCCAGGAATCAATCTGGCTTCCTGAGGCGGGGAAAGAGGGGCAGGATTTAGACCCACCTCAGATGCAGCAGCAGGGTCTTCCTGCTCTGTGGAACGTTCTGTGCTGGGGATTTGCAGCCAGAATCCAGCCCCTTTACCTCCCTGAAGTGGCACCAAGGAGCTGAATGACCGGACAGACTGTCCCTGCATTTTCTGGCTTTGGTGAGCAGGGAAACCTGCTGAACTCAATGTCCTTTGGCTACAACCCTTGGTCACGTAAAGGGCAAAGTCGTTCACTCCCATGCACATATGGGAGAGTACCTCTGGTTACAATTAACGCCAGAACATACCTCTCCTTGGGCCCAACTCTTCCCTCCTCACCCAGGGCAGCTAGTTAAGGGGCGTGCTGCAGGGGTCTGAATTGCAGCATTCAGCCCATCGAAAGGAGCGGATCTGTCCCCAGAAGCTGGGATTTTGAAAGGAGCTGAAGGGAATTAAATAACTTGTTTCTGTGGCATTTTGGTGCCTGATTTCCAGACCCAATCTTCTCTCCTGGATTGTTTAAATGATCCTAGAATAGTCCCCAGAACTCAGAGACAGAAGGGCCCGATAGGATGGCTCATGCAGAGAGGTGAGAGGTAGACAGCAAGAATCCATGGGCCGGATTCTCCTCTCTTCCCAGCCTTACAGCAGTGAAATTTTGTTGACTTCCACAGAGTTGTTCCCAAGTGCTGAGCCGCAGGCCATGGGTGAGGGGGCAAGGAGACGGCTTTCAGCTCAGTGGCAGTGCTGCGGGCCTGGTTCACTTTCAGCCAGTCCCTCATCACCGCTCAGAGAGACAGTGCCATAGGACATGGCCAGGCCCCCACCTCCACACCTGCATTGACGTGCATGCTGCCATTGCGTGGGCTAATTATCGTGATGTTCATGCCAGGTTTCTTGCTTTTTGACTGCTCTCCAGTAAATGCTCAATGTTCCCCCGTGCTGTGAAAGTTTTAACCTCAGCTCTTGAGTGGGTTCGAAAAGGTTCTTGCATATTTTTCCCTTCCCTTCCGATCATTATGGTGTCAGAGGTCTTTGTTCCAGCCCACCCACACCTCCTCTCTGTAACATTTGCTAGTCATCGACAGATAAGTCATTTACCAGGGACGCTGGACCTCGGGGCTGGTAAATCTCTCAGTGGGAACGGTTTGAAAATATACTCCACTAAGGGGCTGGCTAGGCTGGCACTGGGAGGTGGCATTCCCAGCTCGGGCAGATGTACACACACATTAGCTCTCATCCAGCTAGCGTGCTAAAGCTAGCAGTGGCTGCTCAGGTTAGCCGTCAGAGTACAACCTCGCAGTTGAGTCCTTGGAAGCAAGGAGAAAGCAAAAGCATCACGTGACTTGCCTGGAGATGTCCCCCATTCTCTCCTAGGGCTATTTCCTGGTCCTCTTCTCTCTCTGCACCCTGTCTCTAGGTGAGCCCATCCACTCACAAAGCTTCCGCTGCCATCTCTGTTCAGATGACTCTCAAACTTTACCTTTCAACTGCCAGCCTGTCTCCCTTAATCCAATCCCCCCACGTCTGACATCTCCTCTTACATCTCACCATCATCTTACGCCTGAATGACTAATACTAGACTCAGTATCTTCCCCTCCAAGCTTTCCCTCTCTCCCTGCTGAAAGCATCGCTGCCGGTAACCTCCTCTGTTACAGGGGAGCAGCTAGTGCTCTTTCTGCCTCTCAGTGCCGGCATCCTGTCCCAGGACCCAGGCCTGCTGGGGAATAGAACGGCAGCCAGTGAGGGTTCAAGGAACTTGCTGAGAAGAAGGCAGCTTGGTGAAAGCTTTCCAGTGCTCCCAGGCAGAGGGACCAGGGAAGCGTCTGTAGGAGATGCAGGGTTAGCGAGGACTTGGGAAGATGGAAAGGCCTGGCTGGAGTTACCTGCTGTGATGGGCAAGGGCAGAATCCTTAAGATGCTGTAGAAAGCATCAGGTGACAGGATCTGAGTTTGGGGGAGGAGCTATTGATCCTGCAAGGGGTGGCAGGGGCAGGGAAAAACAGGTTCAAAGTTCTTTTAATCAACCAGACTCCAAATAAGATTGTTATTTGGTCCATGAGAGCCCACGTGTGACTCCTGGGAGCTCAACAAGGGGAAAAGGAGGCAGTGGGATGGGCTCAATGTAACAGGGTTTTACCCAAGCCAGCAGGCCCCCCATGACCCCCACTTCTAGGATGGGGCCAGATCACACTGCTGCTTCTTCCTCTGTAGTATTTTTAAAATCCATCCACATTTCATCTTCCATAGAGTGGCTGTCTCAGCATGTCCTTTTGCTGCTGCTGTCTCTCTCTCTCCTCCTCCCCTCTCCCCTTCTTGAGCATTATTCCAACAATAGGAGCATTTCCTGGGAAAAACAGTGCTGGGGGGTGGATGACCAACCAAGAATTTATAGATGTCTGATCTCTAGACCTATATAGGTGGGGCTTGCTAGAAACTGATGAATGGAAAGGGCTTCACCTTTGAAGTTGTTTGCATTGCATTACAACAACAACTTTATGGAGCCTACTAACTTACAGATAATGCTACATCTCTTTGTGGGCCAGTAGCGAGAGCTTTTTCTAGTAACTAACTACCCACAGGTGTTCAGCCTTTTTTTTTTATCGAGAGCCTTTGTTACAGGGCCAACTAATCAAGTAGTTAATCAAGAATAACAAATGGATGTGCTATGGAAAGACCAATTTACAAGAAGAGAGAATTGCCCTATTTTTCATATTGCTATCTAAGTATTGTGTGTGTTACCCTTTGTCACCCACTCTCAGTCTTGCTCAGAGGCTGGAGATTATTCTGGAAGTTTTGCTGTGAATCTTGTTGTGAGAAGCTTTTTCTCCTCCTGTAAAATCCAGTGTCTTTGGAATGGACGTTAGAAGTTGTCAAGCAAACAAGAAAGTGCTGTCGGCAAAACTGTGCTTTTTTTCCCTGGCCACAATCCCTTAGCTTGTGATGTTGCGCTTGAAGTATATTCACCACAGGTCGCATAATACAGCCAAGTAGCAAGTGGAAAAATGGCTTGTCTTGATCTGCCAGGAAGGTTGTAATGCTTGTCACAGATGAAGGCTAGCCGTGCCTCTGACCGCCCCTGAGTGCAGCCTGCACAGGTGACAGGCTCTGAGCCTTCACCTCCCTCGGTTGAATCTCACCGTTCTCTCACTCCAGACTGGGCCCTTGACTGCAAACCCCATATACCCGCGGTGACTGCAGAGTGGATTTGGCTGCCCTGTAAGACTTCCCTTTGGGGCCTGTGAACAATGTGAGACTACAGGGAGACAAACCAGAATCTTATTTGTCAACAGATGGAGTCAAAGCATAACAGGAGAAAAGGATCAGTGCATAGAGGGCCTGCGAGCAGTTGTCTGACCTAAATCTATATTTGTGGCCATCTCAGTCCCCGGATATTTGAGTGAGATGCTGGGAGAGGTAATATCCTTGATTGGATCAACTTCTGTTGGAGAAAGAGACAAGCGGTCGAGCCCCACAGAGCTCTTCTCCGGGTCTGGGAAAGGTGCTCCCAGCTTCTCAGCTCCGTGTGGCTTGGATGCTTGTCTCTCTTACCACCAGAAGTTGGTCCAATAAAGGATATTCCCCTTCACACCTTGTTTCACCAAAATGTAGATAGGCTTAGCTCAACCAGACACTCCCACTTCTGGGTCTGGGGGGACAGTCTGTCCTGGGCTGGTGTCCCCCTTTCGGTCTTCAGGGCTCCTGTCCCTTGTCCTTGGCCTCCTGAACCAGTTTATGCATCCCACCAGTGGTGGTTGGTTGTAACTTATTACATTTAATAGCCCCAGATGAGTGCTAATAGACTCTTTGCTGGACTATTGTTCTCTTTCCGGTTTGAAGTTATCCTTGTAACCCTGCAACAAGCAGTATAACAACCAGGCAAATGGCACACATAATAGTACAGGGATCTTCTCTATCCTTCCCCATGCTATTTGTTAATGGTGTCTGATTCAACCCCCGTCTTTAGCATTCGATCTGTTGACAAAATCATCTTCAGCATCCACTTCTGCAAGCTAGTCTTAGCCTATCAACAGACAGTTTTGTAACTAGTGCAAGAGGACTGATGGGCTATTCAAACCTGATTTGATTATATATACACACACATCACCTTAGCTATAGGCATCACTCTGTGCACGGCCTATATAGTAGAACAAAACTCACCTAAGCAGGATGGATTATCTCTAGGAAAGCAGGCTCTGGTTTTCTTGGCTAAGATTTTTGCAAATATTTTGCAGCTCATGCTCCCTGGAACTCTCTTTGGAGGTATAATTCCCACCAATGCCTGCCTCTTTGCCAGATTTCAATATTAGAGAGATTAGCGCACTCTTGAATGACCTAGGCAGTCTGCCGCTTCCAAAGTCACATTGAAAACTTTGCATAGTTCTGAGCCTATGGTTTCTTCATTGAAGCACAAGCTTTGCAGATGGCAAAGACCTGTTGGATCTAGTGAGTGCAGTTCCCATGCCCATGCAGGCCTGCTTCTTACAGGGCATTCTGGGTTGTCAAGCTGCAACTGCTTTCTGTTGTGCCGCCTGATAAATCTCACCATTGGCAATTGCTGTTTATTGATCATTCTTCATATTGAGGGAGCACTTCAAATGGGGAGGCCCCTTTCAAAGGGAAGAGGGGGCAGTCCCTGCTCCAGAGAGCTTGCAGTCTAAAAGGCATTACTTTCTGCAGGTTGTGAGAAAGAACATTTGCGGGATTTCTTCTGTGACCGGCATACACATGGTTAGGGTTCCCTGGGCCGAATCCAAACAGAAACAGTAGCCAAACAGACCAACACACCTCTCTGTCCTGCTGTTGGTACTATGGCTTGTTGGATCAAAATAATTCGAAACCAAAGAGCACTTGTTAAGAAAAAGAAAATATGTCTGAGCAGTGATTGAAAGCTGCTCGGTGGAGTGAGTCGGGACTGGGGGAAGGGCATGGGATCTAGAGGTTGACCTGCTCTCTTCACTAATTGTGGTCCTTCCAAAAAAGGGAGGGGGCACATGAATTACTCTGGGGTGGGCGGGAGGAGCATTAACGTGACTGCTCCCCCTACTGCACTTTTTGTATGAATTCAGATTGGAGCTCACTTTGCAAGGGCTGTCAATCTGTTACCTCTTTCCTGAGCTAAAGTCACGGGAAGAGAACATTGTGAAACTGATAAAAGGCTGAGGTCAGCAAGTAATCTAATCTGACATAGTGTCACATTTTATAGGCAAAGAAGACATTGGCATAGCTCAGCTGCAGGTCAGGAAAGAAGTGAAAAGCCACCTTTCCACTCTATCTTCTCATCTCCCCTCCGTAGTCTGGAAGTCATCTGGCCATTTTTACCAGTGTAAAGTAGAGCAACCTCAGGGCTGCTCTATGTTATGGCAACTGCCCATGGCCCTAGAGTACAGTTTGGGCATCCCAGCCATAGGGATGCCTCTGGCCATAGCCCTCACCCCAGAATGTAGATAGGAGGGAGGTGCACGAGCTGCTATTATTATTTATTATTTCTATTACTGGAGTGCCTAAAGGCCCCAAATGAAATCAAGGTGGTTTTGTGCTGGGCGCTGTACAGAAATACTTCCTGCCATGAAGAACTTGTGATTTAAAGACGTAAGATTGATGACAGGTGAGAAGGGAAACTGAGGTATGGAGATGTTAAGTGAGTTGCCCAATGTAAGTGGCAGAAGTCCGACTGGAATAGGACAGGGTCCAAGTCGAGTGCTCTATCCCCAGGCCCACACTGTCTTTGTGGCTCTTAAGCATATTGTAGGGGCTGTTCTGTGCCATTGGCGCCTCTCAGAGCAGCAAGGGCACACAGGAGGTCTTTGGCCATCAGGTGGAGGCTGAGAACCAAACGTAGACCCCTAAAGCACGGCGTCATTTTCAGAATGTGACTCGTGCCCTTGAATCAAGCAACCTGATGGTTCTATTCATATGCCTCAGTTAAGCCTGTGCTTAAGGGCCTTGCTGGATCAAAGCCTTAGTGAACGAAAAAATGAATGAAGAACCAACAGAAAAAACAAACCCCAACCCACCCAGAAGGCTGTTAAATTGGAAGGCAAATTAAAGACAGCGTAAGTGCCCTGTCCCAGATGTTTCTCACCACAGGGCACTGCCAGGACCACGCTGCTATTTTATCCCCTTATGTTCTCAGGAAAGCAGAAGAGAAGGAAACCTCTTCAGATGTAATTGTACCTCGGTGCTCCTGCTTGATTCTATTACACAAACAGTAGGGGGAATTTGGATTGTCCTCTGTGTTCTTTTCAGAGCATTAGATCGAACGATCTATCTATCTATCTATCTATCTATCTATCTATCTATCTATCTATC
>ML677372.1:26102291-26124330 GCA_007922305.1 Dermatemys mawii
TCTATCTATCTATCTATCTATCTATCTATCTATCTATCTATCTATCTTATCTCATCTCTCTCTCTCTCTCTCTCTCTATCTATCTATCTAGGATATCTGCAGTCTAACACCTGCTTTCATACTTGGTTGTGGCTACCTCGTCCCAGAAACATACCCCTGGGTTTTAAATAGATTTTGTTCTACAACTTAGCATGTTCCATGAAAACATAATGCAAATAGTAAAGGTGAACAAACCATGAAATTGCCCTACTGCTTTTAAGTGGCCCAGATGCTGCTATAAACGAGTGCAGGGGGTGGGGTTTTTTTAATGCAATTGGCATATCTTTTGTGTTTCTCCTGTTTAATTCTAATTGCTGGCAGCCTGCCTGGGTAGAGGGTCACATTAGGAAACATTTACAGTGCAAGTCAATGTGCACTGTATCTTACTGCTTTTTTCAGTCTTAGAGCCTGATTCCAAGTCCATTAAAATCAATAGGCACCTTCCCATTGACTTCAATAGGGTTTGGATCATGTTCCTACTTGAATTGCCCAAATACACCATGGGACACTTTTCCACTGAAATGAAAATGACTGTTACAAATAGCTCTGTTTGTCTTTATCTCCTACTACCTAGCTAATATCAAGCTATAGACAAATGGACAGAAATGCATTCAAACTTACCTGTGTCAGGTAAATATCAAGACCTGTATATTCCAGAAGGAAAGAAACTGATTGGAAGGTTATTTACAGAATATACCGAACATTTTAAATCGTAGGAGCACCGCAAAAGCTTTCTAGTCAGGTGAAATTTCTAACCAACCTTTTAAGCTCCCATTCTCTTCTTTTTCTTGAAATCCTTAATTTTCCAAATGTAAAATTGAAGGCCCAGTGGTAGCAATGAGCAACTTTCAGCTTGCAGTGTGGTTTTGAGCAATAGATCATCAGAGCAATGATGCCCAAATGATGTATTGCACTAATACATCATACCAGCACTATCGCTTTCATGATATATTAGTATAATACACTATCAGTACACTATCACTGATGTATTACTCAAAAAACACCGTTTTTAACCTACAAAAAGCATCTTCAGCTGTAACCTGATTATTATTTTTCTCCATAGTTTTCAGCATAAACAAAAAAGTGTTCCTCAGCTTTCTCTAGGGCAGTCTAGGAAAAAAGGGAGAGGCATTCGGATTACCTTGCTAGCTGAAACTTTTTCTGTAATTTCTCTCTATTCCAGCAAGCAAAGGCTTCTTATGAACTGAGGCTAACACCATATCATAGTGTGTAAATTTTCTACCAAACAGGCAAAATGATTTCTTAATCAATTATTCAATCTACACTTGAGCCAAGTGTTCTGAAAATCTTGCTGAGGTTCATCAATGGGGGTTGATTTGCAACTCAGCAGGTGATATTAGTGGCAAAATCCACATAGCACTTTGCACAAAGCACTCCAGGCTGTTTTTGATGCCCCCAGCTCCACCGTATCTAGGCACTGAGAATGAGGATTTGTAGAATCAGAATATCAGGGTTGGAAGGGACCTCGGGAGGTTCTAGTCCAACCCCCTACTCAAAGCAGGACCAAACCCCAACTAAATCCTAGTCCAGCTAGCACTGGAAGCATAATCTTAGTCCAACTAGGACCCTCTGCTCTCCCTCCCTGATGACGAATTGAAGGATTCTATTCAGGGATGGACTGAGAGAGAGAGGGAGGGAGGAAGGGAGGAAAGCCATCTTGCAGCCCCCTCCATCATGGAAAAGCCAAACAGGGGAGTTTGGCCTGATGCTGTTCATGTGGCTTCTCTGCTGGCAGGAGAGCCCACAGGGGACAGCTCTCCGGTTGGAATGGCCACCTCCAGCTCCTGAATCTCCCTGTGTACAAGTCCCAGGAATGTCCCTCTGCCAGCTGCTGCTGCAGTCAATGGGTCTGAATGAAAGATGGGATTGAGCCAGACTGACTGACCTGACTTGCCCCCTGCTATGTGGGGAGTCAGGGACAGAAGTAAAAAAAAACGAGGCATCCTTGTGGCACCTTCGAGACTAACCGATTTATTTGGGCATAAGCTTTTATGGGTTAAAACCAACTGCATCAGATGCACAGAGTGGAAAATACAGTAGGAAAATATCTTTCTTTGTCTGTCTGTCTGTCTGTCTACAGAGAACATGAAAAGATGGGGGTTGCCATACCAACTCTTAACAAGACAAATCACTAAAGTGGACTATTATCAGCAGGAAGAAAAAACAACCCCTTTTGTAGTGACAATCAGGATGGCCTATTTCAAACAGAGGCCCAACTGTTAGTTTCGAACTGACTGCAGTGAAGTTACACCAGGAAGGCACTTGGGCCTCTGTATCCAAGTGTCCCCACTGTGATCGGATAGCGATACTTAGCTACCACTGGGCTGAGGGAGAGGAGCTGCTGAAAGCTCAAATTGGAAAGGATTATAGAAATGCTCAATATTCCATGGCTGTGATATAATGTCTAGTATCGGCGCAGATACCGCTCTGATGGGTGCCATAGAGATATCTGAGAGAGAGAGAGTGAGGTTTACTCCTGTGGCCACAGATACACAGGCTGCTGCAGCTGGACTTTAATTTTTTCTCTCTCTCTTGTCTGCCCCCGCCCCCTTCCCCTGGCCTTCTCTAACTGGTCCAGAGGCATATTTGAACTTTGGGACTTACTACTGGTGCAAACAAATAGGTAATTAGCAGTATCTGTGATAGGCTTCGTGGTTGAATTTAGACTAGAGTCAGCTGTCAAAAAGCTTCAATCCTGCAGGAGCTTCTCTCAGTTGGTTTACATGTGCATTCACCCTCAGCACTTCTTCCTGGATGCTGAAATACTCTGTCATAACCTCCTGGTTTGCTCTTCGCCAGTCTATTCATTCACAAGCTTAGTCCTAAGCTCTCCACAAGCTCAAGTGTGAGGATTTTCAGCAGTTATAGTTATTAAAAGATGAGAGTTCACATGTTTGAATTTATCCCCCAGTTTTCATTATTTGAAATTATTTATTTACCCATCTTTCCCCAAAGTTCATGATCAAATACAGCCCCCCTCTCTCCATAGTACAACAGGGCCAGTCTTAGCCCTGGTCTCTAATGGGGGGGAGGGAGATCGATGTAAGACACGCAGCTTAAGCTACGAGAATAGCGTAGCTGAAGTCGACGTACTTAGTTTGACTTACCGCGACTTCTTCATGGCAGTGAGTCGACTGTTGCTGCTTCCCTGTTGACTCCGCTTGTGCTTTTCACAGTGGTGGAGTACAGTAATCTACAGGAAAGCTCTCGGGGATCAATTTAGCGCATCTAGACTAGGCGCGATAAATCGACCCTCAATAGTTCAATCACTCCACTAAGGGTATGTGTAGACATATCCTTAGTCAAGCTGTTGATGTCAACAATACATCACAGCTCTTGGAGGCAGCTAACATGACTACATCCAAGGAAGAGGTGCTTTTGAGGGAGGGTGGTGCTCTTGCAACTACCAGCGCCAGGGTTCTGCCAAATATAGAGGGAGCTTTAAGGCCCGATCCCATGTCCATTGAAGGCAAGGGAAAGAATCCCATTTTCATCAGTGGACTCCTTCATTTCCACCAGTTTTGCAGAGAACTGTTGCGCTCTGTGACTGCTCTGACCGCACACCCTTTCTGGATATGCTTGTCCCTTAACTCTTCTTCCTCATAAGGGTTGTGAGCACTTTGCACTCCCAGAACCTGGACTCTCAGTGGGTTTTACGCCACCAGGACCCTCCACCACAGATTCTACCAGCGACATTTAGGTTCCACTTCCTTAGAAGATGTTATAAAAGCAAAACTTTGTGTCTTTTTTAGCCTTGCAAAATACATGCTGTTAGGGATTCTGTACGTGCCTATGTGTCCTCCCCATAATACCATTGCCACCTGAACAGCTGTGTGATTTGACAGTGGAGTCTGAGGAGAATTTCCTTTATCCCACAGTCTTCTCAGAATACTGCCGAGCCAATACTATGTAACCCTGCCCCTGTAGCCCCTCCGGCTTACACTGCTATCTACCTCCTAATGCAATCCAAAGTTGGCAAATTCTTATTCCTGTCAGTTTCAAAGTCACAACAGTCAGCTTTAAGATATGCTGTCATTTCAAAGCGCTGGCTAAACACAACTCAGACTGACAACTCTGAATAATTCTGAAACTTTCTGGCATTTCACTCAAAAGCTTATATTACAGTAAAGTTGCTTTCTTATATTTTTTCATCTTATTTAGTCTCCGAAGATTCGCAATACAGTTATAGAACAGGTTAACATTTTTTTCCTCTGAAAATAATACAGTGGGAGCCAGTGTGTAGTAATAGGATGTCAGGAAAACATCACTGTCAGCCTACACCATACACTAGATAATCACCATTGTTTGTTTGTTTTGAATTTTCAGCACGTTCATGTCCATGTTCTTCCAAGAAAGGCTGGAGACTTCAGCAGAAATGACAGCATCTATGATGAGGTAGGTCTCATTCAAAGATCTTATTGCTAGATCAAAGTGGGTGTCAGCTTAATCAACTTAATGAGCCAGGTCTTGCCCTAGATGAAGTGGCATTATTTAAAGGGAACGCCACCAAATTTGATTTTTTAAACTGCTGGCAAAGAAGCTGATGATTACAGAACACCAAACAGGATAGTGTCTGGATTTTCTTGCAAGTGAAGGATCAAATTAGGCAAGGCAGAGGGCTGCACAGGAGTGTTGGGCGACCCGTTAAGTTCATGTGTGCTACCCTTGCTGTGAGTAGTTGTACAGGGGAAGAGACAGTCTCACGTTCTGTTCCCCATGCATGTAAGCAGGAGTGGGAAGGCCAAGGTGGGGAATGGGCAGAATTTTGCACCATGGCCCAACGCAGGGGTTAGCATAGCTGCACTGGCATTGTGAGGAAAATACCTTTCATTGGCCATAGACTGGTGCAGGTTACGTCCTCCTCTGAGCAAGGAGAAACCCAGGAGGCTGATTACCAGTCTCAGACTCACTGTCTGCCTCCTGGCCTGCTCCAGGGACAGCACAAGGCAAGCTCATAGTTCAGCCCTAGAGCTCAAAATGAAGCAGAATAGATGTGTGTGTCTTTGATATATATGTGTATGGGGCTCTGATTGCAGGATTGGAGCCATAATCAATTACATTTTTATGTAATCACTGATTTTTTTTAAATGAACATTTATACTGGGCATTGCCACTTTCCCCAGCTGATAACAATTGGAATGAGTTAAATGAAAATTGTAATCAGCACACTTTTGTGTGTGTTTCTTGGTTGCTTGGTAAAAGATTGTGTCTTAAATGTGCAAACTTTATACCTTTTGAAAATTATTAATGTCAACTTTTTTCAGCACCACACCATCTGTTTTAAGAAGATTTCGTGATATTTTTCTGATGTTGCACTTTTTTCCCCTTTGTGATGTGCCTATGATGATGTTTCTCTATAGAATGTTATTTACATATTCTACAATGAAAAAGGTTATACCATGTTTTGGATCATCTCTAAATGTTATGACTGTGTAAAATGATTATGGCAGTGAAATATTAGTTTCGTATGTGAGAGTTATGGGATGGATGGGGACTCTTATCTTGGAAAACACATCTAACCAACAATGCACAAGTAGACCAAATGAGTTCGTTATGGCAGTACTTGTGTACTGCTGTGATTAAAGGAATATCAGCAACTTAAAATCTAATCAATATGTTTAAAATGTGTTAGAAATAGTTTTAGAGATGACACCAGTCCCAATTCCTCCGCCTTTTTTAGTTTGTTTTACAATGACATTTTCCAATTTTTTAAAAAACTTTTCTTTCCCCATGGCTGTAGATAAAACCCACACAAACAGGTAAAGCTTAGTATCAGAGGAGTAGCTGTGTTAGTCTGGATCTGCAAAAGCGACAGAGTCTTGTAGCACCTTATAACAGATCCCTAAAATCTGTTAGTCTATAAGGTGCTACAAGACTCTTTGTCACTTTTGCAGGAAAAGCTTAGTGAAACAGACTATACGCTAAGTGCTGTCAAATGGAAAACAGTAAACAAACGAAACAAGATATTTCTTTCTCATTGCTTTGTTATGGCAGATGTGGGTGGTATTTGTAGAAATAGTGAACAAAAAGAAAAATCAGACAGCACTCTGGCTTTAAATTGACATATATATCCTTTTGAGGACGAATTTAAACCCCAGGGTTATTCAAATATTGATAATTAGCCACTTGTGTTTTTCAGTGACTGTAGTTAAGTCCAGATTTCAGACCTCTAGACTGTATGAAGTTAGACAGTAGTGTGCCAAAAAATGATCATTTGGACCCAGGTTAATTTGTTCTAGACAAAATTCTATTTTGTTTTGTTTAGCAGTATTCTAAGAGCAGTGGATGAAATCCTTCTGGTATTTTGGGGTTTTTTGGGAATCAGAGATTATCACAATATTCAAATATGAAAGCTGGCTATTGAAGTGTGCAGTTTCCGCAAGGGATAGGGGGATAGGTGTGAAATTGACCAGTACTGTAGTGGAACCTCATGTTGTCACAAAAAGATGTATCTGTCAGGAAGATCCATGTGTGGATCTTTGATAGGTCAGCAGATCACTATGTATTGGCAGGTCTGCTAACCGGTGAGAGAAGGCAATTGGAGTGTTCTTCAGATCCTGACTCCCCTGGAACATAGTCTGAGTCAATCAATATCTTGGTTGTAAGTGTGGTTCAGTTTACATATGGGAGGCTGATAAAAGGAGCTATATTTTGGATTGCAAACATAGACACTATTCTGTAATTGCCCCATTCACATATAGCTTGTGTATACGTGGTGCTCAGTCTTCTTGTCACAACCAAACAAAACCTTTTAGCAGGGACATCTCATTAAAGTCCACCCCAAACCCAACCACAGTGCAAGATAAGCAAATGCTCTGTAACTATTGTGTAGGATTCTCTGCACAGTCCTGATCATAGCTTTGGTTCAACACAAGCTAACGTAAATCTCCAAAGTACCTTTAACTGGTTTAGAGTGTTCCAGACTGTGACACGTTGTCATCTGTTTATGCTAGGTAGATTGCTGGCAAGTCCCATGACACACTTCACTCTGTGACAAGTGAAGAACGTGCCCAAATGTTGAGGCATCAGTCTCTAGGATTTCTGGAGACAAGATGTTGGAAATAAGCTGCATCCTCTTGATGTCTCCCTCTCTTCCTCCTACCCCGGTCTGTCTTGGGAATGAATATCCCTGTTGTTGAGTAATGGTTTGAGCAGTGGATTGGAATCAGGACTTCAGTAGGGTGAGCCCCTTAGGTAAATCCTATTTATCCTGTATTTGGGTGTGAGACTTGGAGATTCCATCTCCCAACACTATTTTAAGGTATAAGGGGAATATTTAAAGGTAGAAAATAATGTGTCTGTGACAGATTCAATTCCCTGTACTTTGGGAGATCTCACTGAATTAGGTTTAAGTATCTTTGGAGTCCAGTGTACTAAATACAGAGGTTCTGTAATATTGTGGGTCTGGGTGATCAAAGGGCTATATTGGACAATGTGGCAGACAATGAACTGTTGGGACAATAATGTGAAGTGGAGTTTCTGGGAAATAGCTAGGAGAAGGTAAATGCAGTTTCATCCCCTCCTCTGCCTTCCGCCACCTCTGGTTATGCAAGAATACATCCTTTCAAAGCTACACCCTGAAGAGAGGACAATTGTTTGCTAATTACCTGTTCCCAGAGCCCCAAGATCACAGGCCCAAACTGTATAAAGGAGGGACTCTTAGATTTATGGGGGTATCCATTCTGAGCTGACAGTGGCTGTGAACTTGTAACCTCAGAAAACCCCTTGGTTGGTCAAAGGATGAATCACCTGCCAAAGCCATGACTGGAGTTGGTGATGGGGGACCTGTGGTAAGCTTTTAGCATGCATGCAGTATGTATTAGCATGCATAGTATGTTTTCTCTTAAATGCTTTTATCTTAAGAATAAATGTGCTTGCTGAGAAAGAATTGTGTGGTGGATTGAATGTGGGAAATTATATTGTTTATAACCTCTGAGGAAAAAGGAAAGCAGGCCTGCTGAAGCAGTTTGATTTACTATGGAACTCACAGTGAAAGCAGGGAACTGTGCGGCCTGGAAATGTCACAGTCAGGAGGTAGAGACTGTGGGTCTCTACCCAAGAAGGGGGATGGCTGAGGAACTAGGAGCCTAGAATGGGTGCCCTGGCTTGTCCATGGAAGGAGAATACAGGTGCATTTGCCCTAAATTGTGAAAGGGTCTTTACTGCTTGGTATATTTTTATGGGATTGACCAACAGGCTGTGTTGGATGAAGCCTCTTGTTCTGGGTGCACATTTTCACTTTCTTTGTGGTTCAAGATTGGAAAACAACCACAAAAGAAGAGAGAGAGAGAGAAAATCATCCAATCCCCAAATGCCTTTCCTGATATGTTTCCTTCAGTAAGGCACTTGATCTAGGCGTATGCATACTTCAGAAGCCACTGCCTGATTTCTTTGGTTTATAGAATCATTAGTAATGAAAAAGCCTACTTGATTTGGACCGTTTTAGCTGAGGAATATGCTTTCCGTCTGTCTCTGCAGTGAGACTCCCTGGGATTTGTTTATTTCCTGGAGACTGCTAACGAACCACCATGCCACTTTGTCACAGTGAAGACTAAAGGCATGGGTTTTTTAATCCTCCTGTCTTCCTGAAATTATGTAGAGCCCAACCTTGCAGACAATTTACATGATTGTTAAGTTTCTTTCCTAAAACAGTTACAAAACAGGCCCTTTATATTTTACTCTTGGTTTATGCCCATTTCATATCAATCTTGAGGCATTCCTATCCACGAATTCTATTTGTTTCTTGAAGATTGAAACTGCAGTGGAAGATCTGGATAGCTATTAGGAAAAGACTTTAATCAGAATACATGCATATTGTCATCTGTATTTCTTTCATTTGGTTTAAAAGAGAACGAGATCTTTATATTTATTCATCAAGGAATTTAAGGGAGTTTTTATCCAGGAATATCTGCTTTGCGATAGAGGCTCGGTTCTTTTCTGCTGTGAAAGCATGACACGACAGATGGATTCAGTTGTGCATCCATGGATATACTCTACCAAAGAGCTACATTTTGTGTTGATTTAATGAGCGTGAGCACTCTATAGCTGTCGGAGGTCATTGTATTAAAGACCTTGAAGACAATATCCTGAAATGTCTCTCCACTCTCAGAGCACCTCGGTTAAGGAGTGCTATGTGTTTATCTAACCTCTCACACAATGGGGCCCTGATCTCAGCGGAAGCCACTAGCTGTTACTAGAATAAAAATAATCATCATCCTGCCTTAGATTGAGGGTGATAACACTCTTACTGAGGTGGATGCGAGGCTCTCCATTGCTGTGCATAGAGAACAGAAAAAACCAAGCTCATGTTACCATCATTATTAATGAACATTGATGTTGGATTAACAGCCTTGGTGACTGGAGATATGCTGGAATTGTCCATCCAATGGGTGACTCAGCTCTCTAGAGGAGTGAATGAAATTCAATCTACCTGTCAGTGAGATCCTTAGTATCTACCAGTGTTCAATAAAAGGGGCCCCCTGCAATAAATTCCTCCTGGCCTTGCTTAACTTCCTTATCTTGTACAAATATTCTTGCCTTGTTCCCTCTCCTGCTCTTTCTCTGCTTGACTGAGTAACCGTAGAAGCCAGTTTGTGCAAGGTCAGCCTGAGATGATACAGGAGACGACGCCTACTTAGTGTCTTTCCTTTGTCTGTCTTAAACCTATAAATACTGATGTGTGTGTCTAATAAAGCTGCCACATGCCTCTGAAGCTACTTGGCCTGAGAGGGGTGCGTGCCCTTTGATCAAAGTTACTTGGCCTCAGTGTGTTTCTTATATGGTCTCTGACAGTTTGAGCTACAGGTCCGACACTGCACTACCCGGGTGTTGGAACGGTGAGTAGGACAAGCTGATTTTTACCTAACACCAGCACTGCTGGAAATGATGTCATTTAGCACCTAGTGATGTGCTGGGGGATGAAGAACCCTGTGTGCTCTCCCTCTATCCTCAGTAACTGGACTGAGACCACCATCTTAGTTCAATAAACAGTTACTACCAATGCAAACCCTATTCAGATCAATTAATTTCAGGTGAAAGGCTCTCTCTCTGTAACTGGGATTACTCTCCCCCACACCCAAGTTTCTAGTCTCTGTCTAGATAGAAGCTCTTTGCCTAGACTGATGAGAAATGCAAACATGATGAAAAAGGGGGAACGCAAAAACGAGAGAGCCACTGAGACTCCAATCTCCAGCTGTTCTTTGGAATCAAAAATACGCCTAAGTTGAAGGGCTGAGATGCTGCTGAGCCTGCTGCATTGTACCTTATCAAAACTAAAGTCTGAATTAGTCCTTGACTTGGAGATTGTGTAAAATGTTTAAAGCAGCAGCTGTATTCCGTCTGCACCATCTGTTGTTCTTGTCCCTCTTATATTCAGACAGCAAGAGAATCACTTTGGGAGAGAGATTTTGACTTGCTGATCTCATCCAGCACAGTGCATTACATCTTTTCAGCAGCACAGGAACACGTTGGAGTGTTCATTTCCCATTCCAGAGCTAAGCATAAGACTCCGCAGCGTTCTAGCTTCTTTTTCAACCAGGCCGAACTGGAGTTCAATGGTGAATCTGCAAGCTTAGCCAAACGAACCTAGAGTTCAGGTCTCCAGTGAGTGGTTTGTTGTAGCTTTGACTGTAACACAGCTAGGTACTGAAGTGCTGACAGAAGCTCCCGTGCTGCCTCATTATGTATAAAGCCCAGTGGAGGACTCATTAAAAGCGCACAGTTGCAGAACCTCCTGAAAGTAGCTTCCCACTTTACTCTTCAAGGAAAGTTATTTAAGACCTCATTCAGTGCCCACTGAAGTAAATGGGAAGACTCCCAACAATTTCAGTGGGCTTTGGATGAGTCTCTCCATGAAAATTAACAACATGCAGAGTTAATAAGCTGTTCCTAAGTCCGTTCCTCGGAGTTATACAGTACCTTATGGCAACATACCATTGCCTGCTGGCAGATCAATCTGCTGTATTCTAAACTCTCTAAGGGCCAAATTTTTCCTTATTTACATCTTGTGCAAGCCCATGGGGGTGAGATAGGATAGAATCTAGCAAATTGGTGCACTAAAGGGCAAAGGAGCTCTATTTCCTTCCCACTGCCTATTTCTCTACTTTCTTCTTGGTGGAAATGTCTTCTTCCCATAGGCTGTGAACTTCATTCTGGTCTTGCCAATGTAATTCTTCAAAAAAACGTTTTCCTTCTGACTGACGAGACATTTTCTGACTCTTCACTAGCCGATGAGCCCAGGTTGGTCCTTTGCCTCATCTGCCTTGGGATAATGCAGAGAACTGAGCAGAATGAGTCAGTTCTACACATGGTTATGCAGGAACACACCCATCTGAGGATACTGAAGTAGGAGTCATATATGGGTCTTAGTGTACTTCCCCATGCAGCGATTTATTACTAGGGTGTATGGGTACTCATGTACTGTCCCTGTCACGGCTGGTGGTTAGGGCTGTGGAAAGTTAAAAGTTCAGAGTAAGGAGTTCAGTTCAGCTGAGCGTGTCTCTCTCTGAAGAATATCCAAATTATGCACACTACTTGAACCTACAGAACTGAAGATTGAATAGCAAATCATTTGGAAATCTCAGGGGAAAAAGGCTCTCCTGAGATTTGTGGGCCTAGCTGCAAACACTGTGAGAACATCCTTTCTCATGGTATTTTAGCATTTCCAGTTCTGGTCTTGGAATATGTAATGTACTGAGGGCCTAATATTCTGGTATTTTCCTACATTATCTAATGTATGAATGTTTAATATTTGAGATTGCTTCCACTTTTACTGGTGCTACTCATCGCGTTCTCAGTGGACCATGAGGTTTATCCTATCACGCTGTAATGGTCTCGTATTTTGAAATCCTTATCGTGAGTGCAGTAGCAAAGTGGCTGACAACACATCTGCATATTTCTTAAGTGCATCCAACCTCCATAAGCCAAAATGGACACATTTTCAGTAAGGAAATGGAATTCCACATCTTATCATCTATGTATTTCCCTTGATGGAAACTCCACTGTCTGTGATATTTTCTGCCCCTTCAGAGCTTGCACGATATTAGCCAATCCAATATATGAAATCTCTAAGACCTTACTCTACTTTCCGTGTATTGTATACACAGCACATCTTAACTCAGTAGCTCAATGGGGAATAGATAGTCAGGATAAACTTCATACCCAGGTCTGATTAACAGTCACTTATTTTACTTAAATCTTCCTTCCATCAGCGCTGGAGATGTCAAAGGGAATCATCCCGACCAAAGAAACAAATGAAATGTCATTAGAAGGCTCTGTATTAAAACAACTATTCTTCATGATCACATACATGCCCTTTGTACCTAGAATTTGTCTGGAAGGTAATGTACAGTTGGCATTTTACATATCGTCATGCAGTCTAATGGCCCCCTGGCCCATCTGTCTCTCTGAATTCCATCACTGCTTTTATTGCTTCTCACCCTTTGCTGACTTGGTTCTGCTTTAGCAGCCTGGCTCCACAGTCTTTCCCTTAAAGGTTCGAAATGTTAGCTTGAAGCCATTGCTTGCATTTAGGCTTTATTGTAATGGAGACGAGTGCTTTGATGTGATCACTGCAAAAGGGCTCTTACTCTCCTCCTCTCCCCCTTCCCCGCCCATATGTGATTTGTTTGCCTTTTAGAGTATTTGCCAATTCCTGTCCTTGACAACAAGTCATTGGCAAGCAAGTTAGTCACAATGACAAGCTGCTGATCAGGAGATTAGTGCTAAACATGATCGCCAAGGCTGTTTACTTTGCCTGTTCTTGGAATTACTCAGCTGCTTCTTGTGTATTTTAGTTCCCTAAAGGTGAAATTATCCCTAGGCCTATTCCACTTTTGATAGATTAATGTTGGTGGGGAGAATGGTATCCTGTTTAGATTCCCTGAAACTGATGAGATGAAAAGAAAATTAAGTAACTGAAGTTTTCACTTAAAACTCATTCCAAAGTCAAAGTTTCCCAGAGCCAATGGCTCAATGGGCTGGTGCAGTTAAGGCACCTTGGTTTCATAGTCAAGTGTATGCAAGGGAGTGATGTGGCCAGCATTTAGGGTGACCAGATTTCCTTATTTTATAGGGACAGTTGCGATTTTTGGGTCTTTTTTTCATATAGGCGCCTATTACCCTCCACCCCCGATTTTTCACAATTGCGGTCTGATCACTCTGTTAGCATTGTATCTGACCACCTCTGCCTGCCCTATCCCAATGGAGCTGGTATCCATTTTCCAGATGGGTGAACTGGAGGTGGCCTTTTAGTGTGAGATCGAGTGGGACTCACACTTATCACTTCTGGATTGTAGTGAACCACTCAGCCACTTCACTTCTCATTTTTCTGAAGCCAGACCTTTTTTCTCTTTACACTGCAGTGTTGGTGTAACCCACACTCCACCTTCAGTGCGGTGGTCTGTCCTACCTAGTGGCACCAAGACCACTTAAAGAGAGAGATAAAATGAGTCTGCTCCACAGCCTCAGCTACCAGGCAGATGGCTTTTAGCTCATGCCTTAGAAGCTCAAGCACTAAGCTCTACAGGTCGCTGGTTCGATTTCACTCGCCAGCGATCGGGGTCTGTTGGCGTTACACTTGCATGGCCTTACAATGCAGTATTTCCTCTCATGCTGCTGCTGGGGTTTGATGCGACAACTGTCTTGTTCTCCCGAAGTAAACCGAGACTGAGGCCCAGGGTACCGTGCTGCAGATTGTTTTAGCAGGGTTTTCTTTTCCACTGAAGAAAGTCAATACAAAGTAATTAGTTTAACAGAAAAATAATAGGAGTGAGGGGAACCACTGGCAATTTAGAACCAGCTGCAACCGATATAGCTGATTCATTTTAATCTACAATAATAGGCTCCATTACAACCAGTGTCTCACTATTCTTCACCCCTCCGAGTCCCATCAAGACTACTAATAATGGTGACAGAGGTCTAGCCTATGCCTCATTAGGGTGACCATATTTTTCTAAAGGGAAAACAGGATGCTGCATGGGGCCGGCCCAAGGTCCCCTACCCCCTCTCCCCAATGTGAGCGCATCCACCTATGGGTTTGGCCCAAGAGCCCCGCCTGCTCACAGAGCTGGCCTGAGATGCCCTTCTCTCCCCAGCTGCCTGCCCACACACAGCTGGCCCGGCCCGAGCTGCTCTCCCTAGCCCGCCCTCCCTCGCAGGGCTGACATGGCCACTTGCTCCCCCAGCCCCCAACCCATTCCTCCATGTTCGTGGGCAGGATGTAGGTGGGAAGCAAGAGTCAGAGATAGACACGTCCCAGACAAGCACCGTGTGTGACCCTGAGGCTTGGAGCTGTAAGCAGAGAAAGTGTCTCCTGTTGTCTGGCTCCTCCGGGGCTCAAGGAAAGGGGACTTGGTACATTCTTTGTAAAGAAACAAGTTTGCATCCAAGAAAATACTTGGCTCTCTCATCAATTTTTCCCCCTAACTGGAGCAACCCACAACACCATGATTTTAGCCGCCCGCTTGAGTCAAAATGATATGTCACTGCTCGCTTTCCAGGGGCGAGCGTCCACATAACCCAAATGCTCATCAAAGCCAATTCTGGCTGTCAACAATGCAGGCTGCTTCAGCTGTGTGGCCAAAAACAAAGCAAGGTGAAGGCTTATTAGCAGGGCAGGATGCAGAATCTTTCATTGCCCATAATGTTCTGACTTGACTTAGGGACAAAGAGACATAGCCTAAGATTTATTTACCAGTAACTGCAAAGTCCTGGTCCTTAGTTTTTCCAATGGGAAAAGAATAACAAAAATGTAAGTGTGAAAAGTGGGTATTTTCCCCTCCTCTTCCCCCTCACCCCCATCTTTCATAGACTCCAAGGCCAGAGGGACCAGTGGGATCATCTAGTCTGACTTCCTGTATCATAGGCTCTGACTTTTATTTTTCTTTGGGGCTGCTCCTCCCCTGCTCTGCCCTGAGGCCTCGCCCCCAATCTTCTCTGTCCCTCAAGGCCCCGTCCTCATTCCACCTCTTCCCATCTCTGCTCTGTCCCCACACTCGAGGCCTCACCCTCACTCTGGCCCCTCCCCTGAGGCTCTGCTCTCACTCCCCTTCTTCCTATCCCCACACCGCTCCCACCTCGAGGCCCTCACCTGTCTGCTGCTCTCCAACATCCCCCAGTCCCCTGCCTGAGCCACCAAACAACTTATCGGCAGCACCACCAAACAGCTGTGGCAGGTGGAAAACAGTAAATAAATGTGAAAATGGGATTTTTCCTCACCCACACTCCACTTTCACACACCTGCTCACTGTTTTCCAACTGTATTATTGTTGGGGGAAAAAAGAGGGGGAAATTTAAAAAAAAGAGAGAGAGAGAGAGAGAGATTGAAAACTGAAAATAGAGACTGAATTTATTTGGTTTCCAAAAATCAAAATGAAAAAATGGCCCTATTTTTAGTTGAAACAAAGGGTTTCCTTTTGACATTTTTGAAATACAAATGTTTGTTTCAAAACATGCTTTTGAAATTTTTCATTTTATTTTGTCTCAAAAAATCTTAAGGAAAAACCCAAACTTTTTGGATCCAAAATTTTGAAAGTGGGATTATTTTGTGGGGGAAACATATCGCTCTGGTCTGTAGATAGTCTTTTGTTCATTAACAGTGGGTTTTTTTCTGGCAAGTTCTGATGATGATAAACTGTCACCACATTTCCAATTTTCAATATGCTGCAGGTTTTTGAATTCACAATGCATAACTGCATAACAAGAGTGCTGAAGGAACCTTTGGGCCGTCAGTTTTCCATTGGAAAATGTCTTTGATAATGTCCCTTGTTTGCTGGATGTTTCTGCTGAAGAGATCCGCAGTCAAACAGTTCAGAGTGTTATTGTTTAAATTGTCATCTTTAAGGCTTCCAAGGAAACACCGCGTTGAGATGTTTCCATCTCTCACAGCTCTTGTTTCAGGCTCTCAGAAGACTCTCAAGGACAACACTCTAAATTAGAGTTTCAGTTAGAGATAACAAAAAAATGTGACTGCATTTATTAGAGACAAAGCTCAGTGTCATGAATTAATACTGCATCTACTGTATTTAAAATGGCAGATAAAATGTTCATTGGTAAGGAAAGCTTAGTCACATTCTGCATCTTAAGTGTCCTGCTTTAAGGGGGACTCATCTATGAAAGGCAGATGTGCAAAATAATTCTGGGAAGAATAATTCATTCTACTAGCATATTTTTTAAAGAACTAATTCTTCTCTGCACAACACACTGGTGCTGCAGTTGGGTCCTTCCATGTGTATGGGTCCATGGAGAGCCTGCACCAGTCTGGACCCACAATGGTCCACGCAGATCTGATTACAGATCAGGCCATAGGTTGCAGGCTGCAGGGGAAATGTGTATAGATTCTGGATTTTGTTCAGCTTGGGTACTGTAAAGGATATCCTACTAGAGGATGGATTGCAGGCCTGTTGAGCTACAGAGTATCTATGGGTAAATGGGACTGCTTTTCAGCTTCAGAAAGGAGATACTTATCAAATCATTGACAGGAGAATATTTAGACTGATACAGTGTCAGGATAATTACATACAATTTGGTTTTGTTTAAATATCATAACCAGTATTGTCTGATTCCTTTCCACTTTAAGGCTTGATTTGAGCACTACAATTCAGTGCTTTCCTGTAAGCAGCATTAATCTTTGGGCTTCAGAAAATAAGTGTAGATTTACAATTATTAAATACGTAGTTAATGAGCAAAGGAATTGATCAACTTCTTGCAGACCAGAATGACAGAAGTGTGTGTGTGTTTGTGTGTATGTACATCTCTGCATGTATATATTTATATATATATTTATGCTCGCTCTCGCGCGCGCACACACACACACACACACACATATATATATGAATGAGAGCTAAGCTAATTACGAAACCATTCAGCTAATGTTTATTTTCATCATACTGACTGCCCATCTTGGCAGACAGAGCCATTAAGGCTTCAGAGGCAGGAGGCAAGCAATCACAGTAAAATGGTGCTGATGGTGGGAATTGGACTCCGGAGTACAATTTGACTTGTCAGTTTATATAGACATAAAGCTTCATTGTTGTGCACAGACACAACTGGCTTTTTAAAAGTCTGTTTCCCTCCTGATGATGTGAAAATCTGCTACCCTCTTTCCTACTGTTCTCCAGCCCTCAGATTTATTGGACGGTATTATATTTACTGTAAACAGCACACAGGTTATGCAACAGCATGGGCTAGTTGGACATCTGCTGCAATAATATGTTTTAATTGGCCCACCTCTCTGGAGTCACTAGATTTTCACACTAAAAGCTGGGATGCCTTCCTGGAGCACAAGCAAGAAGTAGCAGTTCAGATGCCATGACGATGGACTTAGTGTGAGAAACTAACCAGAGTGGGACAACTGAAAAGTCTAGGGAACGTTAGTGCCAAACACTACAGAGAGGTCCCACAGGATGAGAATGGAAGTCTCTCCTCTATCCATTGACAACAAGCCATTGTTGTCCATTGGTGCTACTAAAGCAGTTTCAGTTCCATGTCTTGGACTGAACTGAGGCCAGGTCTAGAACGTTAGCTTCAGCTACATGAGCTTGAGGTGGCTTCCCAAGACCTTGGCCAGGAACTGGAAGCTTGATGCTGGGTACTATTGGATGTAACTGATGTACCCAGGGTGGGTTTTTCAGTGGTGGGTGGACTACTGCATGTAGGAGGAAAGGAAGGTTCCTTCTCTGAATGTGGCATTGGCAATTTCACTCAGGCGTGGCACCAGTCTTTCATGGCTTTTTCTCCCCAGCCAGAAAGGGCCTGGCACAGATTTGCAAGTCTTGGGTGGTGAGTCCTTTAGGGCGTCCAGAACTTCTTGACAAGTCAATGCACCAAACTCTGGAATGCAGCCAGACTGTTGGTTGGTGGGAAAAGGTGGGGTGAGTCAAGGCTGTTTGAGAAGTTCTTCCTGAGGTAGGTTTGTAATTCTTTGCAGTGCTTGCTGCTCAGCTGTGATGCAGGTTTCCAGCACTGAGGGTTGATGAAGTGATTTACCACCCTGAATAGCTTCTCGGAGCAGGATTTGGCAACCTCAGGGGAGGCTGATGGGAAGGTTCTTTTGATCTGTAATAACATCTCAGCATAGGCTTCAAAGAGGTTGCTAGGTAATAATATCAGGTACCACACATGTGAATCACAGAAGAGATTAAGGGAGTACCTCAAGGTCACAGAGCAATCCAGTGGTAGAGCCAGGAATAGAAGCCAGGAGCTCTGACTGTAGGGAACTCTGCTTTAACTATTATACAGTATTTCCTTGAATATCAATGAATGAATGATTCACCAGAGTGACTGTGGCAGAAGCCTCTTTAAATCCTCTGGTTTGACAGGCAGTAAAAGGCAGAACAGATTTTTGTCATTCAAGGACAAACTTTCAAAGATCCACCCGATGCAAGTGGGTGCACAAAACCCTGCTGAGATGGACACAAGAATGGATGTGCAAAATGGGCCACTGAGTGTACAAACAGGTCATTATGTGTGGAATAATCCTGTGTGCAGGCCTAAGCCCTCTTTGTGCCCACAGGTGTAAGGTTTTGCAGACACAGTGTAGATGAATATGTTGTGAGTGTTCAACTGTGGTGTTCTACCTCTGAGGACCTCGCTCTTAACATTTAGATTTGACCTTTGCCTGATTATTTTAGAAACAGATATTCCTGGTATGTTTAGGACCAGATCCTCAGCTGAGGTAAAATGACACCGCTCCATTGAAGTCCATGAGCCACACCAATGGGCACCACTGGAGGATCTGGCCCACAGCATTTATTTACTTCGGGTGAAATCTACCCCAGTGCAAGTGGCCCAGTAAAGGGGTAGATTGTGCTCTATTGGAGCCCTGCAAGACACTGGTAGGTGTATATGGTTGTAAGGCCATATGCTGGTCCTCTGCGCAAGGAAGGATTTCTGGTGACATGTTCAAATCTCAGACTCCTAAAGCCCTGACTGCCATTGATTTTCAATGGAAATCGGGTGCCCAAGTGAGTTAGTGACTTTTAGAAAGCCAACCCTCTGTCCTTATGCATTATACCACAGCAAGCTGTACTGACACTTGGTAGGACTAGATTTGCATGTGATTTTTCTCCATTAATCATTTCTACAAGGACATGAGGCTGAATAATTTTTGCTGCATGCGTACAGAGACCTTTTGGATGGTACGCATCAGCACTTTGTTTATTTCAAATAACTGTCAAAATACTGTACTTTGCCATGTGGAGAGAGGAAGAAGACACAGTAATAGAACAAGAGCAGTTACGCAAGCTAAATTATTTGTTTCACTGCTTAACAACCTTGACTCTGTTTTCAAGTGCAATAAACAACATGGCACGGAGGAACCATTTTGTTGCCACTATTCTTGTCATTTCGTGCTGCTGCTGTTTCCTCTCATATGGTGCCTGGTGAGCCTTTCTAAACAGTTATTACTATTGTTTGTTCTCAAGAAATAAATTTGCTTGGGGGGGGGGGAGTTGCTCATTAGGGTGATGTAATTAAAGAAAAAGAATACAACATGCCAAGACTGGTTTTCTCCACTGAGTACCATCTTGGAGATTGCCTGAAACTCAATTTCCCATTGCTATGCTGGTGAGTGAGGACAACGTGCTGAAATGGTCCCTACTCCTAATAACCTGGTTTTCCATTGGAGTCTCATTCATATTTTCTCCTTCATCTCCTTAATCTTAGATCTGTGAAAGAGTGTATAAAATGGTGCTGTTTCCACAGGGAGAACTGTAAAGCTAGGCCAAATGGGATGTATTTTGAACTGTCAGTGTTTTACCTCATGGGAGCTTGGGAATTATTAGGTACTTTGTTTTGCTCTGGTCTGCTGCCATTTGGTTTGTTTTTTTAACTACACAAAGCATGTATTAACACACTGTATGTTGTGACTCATCCCCGTCCTCGTTCTCCTGTTGACATTTCCCACCCCAAAGGATGCCTGCTCTGGAAGATGAAAGCATCTGATGTCTGGGGATTGGGGGGGACCCTTTATTGCAAAAAATGTAATCAGAAGAGTGAGGGCGAGGGGCAGGGTCTCAACATATACATGTTAATACACATGTTGTGTAGTTAAAAAACAAAGCCTAAGGGTTGGATGGAGCTGAGAGCCTTTCTATTTCATGAGAGTGGAGGGTGCCCAGCACCTCACAAGAGAGCACAATGCACCTTATAGGATTGAGCCCTAAGAGGGGAAAGCGCTGATGAATATATACAAACTGAAGCCATTCAGGATCTGGAGAAAACCTTTTCCTAGGCATCTTTCGAACCTTAGTCCCTTTTGCAGTAGACCTCTGTTTCCCCAGGGTAGATATATTGCCAGTTTGGAAGTTCTAGCCCAATATCTATCCCTTTTCCATCCCCAACACGCAGCACCGGTCTCCCTCCCAGACTAGTGTCCCCAGCTTTAACTATCAGAAATCATTGGTGGAGGCGGGGAACATAGATATCTGTGAGTGACCATGGTGGGAACAAAGCTGTGTGGGATGGGGAGCTGTGGACAATGTGCTGGTATGATATGGGGGCATCAGGGTAATGTATGGGGAGCTATAAGACTGTAGAGGGAACATGGAACTAACTAGGGCATGGGCCACTCCACCACACACACATGGTTCTCAGCCCCATTCCTCTCCTTCATGGATGCTGAAATTCATCCTTCCACACACCAGCCGGATGAAATGAATGGCAGTGAAACGGTTAACAATGTTAGGGAGACAGGGTGGATGAGGTAATGTCTTTTTAAAAGGTTAACAATGTTGGCATTTTAGGGTAGGATTTTCATAGGCACCAAATGGAGCTAATTGGGTTCCTAACTCCCTTCGGTGCTTTGAAAATCTCAACCTAAAGCACTGCAAGCAATGGTAAAATATTTGTACAAAATCTTACCTCTTGCTCTTGGCTGGGGACTGAGTTGCTCCATGCTGGAGAGATCTTCTGCCCGTAAATACCACATCCTTGTAGCTTCCCAGGAAAGGGGAAAAGAGACATTTAGTTCTTCCCTGGAATCAACAGCGTGTGAGAGGTTTGGTCTACACTGGGGTGGAGGGGTCAACCCAAGATACGCAACTTCAGCTACGTGAATAATATAGCTGAAGTCAGTGCATCTTAGTCTGACTTACCTGCCGTCCTCACGGCGACAGTGGTCAGCAGTGGGCTCTCCCATCAACTCCAGCTTGCGCCTTTTTGCGAGCTGGAGTTTGAGTTGACAGGAGTGCCTTTGGCGATCGATTTATCGCGTCTTGATGAGACACAATAAATCGATCACCAATAGATCAATCACTACCGCCAATCCGGCGGGTAGTGAAGACATACCCTTAGTGAGCTTGGCCCAGTGAAGAAGTGTGATTAATACCTGCTAGTGAGTTTATATGTGCGCAGCTATGCTTCTTCCTTTAATGTCCCACCAAACAGGAATTCATCGGCAGCCCTAAACTATACTACGCAAAATAGGAACCGGGGGAGGAAATGTCTGGATTAATTCAATGGATATTTGAAACATACTTCCACTTTCCTTTGCACCATGAAGGACTTGGGTGGATTGGTTATATAGTTTGCTTTGTGGGTCTCATGATAAGTGCACTTGTGTAAGCCCTTTCTCTAGTAACAGGCTTTAATAAATTGGAAAGCAAAGTATTACATCGTGATGGGGTGGCCCTGTTGGAGAAAACTGTTTCTGCTCTTGGCAAAGATGACTGGAGAAGTACAGTGTGTGTGTGTGTGTGTGTGTGTGTGTGTGTGTGTTTGGCAGGCAATGGGAGTTAGGCAAGCATGTGAAGGCGAGAATAGCCCTGGTACCTCAGATGTGTTAGTTCTATCCCTGTGTTGTCAAGAATCAGAGGGGTAGCCGTGTTAGTCTGGAATTGCAGAAGTGACAAAGAGTCCTGTGGCACCTTAAAGACTAACTAAAGTATTAGAGCATAAGCTTTCGTGGGCTAATACCCACTTCGTCGGATGCATTGGGTACTAGCCCACGAAAGCTTATGCTCTAATACTTTAGTTAGTCTTT
>ML677372.1:26124730-26144312 GCA_007922305.1 Dermatemys mawii
CCTGTGGCACCTTAAAGACTAACTAAAGTATTAGAGCATAAGCTTTCGTGGGCTAGTACCCAATGCATCCGACGAAGTGGGTATTAGCCCACGAAAGCTTATGCTCTAATACTTTAGTTAGTCTTTAAGGTGCCACAGGACTCTTTGTCACTTCTTCTATCACTGTGTTGTATCCTTCACATTTGTTGTCTGTAAACTCTGTACTTAACATTGATGACATAGTTTCATCTTGAAAAAGAAGAGCATAGCAGCGGATGGGGTGGCCACGTTCCTTCTTGTTCTCCTGGCTCGTTCCTTCTCCCCCTTTCCTGCCAGAATGTTTCGTATCCTTTTATGTTCAGTGCCTGGGGACATGAATAAAAAGGAATATTATACCCCTTGATGTTTGATTGTCTGCACTATGTACTTTCCATTCATTTAATATTCAGTGAACTGCAGACCAATCATCTTCCCACAATTTTTTTTTAAATTGTTCATTTATGCCTTAACAGACAAATGGATTGAATTTGTGTTTTGATATTTTAAACCAAATCTTCCTTTGTCTAGGTAGATTCATTGCGCTGCATCCCATAGCACAAGTAAACTGTATTTGCCATAAGAACATAAGAATGGCTGTACTGGCTCAGACGAAAGGTCCACCCAGCCCCATATCCTGTCTACTAACAGTGGCCAATGCCAGGTACCCCGGAGGGAGTGCACCTAAGAGGTAATGATCAAGTGATCTCTCTCCTGCCATCACCCCCCTCTGACAAACAGAGGCTAGGGACACCATTCCTTCCTCATCCTGGCTAATAGCCATTAATGGACTTAACCTCCAGGAATTTATCCAGTTCTCTTTTAAACACTGTTATAGTCCTAGCCTTCACAACCTCCTCAGGTAAGGAGTTCCACAGGTTGACTGTGCGCTGTGTGAAGAATGGTGTCTGTAGTCCACTTGGAGAGATTTGCTTGAAAAGACTGGGTGCGGGGAGATTTATTCTGACTTACCGTATGTTCTCTGCACCCCAGCTCAAAGTCCATGGGGTTGTACATGGTATAATTGGTGCAGTATTAGCCCAGCTACTGTCTAGACCTAGAAAATATCTCCCTAAGGGTGAGAATAGAGATACGGAAGGCCGGGAGTTTGACAAGTGAATGAGAAGATTCTAACACATGGACAGGCATTGAGTTCCTTGCAAAGAGATCATGGTGATGATATCAAGCTGAGCATCTGTGTTGGCAGAACTGGAATTGAAGTGCTTGTAGCCCTGTGTGTTTTCCATATGCCATTAGGATATTGTAGGGTTTTGTTCCCTAGAAGGGGGAATCTAGTGGATTGTTTGTGCTTTAGTGAAAATTCTGGGAACTTGGACTCTCCGGCTGCTTTGTGCCAGGCCAGGGATGTGAAGCAGCCATTTGCTTTGTGTCTCCAGAGCAGCACAAAGCAGCCAGAGTGTCCTGGCAAATCCTGCCCTTGTTATTTGGAGGCTCCCTTCCAACTCAAGATGGGCATTTTCCCATTGATTCCTCACTCTCGATAGCGTTGTGCTTTGTAAAACATTGAAATCAATGAAAAAGAAATAAAATGGAAATAAAGTAATGGACTCTGCAAAACCTTTTATCAGTGCTAAGGAACTATTCAGCATCTGTGATTATCCTCTCCTTGTTCAGCAGTGTGTAATTTAATGATTGCCTCTGAGGCGTGCTGTTAACTTTCTTCTCTACTTCTCTGACCCCTGTTGCTCATTCATTCCTCGTATAATTTTTCTAGCTGGGCTGCCTGTGTGTGTGAGGGGAGTGGTTAAAGAACCCTTATGGATTTCATATCTTGGCTTCATCTGGTATATTATAGCAAATGGCAGTTGATTAGGTCTTTCTATAGATCATTACCAATTGTTTTCTACCTTGCAGATAGTGCCATTACGACAAATCTATCATATGCTAGAGATCCTGTACGGCTTGTTATTTCTGCGTGATTTATTACACTCGGAGGAGAAATGTTGTTAGTGAACATTGGGGAAGCAGTGACTATATTGAGAAATATCAATGTATCCTCATGTTCTGGCTTGCAGTGACAGTGAGTGATCCATCTCACTGACACTCACCTTGTTAACATTTTGATCAGATGGCAAATTTGTCATTTTTCATGGTAACAAGTATAAGTTTGCACAAGAACTATAGGAACATAGAGAAGATAAAAGCCCCTCTCTCCTAGTTTTTCCCTCTGTGAGTAATCAGTAATCTTTCAGGAAAGTGAAATAATTACTTTGTGAAAAAGCTTATCCACTGGAAAATGTGCTGGTTGTAGAAAGCTCAGCTTTCTCTTCATTTGGGGATTGAATGAGTTCTTTTCTGCCATGCCTGACACTTTGATTAACACACCAAACCGACATGAAATGATATTATGGAACAAAAGGGTTTGCCGTCAGAATTCTTCTGTTTGATCATAGCAAAAACATGAAGATGTTTAGTGAATAAAAGCAAAGATCTCTCCAGATCTGCTGGAGTGCCAAACGCTGGAGTATGTGGCATTGCAAATTCCCTTCAAGCTCTGCATTTGGAAATGGCCATTGAGTCACGTGGCAGCTTTGCAGATTTGCTTTTCTAAACACCGTGGGTGGAATCCTGGCCCTGCTGAAGTCAGTGCCATATCATCCAACTGTCGCAAAGACCAAGTACCATCACCACAGTCCCTGAACTCCAAACAGCTTCTGGCAATTGGAGGTTTAGAGACACCCGAAGCATGGGGTTGCATCCCTGACCACTTAGCTAGTAGCCATTGATGGACCTGTCCTCCATGAATGTATCTAGTTCTCTTTTGAACTTAGTTATACTTTGGCCTTCACACCACCATCTGGCAACAAGTTCTGCTGATTGACTGTGTGTTGCGTGGAAAAGTACTTTCATTTGTTTGGTTTAAACCTGCTGCCTATTAATTTCATTGAGTGACCCCTCGTTCTTCCATATTCACTTTCTCCACAGTATCCATGATCTATAGATCTCTATCCTATCCCCACTTAGCCGTCTCCTTTCTAAACTGAACAGGCCCAGTCTTTTTAATCTCTCTGTGTATGGGAGTTGTTCCATACCCCTAATCATTTGTTACCCTTCTCTGTACCTTTTCCAATTCTAATCTAGCTTTTTTTGAGATGGAACGACCAGAACTGTATGCAGTATTCAAGGTGTAGGAGTACCATGAATGTATAGAGTAGTATTATGATATTTTCTATTTTATTATCTGTCCCTTTCCTAACATTGTTAGCTTTCTTCATTGCTGCTGCCCGTTGAGTGGATGTTTTCAGAGAACTATCCATCATGACTCCAAGATCTCTTTCTTGAGTGGTAACAGCTAATTTAGACACCATTTTATAGGTGTAATTGGGATTATATTTTCCAATGTGCATTACTTTGCACTTATCAATACTGAATTTCAACTTCCATTTTCTTGCTCTGTCACCTAGCTTAGTGAGATCCCTTTGTAACAATTTGTAGTCATCTTTGGACTTAACGATCTTAAATAATTTTTGTACTGCCTGCAAATTTTGCCACATTACTGTTGACCCCTTTTCAGATTATTTATGAATATGCTGAATAGGAGAGTCTAAATACAGATCCTAGAGAGACCCCGCTATTTACCTCTCTCCATATGAAAACTGACCATTTATTCCTAGCTTTTGTTTTCTATTTTTTAACCAGTTACTGATCCATGAGAGGACCTTCCCTCTTTTCCCATGACTGCTTACTTTGCTTAAGAGCCTTTGGTGAGGGAACTTATCAAAGAGTTTCTGAAAATCCAACTACACTGTATTGACTAGCTCATCCTTGCCCACAAAAAGGAGGAGGAAAAAACACAATATAGATCCCATCCCTTCCCTTTGATTTTCAGGAGCTTCCAAACATGTGTGTCACGCAGCAGAGGAGTACAGTATGAGAGTACTTGTGACAAGAGATTTGTTAAAATGCATATTGGTTTCCATTCTCTATTTCCATCTAACCACAAGGATTGGATGGATGTCCTGCTGCTTTGTGTTGTTTTTCTGCTTTTCTTAGTAATTATTAACAGGATGTTGCTACTCATAGCTTATTATTTGAAAATCCTTCAGTCTGACCTGTGCGTATTCAGAGTAGTTAGCAGGTGTGTCATTGGGTCATAACTGTTCAGCGTTAGAGTGTTTAATTCTCACATTATAGACAACAATGCAATGCTTCAGCACCCGAGAAGCAAGCTGTAATGTTCTGTAGTGATTTGGGAATGCAAAGAGCCATATACTATGAGTGCTAATTATTTACGATGATTATTTGGTAGAGTGCAGCCTACATGTAGGGGAATGTTCTTTTTCTGTTTGCAGAGATGTTCATTAGGTCATATCCACAGAACTGAGTGACATGGGATCCATGAGAGAGGATGTATATTTGCCTCCACTAACTTGGATTCTGCTGGAGAGGGGGGGAATGAGGAGGAGAGGTTTTAGAGGTACAACAATATACTTATACCCGACAGCATGCTTTAAAACCACATAGTCACTCCCTAACTTCTTAGAGACCTGCTGTGCTCTTCTCTGCTTCATTAGTTTGTGGAAGTAACATTGGGAGATTTAAATTACAGGAGAGATATCGTCTTCTGTCCCCTCACTTGGCTCCCTGAACACCTGAACAACATGCTGACAATGAAGTGGGAAACCAACAAACCTGGTGGAAGAGCATTGAGCCTGTGCAAATCTTGAAAAATAAGGCAAGAGAAAGAACCTTCAGTTAGTACTTTTTTGAGCTGCACTAACTGTGCTTCGCATTACTGCCAACCCACAGCATTCCAAAGGCAAAAATCAGCCCTCCCCCCCAAAATCATAAGATGTTAAAAGTAATCAATAGTAGGTTCTTTTGATTTGCCTTCTGGTTTCCAGACTTTCTGGTTCATGTTCTAATTTTTTTCTCCACAACCAGAAGAGCTAGGACATTTTTTTTTTAGTGAAAGCTAAATTTTTCCCATAATCACATGATCCCAGGAGCTGGAGCTTTAAGAAAAATACAAGTATAAACTGGGAGAGATGAGGCAACATGATCATGGGTGTCACTTGCTGAGGAGGAGCCAATACAAACTTGGCAGTTGAGCCAGCCTTTCTGCCAGGTAGATAGAGGAATATAAAGCTCTGAATATTTTTAAGCACCCTGTAACATAAAAAAAAGTATTTAAATATGTATTTAATGTGATGATATTTCTTGGGCTGAAGGTGTCTCCTAGGTCATAAGACTATTCTTCATCACAATGAAAACTGCTGAGTGCTCAGCACTTTTGAAAATTAGGCTACTCATTTAGGTATGGACTATGGATTTAGGAACCTAACTTCAGAATCCTGTTTCTTACAAGCTTGCCCTAAGACTATAATACTGGTAGCTTGACTAGTGTTTACTGGTCAAAAGATGCTAAGGTCTAAGTGTAACAGGGTGGCCTTCACCTCTCATGAGCAGCTTGTCCAAATGCATGTGCTTGCACTTTCTCTCCAGCTTTATGTGAGGTCTAAGTGACTCAGCCCTCCGGCCGAGTCACACACTATCTGTATGCGAGATAAATATCAAACCCTTTCTGGGGTATAAGTCCAACAGGAGGCCTATCTCAGTGCCCTCTGTAAGGTCTTTATCTGCAGTCCTATCCCTAGGCTCGGTCTTCAATCTGCCCAGTAGGGCCTATCCCAGTACCCTGGTTTGGACGGTCTCTCAGCCCCTTCTGGTCCCCCTCAAATTGTCTCTGCTCTTCAAGCAGTCCTGGCCCCAGTGTGGGGCCATGGCCTCAGGGCTCCCTGCTTGGACACTCTTCATCTCTCTGGGCCTTTCTGGCCCTACCTCTCCAGCTGGGCTGCTAAACAGTTCAGTTCCCCTTCCAAGGGTGAATCCAAGTCCAGATCACTTCATCACTGGCAGGTGGGGAGGACCTAGGCCCACCTATTCTGGGTTCCAGTCCAGGAACCCTAAAGATAGCAGCCATTCACCACGTCCTTTTAATTAAGCTGCATTGCTGTTATGATTCCCTAGGCCACTTCCCCTTGGCCCCAGCATATTCTTCAACCTTACCTCAAGGTCTTGTACTGATTGAGTCCCAGCTGCTAGCCTGGAGCTCCTTCTCATTCCTGCTGGTCTCAGCCAGCATTGTTCTGTCCAAGGTTCTGTAGCTCCCTTAGCCAGTCTGGTGCACCATCCACAGTCCTCCAGTTCGAGCTCCTTTTATATGAGTCCAGATTGGCTGTTCCCTGCAGCACCTCTCTGATTGGCTGTGTCATATGCTGCCACTCTGAGCTGTTTGGAGGACTCCATCTACTGCCCTCTTCTGGGGCAGGGTGTGGCAGGGCCATGAGGCCTCCAACAGGAGTCCTCAGGGCCTAATCCACCCCGTCACACTAAGTCTGAATGAACATGACACCTTCAGCATACACACAAACTGTTGTTAAAGATACGTTAGACAAGATGTTCTCTAGGATTATTATAATCATAAAGTTGAAATGAGAATAGACAGTGGAGAGTAGTTTACAAGAACCAGTTGCTATTATGATATCACCGGCAATTTACCTCTGAGATCAGCCAGGAAATACATAGCTTTCTTCAGGTCTTGGTGACATTGATGTAGAAATAAAAATTTTCTAAATCACAATTTGAAATATTATACAATGGTTTCTGATAAAGGAATGTTAGAATGCTTCATCTTCTGGAATCAATGAATCATTTGCTATTATCTCTTTTGAAAAGTGGATATCTTCTCTTTAGAAGTAGAGATGAAAAACAGCCTTCTAAATGTAGCATGCCAGAAAAGAGAGAGGAATGAAAAGTATTGAGGATAGTGCTAAAGTAATTAAAGTTTCAGATATGAAGGGCCAAGATTCAGTACTTAATTTGCAGCTAAAGACTAAATAGTAGATCCTTCATTGGTGCAGCTGGATGGGTTTCACCCTGGAGTATGTACTTAGTGTTACTCAGTTTGGGTTTTGGGTGTTTTCTTTTTTTAAATATCTGAGACTTTACTTCCTGAACACATGGAGCAAAAAACTGAAAATAAATGATACGACACAGAACTCTAAAGCGAGGAGACACTGTTGAAGATACTTCTGTAGTTGTATTTGGAGTAGAAGCTAACATATGAAATTGTCTAACATGTCTCACTAAAGCCAGAAGTTGGGGATTGGTCCTGCTTTGAGCAGGGGGTTGGACTAGAACCTCCTGAGGTCCCTTCCAACCCTGATATTCTATGGTTCTATGATATGGGTCATTTATGGCCCAATCCTGTGAGGAGCTGAGCTCTTTCATTTAATTGAGTAGGAGTTGAGGGGATCTGTTGTCTCACAGGACCATGTCAATAGGACCTGATCCAGCTCCTATTCATGCCAGTAGAAAGACTCCTGTTAACTTCAGTTGGAGCTGGATCAGACATCCAATAAACATGACCTCCAATTAACACCCACATCAACCATGACACAGGTGATGACCCCTAAAATGATCTTGTGTTCAATCATCCCCTGTTCCCATCCTGTTTCCCCATCTCCTTTCCTATCTTCTATTTATGTCAAATTAAATTTAATGTGGATAAATGTAAAGTAATGCACATTGGAAAAAATAACCTCAACTATACGTACAATATGATGGGGGCTAATTTAGCTACAACTAATCAGGAAAAAGATCTTGGAGTCATTGTAGATAGTTCTCTGAAGATGTCCATGCAGCGTGCAGCGGATCAAAAAAGCAAACAGGATGTTAGGAATCATTAACAAAGGGATAGAGAATAAAACGGAGAATATCTTATTGCCCTTATACAAATCCATGGTGTGCCCACATCTTGAATACTGTGTACAAATGTATTCCTCATCTCAAAAAGGATATACAGGTATTAGAAAAGGTTCAGAGATGGGCAACTAAAATGATTAGGGGTTTGGAACAGGTCCCATATGAGGAGAGATTAAAGAGGCTAGAACTTTTTAGCCTGGAAAAGAGGAGACAAAGCGGGGATATGATAGAGGTATATAAAATTATGTGTGGTATGGAGGAAGTGAATAAGGAAAAGTTATTTACTTGTTCCCATAATAGAAGAACTAGGAGCCACCCAATGAAATTAGTGGGCAGCAGGTTTAAAACAAATAAAAGGAAGTTCTTCCTCACACAGCTCACAATCAACCTGTGGAACTCCTTGCCTGAGGAGGCTGTGAAGGCTAGGACTATAACAGGGTTTGAAAGAGAACTGGATAAATTCCTGGAGGTTAAGTCCATTAATGGCTACTAGACAGGCTGGGTAAGGAATGGTGTCCCTAGCCTCTGTTTGTCAGAGGAGGGTGATGAATAGCGGTAGAGAGATCACTTGATCTTTACCTGTTAGGTTCACTTACTCCAGGGCACCTGGCGTTGGCCACTGTTGGTAGACAGGATACTGGGCTAGATGGACCTTTGGTCTGACCCAGTACGGCCTTTCTTATGTTCTTAGAATGGTTCTTTCTGGGCCCCCTCCACTTTGCTCTGGTAATTTGTTAGTCCCTCTGATTTGATAGTGCTTTACTCTGCATTGGGATCAATCACCCCACAAGGAGTAAGGCAGTGGAGAATCAGACCCTATATCTTTTTTGGGGGAACTCTAGTTTATGCATTTGAATTTTATCCAGTTTTCCAAATCTAATGTTTATCAGTTGTCTCAGTAAGGAACGCACTGAAACACATTATAACATGCTCATCCTTACTTTTCTGTGGAGGGTTTTCAACTAACCAAATGTTTAGGTCAGAAATTGCACTGTATTTACTTTTCATTCTGTTATCAGAATAGATAAAGTAATAAAATGTCATTTAAATATTATCTTTAACTCGACATCTTGGGATAAATGGTTGGCGGGGGGGGGATGTGGAGGGGAAGTAAACAGGTATACACACTTGGCTGCAGACTTCGATCTAGCAAAGTATTTATGCCCATGCTTACTGGGACTGCACACATGCTTAAATGATTTGCTTGATGGAGGCCAGTGTACTTAGCACCCTGAGGATTGATCCCCAAGAGTATTTTGAGGTGCCGGTCATCAGTTAAGATCTATTGCACCTGCTGTAATAGAGAGCATGATCTCAATGACAACACCAAAGAGACACAAAGATTCCCCCACGGAGTCATGAGTTCTCTTCTTCTTAGGCTAAAAACAGCCAAGTTTTATTCTTAAACATTTGGAAGGTCGGGTTTGATTTACAAAGGTCTTTCCCAGCATCTGTGTTCACCCTTTTGACCTCAGGACAGGTGCTCTTCTTATTCTCACTAAGAATGGTCAACAAAGACTATTTTAAAATTTAAAAAAAAATGGTGTTTTAAAAGTGGGTTTCTATGACTTCTGCCCTTCTCACAGTACCTATGAAAACCGATGGTGAGAAAATCAGAGCCCTATTCATGCTAATCATAGAATTTCTCCTCCCATTCTGTATGTTCATAACTGAACATAGATGAAGGAAGAATATGTATCAGTTAGGAAAATCGGCAGAAGAATGGCACGGACCAACATTTGTTTCATCTGGCCAATCAACATAAAGCATCACAAGGAAGAAAGAAATATATATTTTGGCATACTGCATCAGTGAAGTGGTTTTAATCAAAGTCAGGAAAAAAAAACAAGATGGCATTTTCAGTTAGACTTTAATATAGATGAAGGAAAAAAATTCAAGGGTCCTCAACACAAACAAAGTTACAGACAAATACTGAATTGTACTCTTTACAAGCTTGACAACCAAGCTGCGGTACCTTGCTGGTCTTTGATAATGGACGTTTGGTAATATCCTGTACCTTTTATAACTATGGCTTTATTTTTTAATGGCTCTGAGGTTCTCGTGTCTGATAAGTGAATGTGCAGAACACTTTTTCTGAAGCATGTTACGTTTTCATGGAACGGTATGCTGCTTTTGTTTTGGTGTTTGGAAATTTGCCACCTGTGTGTTGCTGAAATGATGAAGATGTTAATTATTTTTTCCATGTCTCCCCAAACTCTAGAATATATTCCCATAAGGAAAGATTTGCTATTCATTTGTGGATGTGAAATATATCATTGTGTTATGGTTCATAAAGAAACACGAATGACTTGCTTCAACGATTCTGTTTTCTTTTGTTGCCCACTTTTGTATGGTATTACTTGTCCACTAATGCAAATTTGTCTTATCAACAAATCAAGCCATACAATATGCTTGTCTCACCAAGAATTATGTACTTTTTTGGCTAGGAACTCCACTGTTATCTTTGTATTGCCAGGAATTCACACTTTCCAGTTTTGTTCTGGCAGGGCTAATATGATTTTGTTTTGCCAAGAATAATATAGATTGATTCTTCCAGGAATCCAACACCTTTCTTTTCCACTGAATAGGTATTTCAGTTCCTTTATACACTACTGATATGCAGTGATACATGTGCTTTGAGCATATATTTTATTCGTGAATGCCACATTTGATATCCATGCTGCATATTTTTCCTTATCGGGTGTGGTCTGTCCATTTGGAATTTATTTAGATTTCTTCTGGTAGAAATTGAGCCCTATGTTTGTAAAATGAGGAAATAACTGTCTTTGTCTCCTCTGAAATTTAAGTGGAATTTGTCTTGCTTAGGGTTGTCTCAGATGTTTGTCTCATCAGGAATTTTAGCAGGGATTTACTATTTGTTTCTTTGGTGTCTCCATACACGATTAGCGCTTACATTCCCTGCTCTCTTAATTTAGTAATGCAGCATAGTCTGGGGATAAGTAAATCTTCTTAATATTTGCCAGTGGATTACGGTGTTTTATTTTACAAATTGGTGTTGGCTTGGGATATCCTGAATTTACTGAGTTTTAAGACTATCCAGTATGTATGATGATAGGCAAGGGGTGTAGGGAAAGAATCATTTTTACTGTAATTGACCAGAAATGCCTGAGGTACCTAGCTGCATGTCAAGTACCATTGCTTGGAACAGTTGAAAATGGACTGGACCAAAGACTAAAAACTATTACCACTAGTATTAGTGGTAATATTTTGGCAGGGATATGGACTGAACTATCTATCCGATATTTCCCATCTCTAACTTTTATAGGATTCTGTAGTGCAGTTTGGGCACTCCCACCCATGCAAATGATGTGTTGTGTCAGTTGGGGTGTATGTTCCTTAGGATGGCTGTATTTCTAGCCCTTCACCATTAAAGGAATGTGTTTCACCTTTGAAAAATGTGTTGATTGGGGTTGACTTTGAGCCACCAGGCAGATTAACATATTGCCTCATCTGTCTTCCGTTACTTTATCCCAGTCAACAACACCTAAGCCTCAATCACTGTCGAAGTCTTCATTAAAAATATCCCATTATTGAACCCCATCTGGGAAGAACAATCTTTCCATCTGTGTAGTGAGGCCATATCTGAATGCTCTGATTCCAGAATAGAGTAAAAGCAGCTCACCTTTTAGTTGAATTGCCTTCCCAGCTCATCTGCTAGTTTCCTGTGAAACCCACATTGTATCACCAATACATAAATATGGCTGGGATTTGTTTTTTACGAATGCTGGGGGGGGAGGAGGGGGGATTACAGCTAAATGCTATTCCTGTAATTGGTTAATATAACTCCAAGGTTGTATTTTACATTTATCTAACTTTTCAAATGTTATCCTTATGTCTCCTTTAATGTTTGCCTATTATTTGGACGAATATCACCAATTCATCACAACTGTTCAGATATTTCACACAACGCACAGTCAACCTGTGGAACTACTTTCCAGAGGATGTTGTGAAGACCAAGTCTATAACAGGGTTAAAAAAGAACTAGATAAGTGCATGGAGGATAGGTTGATCAATGGCTGTGATCTAGGATGGACAGGGATGGTGTCCCTAGCCTCCGTTTACCAGAAGTTGGGAATGGGTGACAGGGGATAGTTCACTTGGTGATTACTTGTTCTATTCATTTCCTCATTGCCAGTGTTGGAAGACAGGATACTGGGCTAGATGGACCTTTGGTATGACCCAGTATGGCTGTTCTTATGTTCTTATGCACTGTCTTTATAACACTTGTGTTTAAGTTAAAATCCAGTTGTAGACGTACAAAGTTTTGTCCCTTTAAATTACATGTAGTTTTTTCTTCTCTGCTGCTATGGCTAGAAAAGATTTCCACTGTGTTTTCTAGAGAGGGAGTTGGGTGAGGTTTTCAAGAGAAGTTACAAATACTATATATGACCCAACAGTAATGGATAATAAATTCAAATTGTATCCAGTGATGATAACTTCTCAATATTTGTCGTCAGTTAACAGGTTAGCTCTTTTAAATGAGTTTAGTGTTAATAACTGGCTGCTGCAGGACCAGAACTGATGATTGGATAAAATTTCCAGATGGCGCATACCCTATTCACTGTACAAGTCTGTTTGGGAAGGGATAACCCAGAATCCAGCAAACTCACTGGGAGTGTCCTTCACAGAAATACTGCTTGATTAGGTCCTTAATCTAGATTATAATCCTCCATACTTCATGTCAAACACTGATATCTGACCTTCCCATTCTCCCTTTAAAAAAACTATACAATGACAGATGTACACATAATGTGTTGGATGAGATATGGGTTCCTTAAAAGAAGATTTGAATTGATACAGAATCCAAGAATGGACTATTAACCACTCAATAGTTCCACAGGTTTAAATACGTTGCATTCCAATTATTGCACAATTAATAGGTACAGAATGAGAGAGAGAGAGATGTTCAAAATATTTTACTAGAGCCAGGGTAGTATGTGAGCATACACATCCCTGTAAGTTTAAGATTAGCAGCCGTGTTTGTCTATATCCGTAAATAAGACGAGGAAGACTTTGTAGCACTTTAAAGACTAACCAGTTTATTTCAGCATAAGCTTTCCAAATTAAACAGCCTCTTAGAATTGGTATGCTAATGTACAACCTTTTTTTTTCTTTTTGTGTATATAAATACATCTTACTTCTGTTCCATTCTATGCATCCGATGAAGTGGACTATAGCCCATGAAAGCTTATGCTGAAATAAACTGGTTAGTCTCTAAGGTGCTACAAAGTCTTCTTCATCTTATTCCTGTAAGTGTGCATCAAGAGGTCAATACATAGATTATTGTCCCTCAAGGCAGCAGAAACTCTTTTTTAAAAAATAGTTACCTGTTTAAAGAATATATGCAAGTCTATAAAATAGTCAGAAAAGCCCTTAGAAGAGGATTCTTTGGATCTGCCATAATAGCAATATATAACTGATACAGATCTCAACCTTAAATCATATTAATTGTCCTTACATGGATAGTCACATTAAAACCAGTGGGACAATGGAAAAAGTATTTTTTTCTTAGCTGCTGAATTCAGTGCATCTAAAATGATCCTTTACAATAAGTAAATAAATAAACAGATTCTCTTGGGTTCCACGTATAACCTAATTGCATGCTATACAGAATAAAATGTATTTTGCTATCGTGTTAACAGAGATTGCATATAGTTATTATTTCTCTTCTCACATGTGGGGCTCTTGCAAATTACAATTTTTCATTTTAACTCAAAGATGTGCCTGGAAATGTAACAAGGGCCAGGCTAGCAATAGAGAAAATAAAGGAAAGGTTTTCACTCTCATAAACCCTTATTCATGAGTAAGTATCTTGTTATGTTAAAGTGGTTCTCCTGAATATTAAAATAATTAGGACCAACAGTCTCAGCAATGCTATCCTCAGATGTTGTAATTGGCAGGGTGCGTTAACTAATTAAACATATTTATATTGCTGCCTGGCTGAAGGAAAGGACGAAGCACTTGTAATTGCTGAAATTCAGTAAAATCACATAGTTACTGCAGAGGATAAAGTATAGATTACAGTATTAGTGGTTTGCAATGTAGTCGTAACTGCGATGTATTGGTAGTAGGCTAATAGCTGGTGTGTGTGTGGTCTGTCAGTTTGACGATAATGTTTTCATGCTCTCTCTTTTTGTGGATTCTGGAGTGACTTTGAAGTCCAAAGCATGATGCACACGCTTGTGAGCAGACTGGGCAGACAAATTCATTGGTGAATGTCTTGGTAGCTATCACAGTAGTATGACACTTCTCCTTGGCAGCTAATGATCGATTATTTCTGTCCTCTTCAAAGGCTTGGAGAGCTCTGAGCTCTGTCTCCAGGCTGATCTATTTAACGCAGCCAGTTTTATTGCACCAAAGTGTGTGCTGTTCTTGAATACTGTCGTTGTAGTGCTGTTTGGGGCAGCCTGATTCCAATGTCCTTGTGCCAGTTCTCCATAGAACATTTTTCTGGGGAGTCAATGTTCAGGCATCTGAATGACGTGTCCAGCCCAGCATAGTTGGACTTTTATCAACATGGCCTCAGTGTTTGTGGCATTTGACTTTTGGAGAACCTCCAGGTTGGTAATTTTGTCCTCCCAGCGGATCCCCGTAATGGTGCGCAGATACTGCATATGGAAGGCCTCTAGCTGTTTGATAGGTCCTTTGTATGGTGTAGAGGACAGATGTGAACTCAAAAATCATTTTAAAGTTTTATTTTTGACAAGAGTATTATGTCATGAGATTTCAGGAGTTTGTGGCTTCCCTAATGACTGAGAAATTTTCTGTATCCTGTTCATGATCTCTCGTGTCAAGAGATCCATCATGAAAGATGTTGCTGCCAAGATAGGCAAACCTGTCAACCTACTTTAGTTGGATTTCACTAGGGGATATGGCATGGTCAGTGAAGATGATTGGTTCAACACCACAGTTTTCTCCAGGCTGATTGTGAGGCCAAACAATTTTGATGCTTTAGAGAAGCAATCTACAATACACTGAAGATCTCCCTCTGGATGTGCTAAGAGGACAGAATCATCCACAAAGAGCGTTTCTCTTAGTAGTAGTTTTGTTACTTTTGTGTATGTTTGAAGCCTTGTAAGATCAAAGATTGAGCAGTTGTGTCTGTATCTTATGTATATGCCTCTGTTGAGCTTATCTGTAGCATGGCTGAGAAGTTGGGTGAAGAAGAGGTTGAACAGTCCAGAGGGCAAGGACACAGCCTTGTTTGACTCCATTTGAAAAGGGAAAGGAGTCAGTGAGATCGCCATTAAAAAGTACCTGACTTTGCATCCTCTCAGAAAATAAATGAATGATCTTTACCAGTTTTGGTGGGCAACCAAGTTTGCTGAGGATCGTCCATAATCATCCTCTATTGACTGTATCAACTGCTTTTATCAGATCAATGAAAACACTGCGCAGATTCATGTTTTTTTGTTCGATACATTTTTCTTGTATTTGCCTGATACTGAAAATCATGTTTATGATGCTACAACCAGGGCTGAATCAGTACTGAGTCTCAGGTAGATTGGCTTCTGACTCAGAGGAAATCAGACGGTTCAAGAGGACACGAGCAAAGATTTTTCCAGTGACAGATGGGAGAGATATATCATGAAAGTTATTACAGACCATTCAGGCTTCAGTCCCCCTCCTCCTGGGGTGGTATAGTAATTTTGGTTGTCAGAAGGGGGTTGCAGTTCAATGACATTTTGAGAACCCCGGCCTTAGAGCTACCAGAATGCCCCACGCTTGGGTACTTGAGAACACAACACAGAACGCCCCACTGTGTGTTTTTATTTCTGCGACATTCCCAAACTACTGAAAGTTGGAGTTTGATTTTTCCAAAGAGCTTGTTCTTGCTGTCTCTCAAAGCACTATGCTTTCACCAGGGCCGCTCTATGCCAGAGCACTCCTTTAGTTTATAGCAAAGAATAATAAAAAAAATGAATCCTGCAACACTATTGTCTGATCACATAAAGTAATCAGTTTTTGATTCAGCCCCCTATAACTATTTGACATTTCAAGGTCAGCAGGACAAGTTTTTGGAAGATTGGAAAGCTGTGTAGCTGGGCCTGGGGTAGATTATAAAACAGGGACAAACAAAAAGATGCTTCAACGTGTCTCCCTTTTATTTTAATGCCTATAGAAAAAGTGGAATGGCCAGAGGGATGGGGAAGAGAATAACCCTTCGCTTCTCTCTCTTTTCCCCCCTCTAATCTAGCTTTATTATTCCTTTGAAATAATCACAAGCATGGTGATTGTTCCAAAGATATTGCTGGGATTACCAAGCCAGCCTTGTACAAAGGTATCTGTGGAATCAATAAACCAATCCCATACAAAGTCACCAGGAGACACAAGGGGGTCAAAAAGGGTGAATATCTAAAGGGGAGTGAATGTTGCCACCCCACCCACGTTTTTGCCTCCTCTCTTTCTCCTGCTTCTGCCTCACTGTCACTTCCTTCTGGCAGACTTCCGGTCTCGCCAGCTGTCCTCTCACCCTCTCCATTTCCTTGGCCTATAGGATTTTATTCCCATCCTTCACCCCAGGCTCTGGTGACGACACAAAACATCAGCCATTTTTTTTCTCAGCCAGGAGTAGGCAGCAGCCCATTAGCTACCTCAGCCAAATCCATCTCCCCGCTCTCCTCTTTTCAGCTGCCTACTAGATGAAAAATCCAAGGGACATATGTTTACAGTCCCACAGCTGGCTAGGTTCATGTGTATTAGCAGAGGATGCCAGGGCTGGAGATTCAGATGTAACTTTTATCCCAAATGGGATATTTGGTGCCTAGTGACAGCTTCATGCCTTAATGCAGGGGAGGTCGTTCCCGCACCCTGTAATCCTACATGAAGGTTTTCCATTTTCATGTATGCACAGTAATGAAAAAAACACATCTTGGCATCATGCATCAGGATTAGAACTGACAAGGCTTAAGCTAAAATGTTTTAAGGCTGCATTTCTAAAGTGACTAGAATAGCTAGCATGCCGTGCACAGTTATGTTGGTGTCATGGGCGGAAGGATTTATGTTTAAACACTATTAATAGCTCAGTGACATCCCCAGTAGAATAGGAATTTTATTTAAAGAAAGGATTGCTCATTTCTGCTGCAGCACTAATCTGGCGTTATTAATTTACCTTATGTTTTTAACGTTCGTAATCTGCTGGATGTTTAACAGGAAATGTCATTTCTAATGTAGATGATGTTTTTTTTTAAAGAAAACTGAAATTCCATTGTTGTACTTGGTGGGAACAGCTGGTTTGATATCGAAAGGTGGGGAATGGTGTGCTTGGTTCAGCAAAGCTCTTCATGGCATGGATAAGTCTCATTGGCACTGAGCACATGCTTAAGCAGGTTGCTGAAGTAGGCTAATGCTCTCAAAATCTGGCCTCGTGCATTCCAGTGTAGGTTATGGCTTTTGGTCACAGCCCTGTATTGGGGGTGGCGTGCAGCTGCACTGTCCCATATAACTGCAGCCTCTCCCTTAGCTTCTCTGGGTCAACTCCTTAGCGTACGCACAACAAGCCTCGGGTAGCATATGACCACAATTCATCACCGAGTTTGAACCTCTGGTTGGCTCATTAGCTGCCCCAGCCGAGTACTGATGGGGAGTGTGACATGAACGCTGATCCATGCCCTCTGATTCGACAGAGCTGTCGAGGGAAGCAGTCTGCTCCCTCATTTTGCAAATTGCTCTTTCAGTGAAGCAGTCCTGCACCATTGCTTTCTGGAGAGGGGGTTGGAACCCCTCCTCCTTTCTGCCCCCTTCTGCATCCTATTTCCTCTCCACTCCCCGGATGTTATTCTCCTGGAGCACAGGGCATGCTGGGATGGCTACTGTGCTCAATGGTGCCAGGGAAGTTTTTGGTACCTACCTCCACCCTTTGCATCCATAGGTGATCTGCTCACATTCTGGCCCATAAACAGTACACAACACTCACTGCTCCAATCCCCCCAAATTCTATAGTCTGGCCTATTCAATACTGTCTTCTGGGGAGAACCTCAGGGCCGCTGGGGTCTCCAGATGACACCAGGGCTTAAATTCTCACAGACTATTTCCCAGAGCCCTGGGCTTCTGCCCATGGGAGGCACCATGGCTCGGGGCTTCTGCCCTGCGAGGCACACCATGCCTCAGGGCTTAGCTTCTGCCTTGTGGGTTTGAAAACATTTATCATAAAACTGCTCCAAACAGCTCTGTCTGCTATATGACAACCTTCCCTTCAGCCCTGCATGGCCACCTTCCCTCTGAAGGAATGAGCCCTGATCCCAGGGCCCAGCGTGGTGTTACAGGGCCTGGTGTTTGGGATGAGACAGAGACCACCACAGTCCTGTGGTAACGCAGAGAGATTTTAAGCCCCTGGCACTTTTCGCAAAAAGAAGCTACGTAGAGTTTGGCTAATAACAGCTACTTGTGATTCCATTCGGGTGTGTGATTCCCCTTCAGGCCGGGCCCCAAACTCCCTGTGGGGACGCTGGGGTCTGTGCTTCAGTGCAGGTGCAAGGGCCGTGGGGTTGGGGGGCAAGAGGGCATGGAGTGCCCATCAAAACCCAAGCACGGGCCAGGCGTGGGCTGTCTCCCAGGGCTCCTGGCATGGCCTTGTCTAAACAGAGTTTTTGTGCTGCTTGAACCCTATTGAATTCAAAATCGAGAGAGTTAAAGTCTAAAGGACCTTTGTGTGGTTGCAGATACACTGGTAGAGAGTTGCTCTCAGACATAAGCTACCATTCTGAGCACAGTTCTACCAGTAGAACGGTGCCCATAGTAAGCGAGGTGGATTACCATTTTGTGGGGCCCTGGGCCTGAGCAAATGGGGGCCCCCTCCCACCTGCATCCCCCCCGCAGTACTACCGCTGGGGTATTGGGGACGGGGTGCAGAAGTTGCACTGCTCCACCTGCCGCCCCAGCGATCCTGCTGGGGAGAGGGGGAAGCCGCCGAACGGGTGGGAGAAACCCTCATGCTCTGACCCCGCTCCCTGGCAGGAGCACCAGGTGGGAAGAACCCCATCCCCAGGTTCAGAGTCTGGGAAGTGCCCATTTTTCCAGGTCCCCCAATTGGTCAGGGCCCCATTGGCCTAGTGGTTAATCTGCCACTGCATATAAGGTTGTACCACCTTAGCTATATGGGTTTCTATTGCGATAGAAGTATCCTGGCACATTGTAGACCAGCCCTAAGAGAGAAGGGCCACTTAGCACGGACCTGCCCTGGTGGAGACACTTGGCCCAGTTCCTATGGCATTGCAGGAGAAAACATGCTCCCTTTCTTGAAGGCCTAGAAAAATGCAGTCTTGTCTGGGGCACTGGAACTAGGTTTTCTGGGGATGTGGCTGTTCCCTTTGCTTTGAAGTAATAAGAGCAAGCAAATGCATGTCTCTGGTCAGATAGGGGGTTTATAGTTCTATTCAAAGGCTTTCAGCACCACCACTGTAAAAAAATTTCTAGCCACCCCCATTCTTGCTGCCCTCCCTTAGCATCCGGAAGGGTGTTATGCCTTTGTGTGCTACCACTCAGGCAACATGCTCCTCCCTGTCTCCTCCCCGCCTCCTCCCCATTCAACAGTTAGTGTCCGCCCAGTGGAAGTTGCATGTACAGGAATCCCGGCATGTGTGACTGGAGGGGTAACCCTATGGTGGATGGGGGAAGTCTGCTGGACTCTGTTCCCCTCAGAGTCAATTAAAAGTCATCCACTGACTTAAGTGGACACTGGATTGTACAGTAGTAGGGCAGTACCTCGTAGTACTTTAGTACCTTGTAGTAGTAGTAGTAGGGCAGTACCTCGAGCTGTACCTTGGATTGTGTAGTAGTAGGGCATACTATCTTGTATAGTAGTAGGGCATACTAGCAG
>ML677372.1:26144322-26215163 GCA_007922305.1 Dermatemys mawii
TCGTAGTACTTTAGTACCTTGTAGTAGTAGTAGGGCAGTACCTCGAGTATCCCTGCCATTAGAGGAGGACACAGCTTACGTCTTGCCAGAGGATTACATATTCACTGTGGCTTTTTAAATGTTCCAGACTGTGTGTCTTTAGAAAAGGCTCACCCCGTAGGCCAATGTGAGTGGAGAGGTTTTGTGTTGCTAGCATTTATAACTGCAGAGCATATGAAGTATCAAGACAGCAATTTCACATGCTACTTCTCCCACAGTTGGCTGTTTTCAGCTCTCTGAGATTTTTGTTTTGACAGGAAAAAACCACTTCACCTGAGCCAGAGATACTTAAAATCCACAACAAAACAGAGTAAGAAGATGAAGGTAATCTTGTTGCCTCATGTAGGTACGTGTGTGCGTGCATGCAAGTCACTCTTTTCTACATGCCACCGTATTCATATTTATTTATTAATGGCAACATTCATTCTCTGTATATTTTTACAAAAAAAGTCATAGAAAATATATTTTTAAGCCTGTTTTAGCTGGTTCCAGCCCCCAAGAACCTACAATCTAAATAGACCGGACAGCCACAGGGTAGGAAGAGGGCTAGAACACACCAGCAAAGTGAACAATGTGACGGCAGTGCATGGCCTGTTACTGCCACGATTTCTTTTTGGCAGCCTATGACATTAATTAGGAGGGGAAGGAGGTGAGGGAGATGGGCAGGGAAGAGAAGAGTGACAGAGGCAGGTGTGGAGTGAAGCCGAGGTGAAGATACTATGGGTGTGTGTCTACCTTTCAATCTCTCAGGCTAGCTCCCAAGTACAATCCTCCCTGACACTCAGGTACATATCTGAGCTGCTAACCTGAGCGGTGGTCCATGCCACCACGGACACACTGGGGTTTTTTTAAGAGTACGTCGATGGGAACTGGGAATCACACCTCCCAGTGCAAATCTAGACGTAGCCATGACAGAGATGGAGGGGGCTAAAGCAAATAGCCAATCAGCACAGGGCAAACACAGTCCAGGCAAAACTGTGGGAAGTTTTCTGAATTTCCGGAGTCCCTGCTTTGGCTGCGTTTGCTTCTGCTCCCTTGTATCCCTCCACCCTTTGGGTGAAGAGATCCAGTTTGTGGTCTTGCAGAGCCGGGGACATTTTACAAGTAGGAATCTAGCCTTCTGCCCTAATCAGGATTTTGGCCCCATTGCAGCAGACTCTGTACTAGCAAAGGATAGGAGGCCAGAACCTGCCCTTTCCCTGTCCAGTCATGGGGCAAGGGTGGGAGGGTCACACCACTGGCTCAGTCCTGTATCTGGATGTCCTGTGCTCCCGTAGAGTCCTATTTCCATCGGGGGCATTAGGCATGGGGAGCAGGGATCCATGCTACAGGATCCTACTGCTAGAGTGAGGCCTTTTCTGAACCCAAGACAGGAACTTCTCTTCTCTCCTATCCAGATGGGTGACCCTAAAGGGGGAGCTATTTTCCACATAACCTCACTAATACCAGACATAATTCCTTCTGGGTTGGATCCAGCATCCCTAATCAGGGTATGGCTATACTACCCACCGGATCGGCAGGTAGTGTTTGATGTATCGGGGATCAATTTATCACATCTCATGTAAACATGATAAATCGATCCCCGAACGCGCTCCTTGTCAACTCCGGAACTCCAGCTCCGCAAGAGGAGTAAGCGGAGTCAACGGGGGGGCTGTCGCGGTCGACTCACCATGAGGACGGCCAAGTAAGTTGAACTAAAATACTTCAACTTCAGCTATGAGAATAGTGTAGCTGAAGTTGCATATCTTAATTCGAACCCTCCACAGTGTAGCCTAGGCAGAGAAGACTTCTGTTTATTTCAGAGGGGTTTTCCCTGCTGAAAGAGGGCAGGATTGGTTCCATTAGAGTTGAGTGTTTCCTATATAATCCTGTGACATTGACTGACAGGAGATTTTACTCCGGTCTGTTTCCCACATCAGCCCAGGATTACTGCAGTTAATACCATTATCCATCAGCTCCTGTGAGGGACAAAGCAACTTTGTGAAAAAGATTGTGCAGCAGATTATTGGTAATATGTATATTTTGCTCTTTGTATTCAAACCTTTCATGATAAAGTGGCTCCCTTGCTGTGGAAAGGCAATAATATTTTTTATATTGACTATTTTTTCTACTAAGCACTGTGTACACCTCCCCACTCGCCCCATTGATCTTCATTTTTACAGGGAATTTTTTTGGGGTAAAATATTACCAATTTTTTTAAAAGGTAAACATCCGAATATTGCACTCGAGGGAAGATGTACAATATAGCCTTAGTGACAACTTAATGGCATATAATCTATCAGTTGTCTTCTCTGCTGCCCGTTTTTGGGGAAAGCATTTTGCTATGGCGTATAAAAATGTACACCAAAACCACCATACAGTACAGAATTCTTTCCTCTCTCAGGTAAAATTAATCATGGCATGGGACGAATGTATGTAGCATGTCTAAACAACAAAATTGTTAATGTGCAAAAATCCAGATAAACATTAATTCTACAATTATTTTTTGTCTTAATTAATCCGCAGACTGTTTTGTGAATTATTGTCCTGTTGGATACTATTTACTGACTTCATAGCTAATCAATTCTTTTGTTCATTTAATTTCTATCCAGTGTTTTGCAAAAAAATCACATTTTCATGTAAGAAAAACATGCAAAGGGTTTAATCTTTCAACTTTAACAGAGAAATTAATTGTGTGATATCATTAAGATGCCATATAAATTGCAAAACCAACATTAATACACCATAAAGCCTCCACGGTTAAAATGTTGAGGTCTGGAAATGGAAACATTACGTTCCAACAGCAATGTTATTTTGGTGATTTCGTGCGCCCCATCTGTTGTGTGGTAGAAGCAACCATTTCCCTGTCTGAATCCAGTAGACCATGCAATGAGAAAATAAAAATTATCTTACAAATAGAGCTGAGTGAATAATGAACCTTTTACTTCAAGGGAGGAATACATTTAAAAAAAGGTTTTGGCAGAAACCATGAATTGAATTAGACTCCAATTCACGAATAGTTTCAGAACTCCTCTACTCCCCCAAATGTACGTTTGGCAAAATTTCTATTCATTGAAAAAAATTCACCCAGCATTAGTTACAAAGGAGCTGGAGCTTTGTTAGGCTTTGCTGAACTCTGAGCAGACGTCACTGAACATTCTGAGGCGTATAATTTTTCAGTTGCTTATTACAGAATCATAGAAGATTAGGGTTGGAAAAGACCTCAAGAGGTCATCTAGCCAATCCCTTGCTTAAAGCAGGACCAATGCATGCCTTTAAAAAAATGAAAATCCCAAAGACACATGGCTGCACTGGATCTGATCTCTTATCTACATGGGGAAATGGACTGACATAATTATAGTGGAATAATTATACTGCAACATAATTCCTGTGACAAAGTTCCGAGTTTGTACTTGTGGGTCCTGCGCTTCCTGACAGATTTAGGGGCCTCAGAAACGCATCTAGGCCCCAGGGTTACCTTCCTTTCTCAGTATAATTGGCAAGAGTCACCACCTAGTGAGTTACCTTCATCACAGGCCAGTATGGAAGATGGGAAACAGCGGGGAGCCCGGGCCCACCCTCTATTCTGGGCTCCAGCCCAGGGACCCTAATAGTATCAGCTAAGATGGCTGAACTTTTATTCACAAAACACAATACAATTCCCTGGGCTACTTCCCCACAGCAGTCCCTGCTTCTTCAAACTCCACTTCACCCTTACCCCAGGGCCTCCTTCCTTCTGGATGATATGTTGTCCACCACTCCGTCTCACCAACAGCATAACTTCCTTCCACAGCTCCTGACACCCACACCCACCTGACTAACTGGGAGGTTTTTATCTGGTTTCAGCCAGTCCCTGATTGGCTTCAGGTGTCCCAGTCAGGCTAGCTGTTTGTACTCCTTTCTAGAAGGTTCTTAATTGGCCCCAGGTGTCTTGATTGGCCTGGAATAGCCTTTGTTTGGCTATCCAGGGAACAGGGACCTGCGCATCCTGAGACTAATATACCTGCCTTCCAGCACTCTCCTATATCCTTCTGGTCTGACTCCATCACACTCCCTGTGGGGATATTTTATTCTAGAAAGAAGTCACTTCTATTCTTGCATTTGGGTATCCATGCAGGAGTCATACCAGCTTAGCTACGGTGGTATAATTATTCTGCTGTAGCTATACTGGTGAATTTTCCCCTGCACACAAGCCCTTGACCGGGGTTCAGATTACAGCTGGTTTTACCCAATTCTTACTAAATAAATAAATAAAATACATAAGGATAGAATGTTTTTCCACAAGGGCAAATGTATACTTTTCATTCTCTTATAACTCAGAATGGTTGTGTAATTTCTGCTCACCCTTTCCAGAAAAATTCAATTTCAGGTGAAGTCCAACCCCATAGAAAATATCAGCCCCAAAGGTGAATATGTCAGAAAGTTCTGAGAAAGTTATGTTGAAAATTGGCACTTATAAATGGAAGCTGTTTTGTCACCTTAATAATGGATGCTGATAAATATTTCTGCTAATAGTATGTGTGTTCATTGTGCTGTTAATACGGATACTTTCTGTACACAGACTATTTATCCATTTTGTTGCTTATTAGAGCTACAAGAACTCTGCAAAGCATTAGCTTAAAATAAGAATTAGGGGAACGCGTTCTTTCCTCACTGTTTCCTCAGTGTCCACAACTCCCATTAATAATAAAATGTTAATGCTAGTTATTTATTCACATCAAAGGGAGAAACAAGCTCTTTCATCTCAGTTAAATCTTGTTCAAATAATTAATAAAAGTAGTTGTATGGGAGGAGAGAGATACTAAGAAATTCCTTCCCAGATCATCTAAAACTCAGTGTCCCTAAGGAATAGCTCCTAGAACTGAGGATACCAACAAATCACATTTCAGAGGGTCCATTCCTGCCTTCCACCAGCCTTGAATGCACTGCGCTCTCAAAATGTGAAACATGTTATTGGCATTGCAATAGATAAGCCGAACAAAATCAAATCAGAAATCCCTGACTAGGCCTGTATTATGAAAATAATCATAAATCTTACCCCATGGTAGCTTGGCTCCTGCATTAAGCATTCGAATCAGGTTCCAGGTCAATATAAAAAAGGGGAAAAAGTCACTTGAAGTTCCCAGTTAAATGCCACAGCTGTTGTCATGCTTAGTGCAAAGAGGCAGTGGACACTACCGTGACACTGCTCAGAGACTGGGCCAGGTTCTGTTCTCAGCCACATGAGTATAAATTTGGAGTAACTCCATCAATTTCTGAGCGAGGACGCTGATGTATGTGGGAGGAGAATTTGGCGCTCTGAATGGTAAACCCAATTCATTGCTCCAGGAGGCTAATATCCGGGAATCCATACATCACCTGATATTTGTCTATTGTTTATTGTGTGCAATAAAATTAGCCGTAAAGCTGCTGCTTCCTGGTAATGAGGATTAAATCAATTACTTTTTTTTGAAAAGCTGTGCAGCAATAGTACCAGATCACACGTTTACAAACTATCCATCTCTGCAGCCAGGTTTTTGTTCACAACACTTGGACAATAAGGCATCACTGAGCAGAATTCCCTTGATGGCCACGGACCTCAATACAAAGCATTTCTGTGGGAGGCAGCACCAAAAGCCAATGGAGGGGGGCCTTTTTATGTTTTGCCAGTTACCTGTTTGTACAGATTCCGACAGTATAAGAAATCTTCGCTTTTGCTTTCTCTCTTTTGTTAAATTGTCAGCTCCCTGTGTGATCGCCAGCCAGTGGTGAGCTCCTGAGGCTCAATCAGATTATTGCCCTGTTTCATATTGCAAACTTTAAGGACTTTCTGATAGGGAGCTAAAACCTGCTTCTCCAGCCACTGTTAGTCTGCCCCGCTGGGAGTCCATGGATATTTCACGCCGGAAGAAAGTGATGGATAGGAGGGAAGCAGAACTGAACCCTGTGAGGGGCTAAGCAACATTTATTCAAAAGGCATTGACTGCTGCCTGCAGACAAGTTCCAGTATACAAATCCTTGTGTGTGTTGCGCATGTGTATAAACCTCGAGGCTGGTGGGGGATGCCATGCAGTTTAATATTCTGTGATTCTTGACTGGCAGAGTCCTAAGAGAGTTAAGTAGGCCATCGGAATCCAAAGGGAACAAAAACATTGAGTCAGCTCCCCTCCATCACGACTGCGTATGCTGTTGAGGCCGCATTTTTGTTTAAAGCTTCGTCTTCGGTCGCCATTTGCTTTTAGTGCACTGAATACTGTGTTGATGTGAGTGACGACGGTTTAACATTATATCACAGATGTAGGACAGAGTCAAATGACATAGTAATTCGAATGCTTGACATATATGCTGTACTGTGAGAAACACAAAAGTTTATGCACACACATGCTCAGGCCTGTCTGTTTATAAGGCCAGGCTCCCACAGAACTGTGAGATCCATTGCGGAGGTCTTGGAAGAAGGGGGCAAGAATAAATTTTGGAATGTCTAGAAATGCACGTGAACATTTCCAGTCATATCACCGCCTTTCAAGGCTGGATATGAAAGCCTTGTCCCATTGGAAAAGGCATGATGCTGCCATTTCCAGCCCTGATAGGTCACAAGAGATTGGGAGTGTGTATGTGTGTATATAAATTAGACAGATAGAGGAACTCTTCTTACCCATAGATTGAACAAATGAAAAGACCATAGGATAAATGTGTGGAGTTGGGGGTAGGTCTTCCCAATGAAAGTCGTCAGTTTTCCCCACGGGGATAAGATGCTCCCTTTTGGGAAACAAGTTCTATGGGGAGGTAGCTTCCACACAATTCTGCAGGAAAGAAAACTATTCCATTAACATGATTCTGACAGCATTTGTAAAACCCCTTTAACACCAGTGTTGGTGCCAAAAGGGACTTGCTGAAAGGAACTTGCTGTCTAAACTTGCCGGCACAGTTTATTTGTGAAACTTGCTCGCTGATTTTATTGCTGTGTGGGATTATACGTCTTTCTCTCTCTCTACCAAAGTTCTCCTCAGCCTTAGGGGAGGGATTGGTTAGAGAAAGGAAATAGATTGATTGACAGAATACAGACAGAAACACACAAGAGACCCATTTTCCTTCCTTCTGCATATTCTGCCTGGGAACAGTGCATTTGCTCTTGCACCTCCTTTAGCCCCGGCTTCAGTTATTTATCCAACATATCTGTGTTCACTGAGACACGTCACTCATACTAGTTCCCAGATCTCTCCCTTGGGAGCAATTTTCAGGAAGATTATACCATGGGGACGTTTTAAGAGCATTACATTCAGAGTTCTTCAGACTGATTCCTTTAGGAGATTGCTTTTTGGTTCAGCTTGTTTATTTTCCTCTTTCTGGTGTATTTGTTTCCAAGGGATTTCACTGGACTGCACAATCCTTTGTGCTTTTACCAGTCTGTGCAGAGATAATTAAGGTATTAAATAAATCTCATAAAATCATACCACACAGTTGAGTTTTAGGGCCATCCTGAAACCATGCTGCTCCCAAGAGGGCAGGGTCCCCAGCCCTCTCCTCAAAGAAATGTTTACAAAATAAATCTAAACCAAAGGCAACCCTCTGGATCCAGCAAGATCCATGCTAAGTATCACTGCTTAGTCATTGGTCCCTGTAACTTGTCCATATGTTCTATGCTTAAGACTCACTCCTGCAAGGAACTGACAGTCTCCTTTGAAAGGACAAATAACAGAGTATCTGTGCTGCTCCAAGGCTCAGATTGTAAGCCTTTGAAGGCATCCACTGTGTCTTTGTAGAATACCAGAGTTCGCACCAGGGGCCTGATTTTCTAATGGGGTGAACACTAGCAGCTGCTACTGACTTAAGTTGGAGTTGCAGATGCGCAGTTACTGTGAAAATTGGGCCTGATGTATCTAATGCAAACAGTATGCTTAGATCCAGTTTCCTTTCTAGAGTTGAATTTGGAAAGCACTGAGTGTCATGAAAAGACATCAGTCAGCAGCTACGAATTCAAATAATATATGATTTGCAGAACTTGCTCAGTATAAAAAATTCAGAATACTGACAGTTGATATTCTTCTATGTGGCTAATTGTTGACTCATAATATTTATGAAAACACTATTAAGATGTAAATGAGACTCAGTGATACAGGGATGTATCTGCTGGTTAGCACTTATTTGGAACATTCCCACTCTTTCTCCCACCCCAAAATCTTTAAAATAAGTTACGATTTTTGTACTGTCTGAAGCTGGTAGGAGTTTTAACCTTGCAGAAGTTTAAAAGCCTATAACACCTCAGTGCCAAAAGGAGCTGTAAATGAAGTCCATCTCACTAGGTAATAAGATTTCTGTTTTGAATATGTATTGTGAACAGTATTTGCATATCCCTTTGCAGGTGTATATTTCATTGTAACTTGATCAAATATGGTGCGGGGGAGGGTTATAAACAAACTTTTTGCTAGTTAAAAAGAATGACTGTGATGACCTTTTGGAAGATTAGATTAAGAATCAATAAGAATTACTGAGTATATTGGGCTGGTGACATAGAACAAGGTTATGATGATGTGAAATTATAGCCAGAATGAGGAGCTGCATTGATATAATTAACGTTAAAATGCAACTTCTATTATAATGTTCCCATCTACTCTCTTTTTTCAGTTGCTCACAACCTTCTATAAACAAAAACTCCTCTTGGGCATATTACATTTCTTATATTCAGTGTCAGCACAAAAGTGAAAGGTTTATATGAATAAAAATTTCATCAAAGTCCAATCAGCTGTTTTTACTTCAGCAGATGTTAAAAACAAACAAACAAAACTTTTTCCTTATGCTTCAGGGCTTCAGCTGGTCACCTGCAGAGGTCAGGAAGGAACATTTTCCCTCCAAGACATTCTGAGGTTGGTGGTTGGTTGGGTTTTTGTTTGTTTAGTTTCCTTGTTCTGAAGCATCAGACGTGGCCATGGCTGGAGATGGGACACAGGATGGGGTGGGCCAGTGCTCTAAGTCTAAATGTCATAATTTGTCAACAAGCTTAAATTCTCTCTCATGTGCTTAGTTGACTGGATCTTGCTCACATCCTCAGAGTCTAAATGATCATCATATGTGGGATCAGGAAGGAATTCCCCTTGGCAATGACCTTGGGAGTATTTCACCTTCCTCTGCTGCATGGGTTGCAGTTCACTTGCCATGATTATCTGAGTACATCACACTTAATCACTTCCCTGGCATTGCGTGGGGCTCAGGCATCGGTGAACCTTGGTTCCTCTTGTTCTCTGCCTGTGGAGACTAAACATAATAGTTTACTGTAAGGTGTCCAGATTTTATAGGGACAGTCCCAATTTTTGGGTCGTTTTCTTATATAGACTCCTATTGCCACCACCACCCTGGTTCCAATTTTTCACATTTGCTCTCTGGTCATCCCAGTTTAGTCTCCTGGGAGATGTAATACCTTGGCATAATTTTGGTCATTGGGTTTAGTGTGCAGGTGCTGAGTAGTGTTGGTGGCCAGTGATGATGTGGGGGTCTCTTCTGGCCTTAAACTCTGTAACTCTAATTCTTTGATGATGTGGGTAAACAAATGGGCCTTAAACTATTGCTTGAAATCAACAAGCTCTGGTTAAGGTAAGATAGCAGGAGGTGATGACCAAAAAAAAAAAAATCAGAAAGGTGGAGCCTTGGACATAAGCTTCAACCAAAACTTATGTCTACACATCAGGAAAGAGGAGTACAACCAAAACTACCTGTACGCGAGTCCGTAGTGGCCCCTGGGCCACTGGGGGCGGTGAGGAGCTACTGGCTCGCTTCCGCACGTCGGCCCCACCTCCCGGTCACAGGGGAATTAGCGGCGGGGGGTGGAGCGCCCACAGAATTAGTCGCGCGCCCCCTCAGGCAGGGGAGTGCCCACAGAGTTAGTCGCGCGCCCCCTCAGGCAGGGGAGTGCCCACAGAGTTAGTCGCGTGCCCCCTCAGGCAGGGGAGCGCCCACAAAGGTAATAGCGCGCCCCTCAGGCAGGGGAGCGCTCGCTAGAGTTTAGGGTGTAACTCACAGTCGAGCGGGCACCAGCAGGAGTCAGGATCCTCGGTAGCAGGGGGTTCCGGATCCCTGTCAGCGGCCGCCTCGGCTGCCCACGGGTCACTGTCGGGCTCCGGCAGTACCTCGGGGTCTTCAGCTGCTAGCCTCTGGGGTTCTCCTACAGCATCCGCCTCCGTTGGCCACGGGTCCCTGCAGGTGTCCGGGAGCTCCTCGGGGTACTCGGCAGCCGGCAGGTCTGGAAACCGCAGGCTGTCCCCTAGATCAGGGCTCCCTGGCTTGGCAGCAGGGTAGGGAGGGAGCAGCCCGCGGCCTGCGTCTGCCTCCTTCCCCGGTGCAGCCCTGACTGAGCTGTGGGCCCTGCCCTTTGTACTTCCTGTCCCACACGTCCGCTTCCTGGGGGCGGGGCCAGCTTGGTCAAGGCCCGCCCACTCCGGCTGCAAGAGGGGTTCTGTTCCCTCTGGTTCAGAGGGAGGCCACCCAGCCTCCCTACACTACCACAACAAAAGTAGAGCTTAGCAACATAAGCACTACTTCAGATGGACAGGTCATGGTACTGTAGCAACTACCGTTGTGTGGGATCCTGAATTAATTAGCATGTAAGGCTTTGTCTCCCCCTTCCTCTCTTTAAAATGTCTTCCACTGAACTGAAGGAACTTTTCGTATACTGATAGTCTGAAAATGCTTATTGTGTTTACAAATCTTTGTTTTGAACACTTCCTTTTGGCAAGGGGGATGGTAAGAATATTGGTTTAGCAGGCTTTGTAGAGAAGAGTAAGAATTAAGGTGATAAATTTTAATGGTCCTGTATAATGAAAATCTTTTCCATTCTGCTATAGTCATGTATAAGTTTAAGTACAGTTTTTTTCTCAATTCTTCCCCCATAAACAAATTCTCATTTCTGTTACAACATGTAAAATGATTACTACTTGTATTTTGAAACCATTTTAATTTGTCTTGAATGGCTCTTTCTTCCAAAGTAATGAGCAACTTTAACTCGTTCTGAAAAATCAAACCACTTATTTTATTTTCAAAAATATTTGTGGCATTTGAAGTGGATCGGACAGATGGAGCTGAGTGGAATCTCTGTGGTAGCTTTCCTTCACTTCTTTATAAGATCTATGTGTTGGAGTCCTGTCCAATGAAAACAGAAGGTATTGTGATCATTTGCATATGCATTTCTCCAATCACTTACCTTCTTTACAGCCCAGGCATCCATGAATACTTGTTGGACAAATACTACAGGAATGACTAAATTGGATAAGGGAAAGGTTATTATATAATATATATATATAAACACACACCCTACCTGAAGTTCTGATAATCTGCAAAGAGAGTCTGTTCCACAGTGAGTAAACCACCACCAAAAACACCTTATCACCCATCTGCCAGGATTTAGATATCAAGACTTTTCACAGGAGTGGCTCCACTAATCTCACCTGGTGACAAAATGATAAGGAAAGAATTATCCCTTTGGTTACCAGGATGCAGACAATGTGAGCTTTGTCTATTACACCAACTCCTTGAATTTCTCTTGGGAGCAAGTAGGAATAGTGCAACACAGGTGTAACTTGTTCAACGCAGCTCATAGAGCAAGCTGCCTGTTGAACTAGTTGATATTTGCAGGGGGACACCAAGGGTAGCCCCAACAGAGAGATAGAATATCAGGGTTGGAAGGGGCCTCAGGAGGTATCTAGTCCAACCCACTGCTCAAAGCATGACCAATCCCCAACTAAGTCATCCCAGCCAGGGTTTTGTCAAGCCAGGCCTTAAAAACCTCTAAGGAAGGAGATTCCACCATCTCCCTAGGTAACCCATTCCAGTGCTTCACCACCCTCCGAGTGAAAAAGTTTTTCCTAATATCCAACCTAAACCTCCCCCACTGCAACTTGAGACCATTCCTCCTTACCGTAGTCCCATGGAGCATTACCATAGTCCCAACAAGAGATAACAAAGCTGTAGAAACGTATGGGAACCAGTTTTTCACCAGGCCCACATCTTAAAGGAAAGGTCTCAAGATTCCATGGATGTTGATGGATTACAAATAATTGGTGCTGTGGTTACCCTGGAAACCAGGAGGAAAAGCAGGCACACTGCCCTATCCTGTGAACCTCCCTGACCAGGGCAGGTACACACTCCCGTATAGAGGGAGCAGGTAAGATATAGGACGGTCCTCTCACATTTCTTAATGTTTTTATCATTATGAGATTATTTCTGGGCCTGTCTAGTGACAGTGGTGGCAACACAATGGGTTGGTGTATAGTAAGCTTGAGTTTGGAGCAGCTTTGACTGGTAGAACCTGGTAGAGATTCAGAGAGCCATGGAGGGCAAGTGCTCCATCTTCTCATCCTCTTTGAGCTGTTGTTGTGTGTGTACCGAGTAGCATTTCCACCAGCCTCAGTGGAGAGAGGGTCAGGTTTTCTTCCCCAAGCACAGGTTAACTGGGGTGAAATGAGAGACCTGTACACTTACCACCAAAATATTGAGGTCCCCGTAGTGGGTGCTCAAGTCCTTTTGACTTCCATGAGAATTAAGCACGTGCTTAAAGTTGAGCATGGGATGAAGTGCTGTCCTGAATTTCGGATGCTTTCCCAAATCAGGGCCTAAATCCTTTGACTTCTTTTGTAGCTGTCACTTCTGAGGCTGTGCTTGAGGGTGTAAATCCATTTCCCTTGGATAATTGGTGCATTCTGGGAAGCAGAATGTTATATGTAAAAAAGCAGCTGAGGCCATTACTTCCCTTAAGGTTGGGGGAGGGGAAAGGCAAAGCAGTGTCTCTGCTGAGTGTTTGACTCTGTCATTTGTCAGCATTAAGAGGGAATTATTTAAGTTTTTCAAGAACATGTCATTAGTTATTTTCCCTCCAAGATCCAAGTTTTTGAACTGCTCTGTGTCACAATACCATTATTATGCATCCTTTAAGTGCATTTCTGCCTTTTGATTTGTAACATGGAACAAGAGGCCTTCCAGGGTGCTACAGTCAGGACATAAATTCCTTGATTGGATCAAAGTGCCTTGATCTACAAGAAGTATGTGAGGGTGGGTTTTTAATTGAGATCTTAAATAAATGAATACAAAAAGGGTTCACAAGTTACAGGCGTATTTTCAGTCTATAACCTCTCAGGTTAGAGTAGCTGGACTGAAAATGGTTCATTAACCATAATAGCTTAGCCTCTAGGATCTCCTTATAGTCTGGTGAGCCAGACTTCACATCTCTCCTGTAATTTAGGAGGAGATATGTACACCAATTTTTTTCTAAGGGCGGAGGTTTTCCAGTGTTGTAGTTCATCTGAATTTTATTTTAATGAGATAACTCCACACAGTCACAGGGAGCTGTTTGCTGAATGATATGGAACTTGTGGCCCCAGACTTCTTATTTATGAAGCTGCAAATTGTGAATAAAGGTAGACGTTGATGAAGAGGCATATTTGATGCTTGAAAATTTGCTAGTGAAATTTTCAAATTAAAACATTTGTCTACAGGTGATGAAGGCTGACAGTTTTCTCTGGTTTGGATGCTAATAACCAGAGTCTTAACTCTTGTAATTTGCATGAAAATGATTGCCTTTTGTTAGGATTTATTTTTTTCTAAAGCTAGACTTCATCTGTCAAATTGCTATTACGGAAGTTATCCAGATACAGAAAACTTCATCCTAACAAGCTAACAGTCTGGTTTGTCTCCTTAGTTTTATTTTTTTCCAATTTTTTTAACACCTCTGGCCACATATACACAATTCATATATTGTACTATTTTTATTTATTTTATGTAATCCTCACAATTTGGAAGGAGTTCAATGTTCCTGAAAACCCAACCAGATGAAATATCTTCTTATATCAGGTCAGCAGTATCTGGAATCCTTCCATAGTTATGTTTATTCAAAAATTGCTGAAGTAAACTATTGAAGATAAAGCGGGGGAGAGGGGAATGAATCTAGGACACTGAAGTAGTACTAGCACCTAAATGGATATCTGATAAACCATTACAGGCAGTGATACAAAAGCTTTTAAATTCACAGAGAAGGACTTTGTACACAAGAAAGCAATTCAGAATTTGAAGGAGATGGCTAAGGTGTCTAAAGGAAAAGAAAATCCATATAGTTCTGGCCATCCTGAAAGAAATGGCTTCCATCAGGAAAAAAATTGCTAGACTTCAGAGTTTGTAAAGAGAAAAATGGGAGAACTGGTGTTATCCAGCCAGCCCAATAGTGCTTTCAAGAAATGGAGATGAAATGTTTGAGGAGCTGATTCCAACTGAGCAAATGTGAAGAGGTCCCTCCTACATACAGAGGGTGCTGATTACCTCGCAGAACTGGATCCTTAATGCTAGGGACTTTCCTATTATTGTTAATTATGGGTTCAGAAAGTACCGACCAGAGAGATCAAGTAGAAGATGACAACATCAGTAGGAGAAGCCCTCCAGCCACAGGTCCGCAGTGAGCCGGGCCATGGGGAGCAGGTCCCTCCATGCTGCTGAAGATGGCGGACGGTGGGGAAGCTGCAGGCCAGAGGGAAGAGGAGGCGGATGGCGGACCGCAGTGGGACTTACAGTTGGCTTTGGCTGGGTTATATGAAGATGAAGTTAAAAGCAAGTTATCAGTAGTAGAAGTTACCCCTGGATCCACCCATTAGTCATCTTTCCTACCAGCTACTGTGACTAAGATACCTGTGCCTCTTACAAATGGTTCCAGCCACATTTAGCCCTTTGAATGAACACCTTTCAGTCTGGTTAACACAGAAGTCACTCCGTATTTGCATGCTAATAAATGCTGAGTGAGGCAGACAGGAGACATGATCTCAGCATGACGGGTAGTATGGATGCTTGAGCCATATAAACATTTCTTAACAAAGCTGAGGAAGAGGAAGAACTTGCCTGGCTTTGCCTGTTCTTCATGAACTCTATCCACATTTGCCTAAGGCTTCCACAACATGTATGAGCTTGTGACCAGGTTCAAGCCACTCCCAAAAGGAACATAGACATACCAGTATGAATAGAATTAGAAATACAAATTACACAAGGGCTAATAATTAACTGTCAGTTCCCAGAAAAAAAATGAGCATAACTTTATTGCTGGATTTATTTAATGAATTTTGTACAAAGGTAACCACATTTCAAAATTATTTTCCAATTTTCCACACAATAATTTTTTCCCTCATCAGTGTTCCTCAAATTCAGTTAAACCAAGATGCCACTGGAGCATCATTTTTTCCTGCAGTGATTTGCACCAGAACATCTAGCTATAATTAGTAATGGGGACATTAAATCTATATGATTCACATGTTGTTGAACAGTTTCTGAAGGTCCCAACTACAGAATGAACAGATCCATTCATAAATAATTATTAGTAAAGTTGTAAGTTTGTTTAAATATTTACTGCCATTGCTTTTTTCTGTTTAGGACTCCAGGAAAAGCCCATGAAGACATAAGTTCAGATCATCCCAAATACTTGGAACTCCCCAAACCAAACCAAACCAATCCTTCATTCCTTCATTTTCGTTTTGCATTGAGAGCTGAAGAGAGAACATGTTTGACTTTTAATCAATAGCTTTATACTTTAGTGTAATATTAAAGGCTAATTAAGATCTGATATTAGCTGAGCATCTGAATAACTTAAATAATTAACACTTCTGTTCAGATGCATAATTTAGATATATAAACAGAAAAAGTTATCTCAGTTGCAATTTAAATTTTAACTGCAGTGTGCATGCTTTGTTGATGTTGATTTTAAAGAGATGGCTTTGATAATTATGCTTAAACCATGGCCCGTCATTTAAATGAGTTTTAATGTTTTCACATACACTTAATAGATCATGTTAGTCTTGCAAGAGACAGAATATCACACAAGGCTCAAATATAACCTTCAAATAACAGAGAGGCACACTACAATTTACAAAAAGGAGCTGCAACATGAAACAATGAAATTGAAAGAATATTAGGTACATTAAAAGCATGCTAAACCCCAGCAAAGGGTTTAAAGAAAAGGTCTCTGAGAAAAGATGTCCATTAACAAATCCTATTGCAGGAATTCCAGAACACTGCATGTTCCTACCATATCAGCCGCAGTGCTATATGTAAGCAGGTGATGGGGGGTACAGTGGAAATGGTGACAGTTCCTTAATATAGCAAGAACTGCTTCTGTAATAAGACATGGGCTTTTTAGAGAAGAGGAAAGTAATCACTGTTTTGACGGTTCAGTGGAAAGTAAAATACAGCTACTTACATCTCAGTAGTGGAAGCTGGCACTTCGAAATTGTTTGACTTTGCAACTGAATTCTTGAATATTTCAAAAAGCTTTTGTAATGCTCAATAGCCATTAGAGGCTTGGTTAAAGTAACCTTTCACCAAAATGCTTTGGACATATCCTGGTATTAAAAATCAATAATTGCTATCGTTAGAGTGAGCATTCAAATGAAACTAACAGTGTGTGTTTGTGGTATTAAACATGACATGTTTTTCCACCGGATTGTAAACTACACATTGATAATGTCTTAGCATGTGGTAGAGCCCTGTAGATAGCTAGAATGTCTGAGAGCATCAAGTTTAAACCCTTGGCAGAGTAGCATGGCATATGGATCCCAAGAGATATTCAATCACTGTCATCAAGTCAATGTAGCATTCACTAGGAGGTCAACTGTAAAAACTTTCTCTGGATGCTTCTGTAAATGGAACTAATTTAAAGATGTGTGTGTGTATATGTTCACAGGACCAGATCTTTCGCTGCTGTAAATTAGCATTGTTCCACTTAACTTCAGTGTAGTTGATTTACACCAGCCTAGGATCTGGCCTGTAGATTGTAGTGGTAGTTGTAATAGAGTAGAGTATGCACCTTTCACTGTTTTGTGCAATGGCTCAGAGACGGAACTATTAACCATTTGCACTGGTGTCAAGCAGGGCTGTGTCACTCCTCTAGCAAGCACTGTTCTCCATTTACCTTGCCTTGATCCTGATTCTCATGTGCAGCTGCCGTCCTCAGGGAATCGGTATTGAGTAGCGTATGGACGGCCAACACCTCAATCTTCAATGTCTCCAAACAAAATCTAAGATAATGAGAATTGGCATCACCGACCTTCAGTATGCAGGTGACTGTGTCATTCTTGCACACACAGAGGCCAACCTGCAAAGCACCCTAAATCTTTTGGCAGATGCCTGTCGCAGCCTGGGTCTCATTCTCAACATGTGGAAAACCAGCTCTCACCTGCACAAACTCCACAAATCACCATCAGCGGAGAAACCCTGGAAAATGTGGACCATTTTCAGTACCTTGGCAATCACCGCTCCCAAACAGCCAGCACTGACACAGAAATTGAATACAAGGTTCACTGTGCCAGCACATCCTTTGGAAGACCACTTACACGAGGCTTCAGTGATAGGTATCTGCAAACAAGATTTTGGTTTACAAGCCAGTTGTCATTCCCATCCCTCTCTATGGGTGTGAAACTTGGGTAACCTACATACAACATTTCAAAGGGCTGGAGTGGTTCCAGCAGCGCTGCCTCAGGAGCATTCTCAGGATCAGCTGGGGAGACTGACACACTAACATCATTTTCCCTGCACCCATAGAAGTGCATAGAAGTGCAGGTCATGAAACACCAACTCTGGTGGACTGGCCATTGCGTACCTAAGTCTGACACTTGCCTCCTGAAGAGCTCTTCTCTCCGTTAAGTCAGGGAAGAAGGGCTTGTGAAGGGCAGCAGAAGGGTTTTAAAGTCATACTGAAAGTACATCTTAAAAGGGGAAGTATCAATCCAACAACCTGGGAGGACTTGGCGTGAAACAGAACACAGTGATGCCACACCATACACCAAGCCCCAGCTCACTTTGAGGAGAACAGATGTGCTCATGAGACAGAAGGAGCAAAGAAGGAAAGAGAGGGTACAACAGTCCAGCCAACAACTACATCTCCCCCAAGATTACACCTGTCACTTACGTGGGAAAATCTGCAGGACAAAAATTGGGCTCCTCAGCCACTTCAAAACTCACCAGTGAACCCCCTTGGGATAGCCAGAGAAGAAGTATACAGGGACCAGGATAGAATCATGTGGGAATCCTGGTGATGTACAGTTTCATCCTGCGGCAATAGAGATTTCCTAACCAATTTAAAGGAGGAATTGTCAGGTCTGAATGCCAATGACAGCTCTGGAGCATTGGCCTGTGACTTATTGTCCTTAGCCTCGACTGTCTTCTGCCATACTCATGGCAATGGACACATTCTGGTTCTAGGTAGATATCCTGGCCCAATCACCACTTCTTCCTAGCTGACTGCAACAACCTTTCTCATGGCACAAAAGAGGACATGCTTTGATGATCTCCCCAAGAGGATGTTGCATTGTGCTGGAATTCAGAGCTCTCTATTGAGAAAAACTACCTTCTCTGTGTTCCAAAGCCCAAATGCCCCTTTCATCCTTGTAGTGCTCCAGTTTAATACACACATAGTAAGAGCTGTACTAAGCAGGGTGGTTTTGCTTGGTACATTGGTAAATATCCATTAGAAGTTTCAGGCTCCAATGAATGAAGATCTCAAAGTCGCTTGGAGATTTGCCCACCACTGATATGTGCTGGAAGCAGTCCTGTTGTCCCCCTGGTATTTCCTCCTCCCCTTAACTATCTGTGATCCAGCATGATCCTCCAAAGAGCCATGTCATTTGCTGAAATTTCCTCTCCTCTTCACTCTTGAATGTACATTGAGCTGCATGTAATATTTATTTCTCCCACTATTTGCCAGTCAGCCCTTCATATGAATGTTTAGAGGCCTGGGACCCACCTTAATTTGTTATGCAAATAAATAATAAGAATGTACATAAATGAAGGTGGAATGTAGGCTTTAAACATTTATGTGATTATTAAACAGCGTGAGCAAGGCTCACGTCCTCGCTATGATAGGCACTCTACGAACAAGTAACAAAGCCGACAGCCACAAAGTGTTCTCAGTCCAGATTTCTGGACACAAGAGGTGGGAAAAAACAGGAAACAGAATGGGGGCAGGTTGAAAGGGGGAGGTAATGAAATAAACAAATTTCAGCAGAAAAGCCAAAGTCAACGCTACTGCTTGCCTGTCCAGTAGAAGTATTTTGCAGTCATGGCAGAGGGAGATTTTAGCGAGGCAGGAAAAAGAGAAGAAGGTGGCAGAGATTTTCCTCGGGGGGGGAGGCATGGGAGAAAGGGGGAGGTTCTGAGGTAATAGAGGCTGGTATCATTGGCAGAGCAAAGGCAAAGACTGGCAGCTCAGTAAGCTGGTAGATCTGATAGGTAGGGTGGGGGTTAATGGAACCCTGAAGGGGGCTCATTGAGAGCTGCCCAGTTAGGAAGTGTTCTGTCTGACTCACCATTATTCAACTCCAGAGGTTGTTTTTTTTCTTGGCCAAACTGGGTAAAATCAAAGTATCTTCACTGACAGTATTGTTATTTACAGGTCAGGAACTGGATGGAATCAGTGCTGTTTAAGAATGTGTGAGGAATCTTAAATAAGGAGTGTACATTTTAATGAGGCAAGCCTGCAAAAGGAATGAGAGAGATCATTGTAAATATCGTCTGGAGCCCAGCACTTTTCTTTCTAAGAAACATCAATAGATGAATCCATAGTCTGCAGTCATTCAAGCTGTGGGGTTTGCCTCCATGTTGACTTCTGAGAGTGAACAAAATTCATAGTTACCGTGGCGATAATTCAAAAGCTTTTGGTGAGTGTCATAATGTGCAGGACTGCATATTACATTGATCTCTTGCAAGTTACTGAAAGAGAACTGGAAAGTTTTGAATGATCTCTTTTGTAAGTCAGATTTAACCCATGAAGTCAGAATCTCCAGGAAACATGCTTGTTTTTAAGATGAAGAGCAAGGGTGATTATTTCTACTGATTTTTGTCTTGTTATTATGGGAATAGCTAAAGACAACCCTTTTTTTAAAAAAAAAAAATCCTATTTTAAAAACACCACAAAGAATAGCCCTTCTTTTTGTTTTATGAAACATCAGAAGAGATTATCCTTCACTGTGGAGACAGACTGTGAATGGACTCACTGAAATAATATGAAGTTGGGCACTTCAGAAGCGGCCAGATTCCAAAAACTAGAAAATGTAGGATTTGTAGGGCTTGTTGTTAATTGACCTTCTGCAGTGATGCGGGTGGTCTCTGTTTTAGAATAAAAATCAGCAAAGCTATGCCATGCTATTAAACACGTGTGTGTACACACACAAACACACCGCCCACCAACTAAAGAGCAAAATCTTGAAACACTATTTAAAAATGTGGGCAAAGTGCCTATGACATAAACTGAGGAGCAGCTTAGATTTCCAGTGGGAGAGATCTATTTTATTACAAGGTTTAATTCGAGAGGTAAGAAATGTATTTGCTACTGAAAATGACAGAGAAAATATGAATTCAGTAATGAAACATCAATGAAGATCTTAAAAAATAAAAAGTACTATGCTTATGTTTCTGGTCATCAGTTGGCAATCCCTAGGAACGTTCGCCAAGTTTAGACTCACCGATAATTTTCCAAATGCCGACAATGCCCATTCCAACAATCCATTTCAAACAACTAGCAAATGCTCTTTCAGTATTTCATATCAAAAAATTTAAAACCAAGGATTAAGATTTTCAAAACGTGGGGCCTCAAATCAGGATCCTAATGGCAGACTTAGGTGCCTAAATAAGTGGGCTGGTTTTTCAGAAGTTCTGAGCTCCAAGCAGCTCCCACTGACTTTTGAAAATCATGCAAAGTTTATTAAGGGGCCTAACTGTGGAGGCAGTGGTGGGGGGGTTTCAAACATTCACCCAGCATTTAGGGTGAGGCTTTCAAAAGCACCAAACTGACTTAGCAGCAAAAGTCCACTTTTGAAAATTCTACCCTAAGCAATGTCAGGTGCCTATAAGCCAGCTATGCCTTTTAAAAATCTTGCCCTTAGAAGTTTAGGCTTCTGATGTTGAAAATTGAGGGGCTTCAGTCATAGTGCTCTGCAACCCTGCATGATGGAAGATTACTACCAAACTGCACACTGCTAAGTAGCACTCAGCTTGCCTCCCGTGGTGCATGATCAGCAGGGCAGAATGGAATAGCTTTACCCTGCATCAAAGGGTCAAATAAAGCATGGAAATGCAGTAGATTTAAAATCAAACAGGTCAGTGCATCAAAGACACTTTACATGGAAGAGACGGTTTAAGGAATTTATGTAAAATATTAAAGACACAACTCGGTAAAAAATGTAAGCAACACCATCCTGTGCAACTGCATTGAGAACCACATTATCTGAAGTGTTTGGATAAAGACTATTAGATCTGTTTTACATAATGAAAATAATATGTCTCACCTGGCTTTTCAAGCGAAGGGCCCACACCTGCAATGGTTTCTAATCAGGCGGACTCCCTTTGTCGTCAACGGAGCCCATGCAGGTCGCCTCATAAGGTCAGTGTCCAGTCCTGGTCCAGTTGAAGTCAAAGGGGCTGTTGACATGGATTTCAGTCACAGCAGGACTGAGTCCTAAAGCAACCCTAGGGCCTGCTCCAAAATGTATTGCAGTCAATGGAAAGATACCCATTGCCTTCAGTGGGCTTTGGATCAAGCCGCTAGAGAAGATAGCTTACGAACACTAGAGTGAACATGTGTTTGGCTTTTTAGGTGTTCTAAACGAGCACCAATCCCAGAATCTTTTGTGGATTGAGACCGAGTCTGTCTACACAGTCCTAGAACCCCTCAGATCATCCTGTACATTGTAACTCCCATGTGCCCTGTCCCTGCCATTGCTTTGCCTTACGTATCTTCTGTGTGGGCTGTTGACTGGCAGCCACTCCTGTGTCCTAGCAGACAGCAACCCTAGGATTTAAAAGGGCATCTGGTATCTGCTTTCCTCCAGCTCCTCAATCTTCCATGTGGATTCAGAGAGTCCTCCAAGCAAAGAGCCCCACTGACCTCTATTGGATAGGAATTTCTGGAAGCTGGAAACCAGGAAACACTTTAGAAATATACTTTGTACCTATTTATAAAGTCATTCTGTACGATCATCACCCACCTCCAAGCCTGATCACTTCCCCCGCATGTCTTCCTGCCGAAGCACCACAACCTTAAGAAACTGGTGATGGTGGAAACTGATTGTCCAAAGCCACTTTTCAGTTTGCCAATTGGCCCTGTTGAGTGATGTCATAATGATGTATCAACTCACAGTGATGCACCCTTAAGACCCAACAGACAAACAAAAGAAACATTTCTCTGTCCCTGTTAGCTCATGTAAACCATGTATCCCTGTCACAGGATTAAAGACCCTGCTTCTCTGTAGTGTGGCTGGGTTAAAGGGCTAAAACCCTGAGCAGGGAGCCCAGCAGCAGACACTAATGAGGGCAGGCTCAGTGCAACCTACTGAGCCAGGTGGAAGCACTGGGGCTGATGACTGGGGAAGAGAACAAACCCAGGGAAGAGCTCAGAGGAGGGGGCTAGTCAGGCAGGAGGACGGGGGCACCTAGCTCTGTCTCTGCCAGTTGAGACAAGCCTCAAGGGGTCAGAGGACCTGGTGAGGGGTCTGTGAGAGGCCTGGTTCTGGGGAAGTTGGGATTATGTGAGCACTGTAAACAAAAGAGCACGGGTGAAGCACCAAAGTGGAGTGTTGGAGACCTTTTCTTTCACCAGCCTGGGCACAGGGACTAGGGGACCAAAGCTTGTGCTGCCCCGTGACAATGCCCATGGAAATCTTTGTGTTTAATAGATGGAGATGGGGGAGGATTTTTTAAACAATTTATAAATATACCCATACAGGCTTTAGCTTCAAAACCTACTTTCCTTCTCTTTCTCCGCCTTTACATCTTGGCCTTTTTTCCCCATGCAGCTACTTTTCCCTTTCTCTCCTCCTCATGCCCAGCTATCTCAGAAACTGAATGACTCTGCAAACCCTACAATTGACTGTTAATTGGGAAGATTTTGGAAGGAGGAGGCTGAAGGGGAAAAGGGAGGAGAGGGAAATTAGACTGGTATGAACACATGCCTCTCCTGACCTGCTCAAAACAAAATCCACATGCAGTGTAGAGCCAGAAACTCACATTTGCCAGGTCTTTGTCTTTTATGAACAATAACAGCAAAGATCAGCTCGGGCTGTCTCCCTAGGCACGGTAGCAACTTGGGGTCATCTCTCTGGACTGCTAAGCCCTCACACTAGGTCTGAGCTCCATTGTTTCCCAGGGATTTTTCTTTCATTGACCTTCTTCTGATCTGAAATATAGTGCAACAATTTTTTTTCTTTGGCATGTTTCGCATGGTTCCTTGGCAGCTGGGTGAACTGCACACGGACAGAGTTAAGTGTTAACAGAACACAACGTTTGAAAAAAAAAGTATCTATCCAGTTTTACACTCATGACTCATGGACACCAAGGGACTTATCCAAGTGCCCACTGAAGTTAATGGACGTATTTTCCTTTACTTCAATAGACTTTGGATCAACATACAAAATGCTACAAAGAAAGAATGCTATGAAATATGGAAACTGTTTTTAGACTTTATAGGGACAAATTTTCAACTGAACTTAAGTGAATCTCCAGTATATATTTCCTTAAAAATACAATGGATTCTAAAGTGACTACTGCACATTATAATCTAGTGATAACTGCTATGTATCTCCAATTTGAGAACTCTCCCCTGAGAGTATATGTTTAGTGAGGTAGATATTTAATTGTAAGTGTTAAATAATAAAAAAACCTAAGGCCAGTTTGTAATAACTTATGTAGCCAAGCAAGCAAACTTTTCTCTATGCGTGGTTCAGGAAGGAGCTGCTCATAGTATTGCAGGTACAGTACTGTGCCTTAAACAAACAAATGCAGGGCTTTAGTCCACCTGACTTGATCAAAAAACCCATCCCTAGCAAATAAAATGTCAGTCCGGTTTATTGTAAGTCTTGATAGAAAACATTTTATTTAGCTGTAAATTTGCTAGATAAAGATTCCTTTAGTATTTTATAACTCTAGTGGATTAAACCCAGTATAAATCAACAAATTAGCAGCCACAATATATTTATGTTCAGAGAAGCGCCAGTGAAGGTGAAGGAAAGATCACTTCTTCCTGGCAGGTTAACTAAACTGAAAAACTGACTTGAATGACTTTTGCATGCTCAAAATAGTGCTGAAGGCGGGAGAAGCTAATAAATAATAAATGCTAGCTGCACTTACAGCAGGTGTACAGTACAGGGGATTTTTATTCTTCTTTGAAGTTTCTTTCCTCCCCCTTTGGTCTGTTTCAAAGGTTTAGAGGTGTGTGTTTGTTTTTTGTTTTGTTTTTTTAAGGATTCATGTAAAGCATTTAATACAATACCCTACACGCACAAATCTTCTCCTAGCTAGATATATGCGCCCTCTGTTGAATTCTCAATAAAGTTTTAATACAAAAGATGACCAGAAGGGAGACTCCAATTTACCAAAGATACTCAGTGGTGCCACACAAGGCTTCTCATTACTGAAATTTTCTTTCTTTAATAAACAATTTAAAGTAGAGAGAAAATGTTTGTGGAGGAAACCAATTAAATGGAGCATGGAATGTGCTTTGGAGGTTGATTTGAAACAGACACAGATGGTCTTCTACATCCTGCAACTGTGTTAAATGATTTTATTGTATACACCAACAACATTCTCAATGTGTGCCTTCTAAACAGTGTGTTTTGCAGGAGCCATGCAGTATGGTATAAGCGGCCTTCCTATGAAATATTGTTACTACATTTTCCACTTGTGTTTTGATTGTAATATAAATGATTGTATGTATCTACATTTCAAATTCTGTTGCTGAATCATTTCCTTGAGATCCTTAAGTAGCATCTTTGGGGGACAGAACCTGAGAACTAGGTGTGCTAACAACACAGGAAAACATTGAGATTAGATTTAAAAATCCAAGCCTTAGGGCAGCTAGTTTTCTGAAAACAGAGTACCTAATCGTTGGTAATTTAGAAAATTAATGCAAAAACACCATCTGCTAAACTTCAGATCTATGAATACTCTTTGGTCTGTGGAGAGTACAGGCTGTATGCGAGACTATTGGTCCCCCATCTGCTTCAACATGATCCTTTACAAATGTTTCTGACTGAATTAAGTGCTACATTAGTAATTTAACATTAGACAGAGGACAGGCATCCAGATCACTCTTGATGGCATTTTGGGGAGAGTGGAGGAGGATCTCATACATTCATACCATCTTTGGTAAACATGTTCAAGGTCTGTGTTCGTATGTCCCCTAGCACACTGGGTATCTGATCCCTGACTGGGGCTCCTTGATAATACAGTAATATAAATGAATAATAATAATATTCAGATCATTTATCTGGGCTTTATTTAATGTTATCTTTCATCAAAATACTATGTTTTCCAGGTCAGGGTTCCCAAACATTTTCCTGGACTGGGTATTTATAGAAAGATGGTCTTCTTCTGGATACTTCCACTGCCAGTCCCATTTGTACAGACAACCTGCCTTCCCACTGATAACTGGTTAATATTTAGCAGCTGGAAAGGAGGAAAGTCAGCACCATGTGATCAGCTAGTGAGCTACAGACCGGGGTATGTGCACAGACTACTGTTTGGGAACCTCCACCCTAAAAGATCTCTGCTCGTGGGATCGATGCTTCTTGAGCGAGACTGACATGGAATTCCCATAGCATCAGATTCCAAAGTTGTTGGGTCCAGCAGGGGGCATTATGCGACACCACACCCCTAGACTGCAGCATGGTGCATTCTAGTGCCTCTATCTTTCAGTTTCTTTCTTATTGTTGATACTGGAGGAGTCTCTGTATGGCTCTTGATGATTTGCTGCAACACTGCTCTATTATCACCCTCCGGACACACGCAGGCTGGGTCACATCAGTAATCTGAACATTATGGGCACTGCCAGACTCTCCGCTGAATGTCATGAGCCATTATTTAAAAAGTATGGATTTTTACCATTTACATTTTTTGTATTTTTTACTCTTTCCCCCTGCCCCCATTTTGAATGTTGAAAAAACAACCGCCTGAGAGTTCCTGTGTTCCTTTGTGAGATATCCAGCAAAGCCACATAGGACTAGGGTCTGGTGTGTCCTGGGATGGACCATAAGTGGTCAGGCAGCACTCTCGCCTCCCAAAATGTCAAAGGGAGATTTCTCATCCTGAGGTGAGATTGAAAAGAGAATTAGATATTTTCATGCAGGACAGGTCCATGAATAGCCACATTTCTGCTGGGATGAAGCAATAACACCCCGATGACAGCTTCCCCCCCATTTCATCCTTTCTGAGGATCTAAGTTTCTGAGAGTATTGCAAAAGCAGCTAGCATGACCCAAAGTGTCTGGTCATCTGTGTTCATTGTATTCTTCACAATGTTATACACTGCCTTCTGGTTTATTCCCCCTGCTCTTCATACTAAATAATCCCAGGCTTTCTCACCTCTCTGCATTAAACAATCCCACCATACTTCTGAACATGTTCATTGACCTTTCCTGGGATAGCCAGGAGTTGCAAAAAGTATCCATGCACTCAGATCTACAGTATAACCTCGCTTTATGCTCTTAAAGGGAAATGAAGTGTCTCCTTTGATGCTTCTTCATAGCAATAGGCCTGTGCTAGAGCGTACTTAGCAATGCTCAATCCAAGAGGCACAAAGTGAATTTCAGAAGTGTTCCTTGAGAGCACAGAAAAGAAGCTCATTGTATAACTGTAACACAACTGAGCAGGATAATCAAGTGCCAAATAGAGTGTTGCTGAAAAAATATAATATTTCGTGTGCAAAAAGCTAAGAAAGATCCAGATTTCCACCCAAAACACAAACTAAATCTCTTTGTGAGGGTCTGGGAAGTTTAGTTATCTTTCAAAAATTATTTTCTATTGTGTATGCCACTTTATCTGTTGGGAGCACAGCCCACTTTGCAGATATTTGGGTATTTCTAATAAATAAATATTTAAATAAATTTATATTATTTAATATATTTAATACAATTTCCAATAAATATTTATAATAAACTCTGTTAGCTATGAAGGTCAGGAAGGGATTAATAAATTGTTAATAGTTATTTTATAAATGATTCTTGGATTGCTATAGGGTCCATCAGGTCAATAGGTTGTTTATAATCATGACTTACAATTAAGCGTAACACCTTATATTGATGAGTTTACATATAACACATGCTATTCATGCCTGTAACATGCTTATAATATTATAACAATCTTTTAGTTACCCTTTACAAACCATTTATTAATGGAACCTTAGCACTCAGTATGACCATACTCGTTTTTCAAAAGAATTTAATCCAGCAATTATCTTAGAACATGTGCACATGGTCCAGATGCTTGATTTGAATTGTCTGTTCCTATTGTTTCTTCACTCCTGTCAACAGCAAAAGGTGGTGGGATGTTGGTCCAACCAGTAGCTAACCGGCATGAATATTTAATTAATCTGGAGACAGAGCTGAGAAGACAGCTGTTAGGGATATACGCTAAGGAGATCTTGGTTCCCACTTTTTAATAAAGATGAGTCTGAGCTGAACAATTTTTATCTTGCTTTGGAACCTCTCAGAGTTCACAATGCTCAGTGACAGACCTAGGGTTTTGGTTCTAGCCCATTTCTCTTTGTTAAGGATCCATAGTAGTTTTTAATACAAATTAAGGCCCCAATCTTGCAAAGGATTGTACATGAGCAGCCCTATACCTGAAGTTGATGGTATACTGTGTGTGTGTGCAAGGGTGGACATGTGCCCAGCTGATTTTAGGATCAGGGCCTATAATAACAAATAAGATGAGTGGAAATAGCTTTGTATTTGTTCATCTTACTGTCTTAGAAATCTTCGTATCATTTGTTGCAAATCTAAAGCCAGGCATATCCCTCTTTATTAATGAAACACCTATCAAGATCAGAAACTCACCGTTTAACAGGTGTAAATAGTATATAAAGGGCCTGAAAGCACCACATGAAAGTGTTAAAAAGAGAGTAAGGATGACAGGTCCACTTAATCAGAAACAGCAATAAATTAAATGTTATGAAATGCTTATAAGCCTAGGGACTAAGGTGCTCAAAGACAATTACCAACTAAACATTTCATTAATGAAATAATGACTAATTATAATTACTAATTAAAATTCAGGTTTATGATGTTGGTTTTAAGCATTAACAGGAGTAATGACATTACCATTTTTAATGAAATTCCAATAAGGAAAATTATAGCAAAACTAAAAAAAAAATAAAAATAAAACCCGTACAAGCTGCAGCAAGATTAGAAGTTATTGTTAAACCCAGAGGCATAGAATTTTCCCAGCTGGTGAACTTAAGTTAAGTAAGTTTAATGTACTGTAATTTAATTACTAATCATAGTTTTTCTTCACAGTGGGAATTGATACTAGGTTTATATTTTACAAGAACAGAAGACAAAGCTTAAATAGCTTCTGTGTGATGGATGTTGATATTGTGCTACAGGATATAAATAAAAGAATATTTTGAAGACTTTTGCATAACTTTTGGATTTAGATATAGTATAGTGCCATTTTACATAATATTTAATTAATGATTACAGGATTATAAATTAAATACCCTATGCAGATTTTGTAATACAGCTACAGTGCAGCCTTTATAAAGGGTATACACAGTATAATTTTACATATATAAGATATATCTTTGAATAATTAATACATCGGCATATTAGTAAATGCCAAAGTCCCAAAGGAAGATGAAATTTGACCTACATTAATAAAGCTACTTAGGCTTCATTAACTGTAGACAAATTTCTGAAACTATTTGCTATTATTCATCTTTTCATACACAATGCAACATGTTGGCTTAACTACAATTCCTAGCTTGCAGACTGTTGGTTGCATTGTTCCTGCAGTCATGTGGTATTTGCCTTTTGTTAACCTGGCTGACGTTTTATCTGCTCATGTTTCGTAGCTCTCAAATGTCAAGGTGTGACAAGTTGAGTGCTCTGGCTGTACAACTTCTAAGTTGTGGGTGATATGACTCTGTCCCAGCAAATCTATATGTATGTGGATCCCCCAGGAGCCAGCAGAGTTCTGTCATGTCTCTGCCAGGCCAGACAATGGAGTGTGATCAGCACTCCAGTACAGTCTACTCAACATAAAAAGGCTTTAACACAGGCCTGCACAACTCAGAAAGCAGCGAGGGCCATATTACTGCAAAAAACCCCATGTGGGCCAAAAAGCCTCGCCCTGCCCCCATCCGCTTCCCCCCACCTCACCGCTTGGCTTTCCCCGCCCCTACTTACCCCCTGCAGGCCACACAGTGAGCCCGTGCAGGCCGCATATGGCCCCCCAGGCCGCATGTTGTGCAGGCCTGCTGTAACACAATGGGTTTGTTTGACCTGGGAGAAGACACTTTCTCCTCTTGCCTGAAGGGAGCTGGGGTTGGGAGTACTGGGAAATTGCCAAAAGGTGAAAGCAAAGAAGCAGGTGACCCAAGCAGGAGTCTATGACAGGACCTATGGCGAGGAGAGAGACATTTGACGCTGGATTAAGATGAGGGAGGCTGCTGCAGGGGCAGGTTAGGCATTGGGGTGGAGGACCCTGCCCATCTGATGGAACACAGATATTCCCTCACGGGCTCCCAAGGGCAGGAGGAGCTTGTGAGGAGGTTGTATTGAGGATGTTGTATTGTGTTGTGTGACCAGTGCTCTCTTCTGATTTACATGAGTAAATATAAACAACATAAAGATGCTAGACTGTCCAAAGGGGAGAGGGGGTGTGTTGACTGTTTCCCAACTGTTGCATGCCCCTGAGAGTGTTAAGCTGTAAACCAGAAGCTTCTGAGTGGAGTTCTGGGAGAGGGATATGTTTAAGTGCTGGGGAGTCTGATGGCTCAGCACTGCATCCAGAGGGACTAAATGCCTGGACAGCAGGTTCCGACGCTTGGATGAGGGTGCCAGATAGGACTTTGTCTCGAGAGCATGCCTAGGGTCTCCAAGATTGGGGCAGCAGCTGGATGCCGTTCAGGTCCCAGGGGCTTGTAACACCCCAGAGATTTGGAGCCCAAGGGCTTGGATTCCCTTCAAAGCTACCCTAGTGGTGGCCAAGAAATGACACCAGGCCAAACAGAATTCAAGTCATAGACGTATAAACTTCACTGGACTAACGTGAGAGAAATTTAACTTATTACTTCTTGTTTTCACATAAAATACTGCAAGTATGAATCATTAATGTACGGGACCGTTACTTCAAAACTATACAGCTGATCAGTGTTTCCGTTACAGTTTTAAATGATCCCAGATGTAATTGAGATGCATAAAATAAATGAAGGTCCACTTTTCCCTAACGAAGCTCCTAAATTTTGTAGTTATCCCCACAGATGAAGTTGGCAGTTTTGCCCTTTTGGGTACATGTGTATTGTCTACCTTTTAGAGAAGAGTTGAAAAGAAACTTGGTACCTGGAACTGGCTGTCTTTACCTTTCTGAATGGAAGAATGTATGTGCAAAAGGCTGGCTCAGAATTTCCTTGATTTAGTCCATCGCTGTTGTTTAGTGAAAATGTGCTATTATAATTGCAACATTTACAATTTTGCATTAAAATGAACATGTGGAAAATGTGCACAAAAAGCAACCCGTAGTTTAGTTTTATTAGCATTAAATATGGATTCCTTGGTTTTCGCCTTCTGTGGTAAGGGTACAAACTAAGTTATCTGAGGGAGTGGTGTTGGAGAAACTTTAGACTTCAGGAGAAATCTACCAAATAAAAGCACAGAGTAAGGGCCCAGATCTGTTGTTCTTACTAACCTAGAATGGCTCACTGATATGAATGACTCATGGTGTATGGAGGTATTTGGTTGAGTAAGGACAAAAGGATTCAGCCCAATATCTCATCAATTCATAGAATGGAAAACTTACAGCATGTGCTAATTACAGAATCTCCTAATTAGCTAGACTCATCAGCTTCTAAGCAAGCTGAAGTGGGTGGCATTTGATAGTGTTGCTGACATTTTCGGTGTTCTTAGGAAAAAAACTCTTAGAAATGAAGTGTTTGTAAAATTCATCAGCGAGCAATTAATTTGGACAATTAGAGGAATATAGTATAAGTTAACACATCTGTGCATATCAGAACATAAATGGACTTTAATGTTGCTACACAAGCATCAGTCTGTACTGAAAATTCCTTATGAGGACAACCAAAGAAATGTATTCATATAGTACAATCTTTCTTGTTGCAGTTATAAACAAAATGAATGATTACCCCCAGAGCAAGTCAGATTCAATTTTATTCTGTGCATAAATTAGATAAGGATTTACTTTGACTTCTTTTGGAGGATCAGTATGGGTTGTGATAACTTATTCAAATGTTCTGTCTGATGTTAGGAAACAGACTGATTTGCTATTCTTTTAATGCCAAGGTCTTGACAACACCTTTCATATATGGTTCTTAACTTCTGAATACTTATACACATAAAAACCTTCTGCTTATTCTTATATTCACAGAGAAAGAGCCTCAATCTGATCTCACGTTTCAGTATGCCAGAGCAAGTCCATTGACATCCTTGGTATAAAAGCAGTGCAAGTAAGGGCAGGAACAGGCCTATCCCAGTTAGTCCTGTGCCTGTGTCCCATGTAAATCATCGTAGCCCCATGGAGTCATTGAAAAATATTGTAAATAGCATGGAAAAACTAGAGTTTTGGGTCATCCTAAGGATTTTGTTCACTTTAGAGGCCTATTTCAGAGAACACATTTCTCTTTGCAGTGCTGCTGTTAGAGGTAACTGTTGCTTTTCAAGTAAAGGCCATGAGACAGTTAAGAAGATGAGAGGGAATTTTAACACCACAATAAGGAAAGGAAAGTCAACCGGGATCACTCTAACAGCACAACATTTTATAACACTACTACCTTGTTTTAAGGCACATGCTGCGTATAAAAGAAGTGAACATTTTCCTTTTAAACAAAACAGTACAAAAGCGTGACCTTTGATAAGGGGTTTAAGACCCGAATATGGTGAGTTTTCATTCAAACTTCTTCCCCCTACTTTGTAAGCAATATCTGTAAAGTGTGATTGTCTCCCACACTAGATGTAAAGTAGTGATGGGTTGCTAATGTGATTTCAAACTCATCCATTGAAATGAATTTCCATGGCCCTGAAAATGATTATATTCACATTTCCCCACATCTATGTGGAGGCACATTGGACTTCCCCTCTGAGGATGTCTGATGCTGCTGCTTAATGGAGTCTACATTTTGTAAATTACTGAAACATAGCACCAATAAATAAGCCCACCTTAAAGTTTGTGCCAGTCAAAACATTGTTCACAGGTTTATGTGGAGACATACATTGTTTTTATGCAGCTGTCTCTTTCTGAACTAATTTTATTATCAAATATCAAGATTTAAAGACCATCTTATGTGAAAATTTGCCAATTTTTTAATACAGTTAAAGTGCTATGAATCCTTATTTATTCTCCACTATTTACCCATAAACATTTGCAGTGACAATAAAACATATGATTGGCACTGCAGAAAGCAGTATTTTCAGGTTAAACAAGCATGACTGAAAAGAAAACTAAGTACTTTGTGGCCTGAATCTTGTTCCTTCCCTACCCCAGCCTGTGGAGCTGATGCTGCAGCAAACTTTGTGGCTGACCACTCTTAATCAGAAAGGAAAGGCAAAAAGCAAGGGCATGACATTCTGGCCCCATTGAAGTCAAGGAGAGTTTTGCCACTGACTTCAGTAGGGGCAGGATTTCACCCGGAGTTTGGTGAGTTTGATGCCCCGCAACAAATAAGGAGAAAAGAGAGACTTCAGATTGGCCTAGTCAGTTGAGAGTTGAGGTTGCTGTACAGCTGCAGAAGACCATTGTGTAAGCTAACCAAGGCAGATGAATCTGTGCCTCACCAAGGAAGATGTCAGTAAGAACTCAAGCATGGAATGATGAAGCAGTTCACTAGTGTCATAAAAGGTACCAGATTCCCAGCTTCCACGAGGCCCTCCAATTCCACAGCAATGGGGACAGTGTAACAACTTAGACAGAGGAACTTAGAAACTGGAAACATGAACTCCCAAGGTATGTGGATGTCTTGGCACGTAACATCAGGGTAAGCATCTGGAAATACCCCGAGGCAGAGGTGGGCAGACGGCATGGCCAACACAGTAGTGAAAAAGAAGCTGTCTTCACCTAGGAATCAGTTTCCTTATATGTGACTTGTATTGTTAAGTGGTACATTGTGGGGTGGTCAGCATACTCATGAGGAAAGTGGACAGAAAGGCAAGGGTTCCAACAGGTTTAAAAACATGGGTAGGTAACAAGTAAAGATTGGCATCATTTGGAACTCTCAAAGACTAAGGACTCAGAACATTTGCAGCTTCTGCGCAGTAGCTTTTGGTATCCCTCATGACTCATTACCATCATCTCTACAGCTTTTGTAATGTCACGAGAATTGGAGTGAAACATTGGATGTGTCTGGAACTGTAACCACGATTTGGATGTTGAAATCACTATCTGAAATTTGGATTTCCAGTCAATAACTCAGCCCTCAGCATGTGAAGCAAGGCGTATTATAGATTCCGCCCCCGCCACCCTCTCCCATCTTTCGTTGTGTATTATTTCTCCTTCTTTGCAATCTTCTTTGATGAAATAAGTTACCAGTTATTATATTATCAGGAAGGAAACGGTTCTGTTGTTAAAGGTGACCTGCAAAGGCAGCATTTCTAGAATTTGTCACTTTACCTTTTCAAGTCTCCTTTAATAGCTCTAAAATGATAAGAGCTTTCATATTATAAGCGTCTCAGAATTACTTATCTAAATTATGAGTGAGGTGGATGTTATACTTCAAAGGACATGCTTTCTCCTCACCCTGTTCTCAGACAAAGTACTGTATTTTCGTATAGTGTGGTCTTCTGCATTGCTCATTTTTGGCACGATAATGAGATATATGCCACTACAAAACTGCATTAAAAGATTTTTTAATGCAGTCGGGAGCCACGGCTAACAGACTTTCTATCAGTGTAAGTGCAATAGCTCAAACTGATAAAGAGCTAAATCTCTAACAAGCTCTAAGTTATAGCATTTAAATAGAAAGTCGACTTTTTTCCATGGGCGTTTTAAGTACCTCATTAGTTCTCAATATGTCTGCATGAGCTGAAAGAAATTGATTTCATTACTATGGACATAAATGTCGCCAAGTTCTAAACTTTTGCATATGAGCTTCAATTCAATTTACCAATTTGTTAAAACATAGGTCCCTTTAGTTAACAGAGGAGGCAGGCAAGATATTGGGGAGTCTGTAAGGAAGCTGTGTGCTACAACTGGACTGTCTAATTATGCACATATTCTGAGTCTGATTCTAAATCTTCCTCACTGTGTGGTCTCAATAGCTCCAAAAATCTGCTGTTGTGTTTTCCAGTGCATGAGCAGTGAGGGGTTGTTTTCCCCCAAGGTAGGTGGACAATTGCTCCCAGTTATTTCAGGTAAGGATGGAGCCATGTAACAGTTTTGATGCTACGACAATTTAGGCCTGTCCCCATATAATTAATAATGTTACTTGCACTCTAGGTTTCTCTTCGGAAGCCATTTCTGGTTGAAATGCACCCCTGGATAAAGGGGTGATCACAAGTTCTGTCCTCCACAAGCTCTATACTCCAGTTGAGCCTCAGTTCAGCAAAACACGTAACCATAATGATGTCCCTTGCCTCTGTTTGCCAGCAGCTGGGGATGGACAACAGGGGATGGATCACTCGATGATTCCCTGTTTTGTTCATTCCCTCTGGGGCACCCGGCATTGGCCACCGTTGGCAGACAGAATACTGGACTAAATGGACCTTTGGTCTGAGCCAGTATGGCTGTTCCTATGTTAAACCAGAGCCCAGGGAGACAAAGGAACCAGCCTTTGGACTTTGGGAGGGGTTCTGACCTGAGAATTTGATCACCCCTGTTGCTGGCAACATGTGGTGAGGATTTTCCCTTGAGCTAAGTCTGGCTTGTTAAGTTTCAGTTAGTAGAAAATTTTTTATCTTTACTTCTCTTGTGTTGTGTTTAAACTGATCAGTTTGGTAACTCCGGTTAAAGTAGCAAACTGTTGGATATTGACGTCTTGCAGGGACAATGGGCCCCTAATAGCTGAACTGTTCAGGAGGGGGCTGCACTGTGCAGAACACACACTTGCGGGGGAAATTGAGACTGGGAGCGTGTTGGGATCACCCTGCCAATGGTAATGAAGGCTGGTGGAATCCAGAGTGTGGCTGGTGTTGCTCAGAGGCTGCTGGAGCAGGGCTGCAGCTGTATACAGACACCCAGGGTGTGACCTGCTCACTGTCTGGCTGCTTGGGAGGGGCCCAGGTCGGGAACTGCAGCTGCAAAGAATTGTGGGGAACCCCAGGTTGCAGGGCAGGTGGGGATAACCCCTCATTGGTCTGGATTGCACCCTGGATGATGATAGGAATGAACCTTTCTTGGAGGGTTATTTTATTTTCACAATGGTCTGATTGACACTCTTCAGAAATGTGCCTCATAAGGTCTCAAGGACCAATATGGCAACAGAAGTTTTGTCTCTCCCCATGAAAAGCAAGGTCATTGAGTTTACATGGACTTCATTCTGTACTGGCCAAAGCCTATGGCTACTGGTCTTTCTTTTATCAGGCAAAGTTCTCATTATTTTCAATGGTCGTTTTGCATTAGTAAGCACTGTAGATTTGGGTCTGTGATTGTTTGGCTCCCTAAATGTTCTTGGCAAATAGTTTTTCCATCCCCTAGAGCTCTTAACTTCCGAGAACTTTCTGACAAAATGATCTTCTCAGTTATGCAACATAAAATGTATCTAGACATATTTATTGCAAGCAGCTCTGTTCTTCCATAGTAATAAAAAATCTGGTGCTTGTTCCACTAATTTTAGCTTTTGTTGTTGTATGGAGGTTTTGCTTTGTTTTCAACTTACACCATAAACCAGGTGTCTCCAGGAGACTCTGCATGTTTGTGATCATTAGGCAATATTAAAGCCTATCATTGAGACACAGCCTGGGAACGAGAACACTGGGTATTTTGTTACCTGCACAGCAATTAAATTATTGCCTGACACTTTTGCAGTCCCAGAACTAGCAATCAGCTTTTCCTTGGAATAAGGAACATTGTGTTACGATACAGTGTCTTGCTGAGATGTTCATATTTAGCATTTGCATTAGATAATTTAATTTAAATACACAGAGAGAACCCAGTTGCAGTTCTTATCATTACAGCAAACTGTTAGTGGAAGACTATTCAGATATGTGTTTTTTGTAACTAATTCTGCATTGCTGGATGATTTTTACCTCTTCCATATTAACCTTCACTGCCCTTGCTGAATAAACTAGGAAATGCTGGATATCCTAAAACTCTCAAGCATTATATTTTCCTTTTATTTAATAGTGCTTTCTAAATAGAAACAATAACTGAGTTATCGTCAGGTTTTCACAGGACTGTGAAAAGAATGCTAGGAAACTATAAGTCCTAACAGGACTTTCCATGGGTAGAAGCCTTTATGGACGAGATGAATTTTCTGATAAGGTTCTCTCCTCTGAAAGGATATTTTTAATTTTAGCAAATATGAATACCAGAAGTAGATCAAGCCATTCAGTAGGTAGGATCTGATCCAAGACCCTTTGAAGTCAATGGAAAGACTCCCATCAACATAGTGGGATTTGGATCAGACACTCAGGTAGGGTGACCAGGTGTCTGGTTTTGGACCAGAACACTCGGTCGAAAAGGGATCCTGGCGGCTCCGCTGTTGACTGTCCGCTTCGCTCCCGGGTCAGGAAGCAGCCAGCATGTCCGGCTCCTAACCTTAGGGGCTTCTAGATTGGGGTCTGTGTGCTGCCCCGCCCCCTGCCTGCAGGCACAGCTCCCATTGGCTGGGTCAGGGAAGGGGAGGAGTTAGCGTGACTCGCGAGCACTTAGCAGGTGGCTGTTGAGGGGTCGCATGGTGCACGCTTCTCCCACTGCTGCCCGGCCTCTTCTCCTCATGTTCCTCGTGTGACCGGGCTTGAGCTGCAGTGTGTGCTCTGCAGCGAACTGTGGTCTGTCTGTCATGCCATCACCAGCCCCCAGGAATTGGAAGTGGGTGTATCCCCATCTCCAAGTGCTGAGAATGGGGCTGCACCCCTAACCTCCTCATTGCATCCCTCCCCGTCCCATTCCGTCCTGCGTCCCACACCTACCCATCCTAGCCCTGTATCCCTTACAGCTCTCCCACCCATTGTGTCCACCACCCAGAGCCACCACGCCCTGTCCCTCACCCCCAATAATATAACACTGGGAATAACTTTTTATGTTACACTACTATCAAATTCCTCCAGACGGGCTTTAATCATTTAAGAGGCTCATTGAGTCGTTAGCAATGGCCATCACTTGTTCCTGCATCCACTAACAAGGCTTATTGTCTCTGCTTCAGCCAAGCTTTGAGATTGAAGGCCAATATTGGGCCACAAATGTTGGTTTCTTGAAAGTAATTAGCTTCTGCCTGGTGTGCTGCTGCTCGCAGGGTCGTAACCCAGCAATGTTTGGCATGTTTAGGAGCTGATGTAAAGAGCTGCACAAAAGAAGTCATTTGCAGGGCTCAATAACAAGTTTTATTGGCCCTAAAAAAGCTGGGAACTCTGCTACAGTTATCTGCTGGCATGGTATTATTTATTATCCAACTATTAACATATACACAGGCATAGCGTAGTCCCCTAACAACCTGTAGCCATCCTTCTGAGGAGTTCAGTCATGCTCTTTAACTGGAAGTTGGGTAGGTGACATGACAAGGTGGATTTTCAATGTGATTTTGGAGAGTTACATACACAATGCTGCCTCGATTAGTGGGTTTTTGTGCTTATAGCGCCTCTTAAAATGTACTCTCACGTGGCAAGAAATTGGATTCTTCTGACCCAGCACCAATGTATGTTCTTTTAGAGGGCACAATAACCAAGGGAAGTAAGAGTTTTCAATTGCCCACAAATAGCATGGGGGATAATTGTAGAGAGTGGTTCCCATTACAAAGCCGACATATGGTTCATTGAGGGGCTTGACCTAGAGCCCTTTGGAGTCAATGGAAAGATGGTAATTGACTTCAGTGGGCTTTGAATGAGATCCGTCTTTCCCAATGTTCTTAAGAAGGACATTTGTGCTTTTACAAGCAGAATTTCTGTCTTTATGTATTAAGGCAGGGTAGACAACCTATGGCACAGGTGCCAAAGGCGGCACGTGAGCTGATTTTTAGTGGCACTCACACTGCCTGGGTCCTGGCCACCGGTCTGGGGGGCTCTGCATTGTAATTTAATTTTAAATGAAGCTTCTTAAACATTTTAAAAACCTTATTTACTTTACATACAATAGCTTAGTTCTATATTATAAACTTGTAGAAAGAGACCTTCTAAAAACATTAAAATGTATTACTGGCACGCGAAACCTTAACTTAGAATGAATAAATGAAGACTCGGCACACCACGTCTGAAAGGTTGCCGACCCCTGTATTAAGGCCTCAGTTGAGGTCTCTGACTTCCAACTTCCCCTCATTCCCCCCTCCCACACACACACACCCCTAGCCACTCACCCTCTTGCTGGCCTGTGGAACCCCATCAGAATTTGTTGTTGGGATCGTCCTGAAGCACAACGCTAACCTCACAGTGAAAGCAGGGTAGGAATCAAGACTTAGAGGCCCTGTGTGTCTCTAAGTCCCAGTACCCCCTTTTGCAATGCCTGTGGTGATGCAAATTATGCACCATCCCTTGATCCCAGAGTTTGCCAGACACTTGCTTTTGGACACTGTTTCTAGGTTCATGGAATTGACATGTTCTTTGTAAATTGTTCTGCACCCTGAAGCATATAAAAGGTGTTACATACATTTCTAAATGATGATAACCTTTGAACATACGCACCAAGCCATCCAGTTAGATATGCTCATTGCATTGCCTAGTGGACATGTTAATTCTGTAAGGAAGGACCTGGTTTTGTTGAAATATTGAGGTTTCAATCCAGCTGTGACTTTTTGCAGTTATTGTCAGTACGAAATTAGCCACACATGGAAAGAAATAATGTAATTTCCTTTCTCCATATAGGCAGCAGGGAATAAACACGAGACGTTTAAGTGGTAAAATAGCCATGGAAATGTACTGTGTGGGGATATCAAATATTATTCTCTGGCTGTTTGCCTTGTGGATTCTCCCAGAATTGCTTGGATTGACTTGCTCTTCTGTGAATTCAATACTTTCCGCCAATGAGTGCTTTTAACGGGAGCCGTGATGATAGTGAAGGTAGTGGTTCTGGAAGAGTGCCACACAGACTGGTTTAGAGAGATAGAGGCCCTGGGTGTGTGCTGCTTTATCTGTGCTACAGGTACAATAGTCGCAAATTGGCAGATACTGTGCAAGTGGATGCCAGCTAGCTAAATCCAGTTTAATATTGTTGAATAATGTACATTGCTAGTTTCTGAATTTTTATAAGAACAAACTCTGTTAGCTCCATTAATAAATTCTGACTATAGATTCTTCATCACATACAGTATAATTATTTTAATTTGTTTTAATTCCATTATTAGTTCTGTTAATAAAAATGTCTATTTAAGCTATTTAAAACATCCACTAAAAATTTCTACAATATTAATTTCATGGAAAACTTCCAACAGTACTCTATTAGTTTTCCTCCATTACAGTAACATTATGGATTTTTAATGGAGCTCTCAATTATAATGATTTTTATTGACCTAATTATTTAATGAATTAAAATCATTCTGAGGGTTTGCCTAAGTGGCAAGGCAAAGTGCATTAGAAGGGATACCCTACTTGCACCCTTTGCTGTGCTGTGTAGACAAACCCTCTGCTTCCTAAATGATGTGATATACTGTGAAAAAGGGAAATGCGGCCAAGTACCACAGAAAGGTTCCCAAATACTAACCTTCATTGGTTCTTGCTCTGATATACTTCACATGACCTATAGCTTTGATTTAGTTTGGCACAGGAAGTTCTGTTCACTTCAAAAAAGTGACTTTTCGTCTCTGTCTATTCTTATTCTTTTTAAAGTAAACCAGAACAATTGATTGCTAAGTTCCCTTCCCCCCAACCTAATTTCACATACATATAAATCCCAGGACAGACTATTCTAATTCTTTTAATAACATCTTTTATGCTCAATCTGTCTGTGTAAACACACAGATTACTTACAATGGATTATGTTTGTGTGTGGCTATTTCTTTTCCAAATAGGTACTTAATGTAGGCACAATGGTCGAGATCTCTCTTCTATATTTCATACACATCATTAAATTTTTCTGGGATGTTAGACAGAATTGCCGTCTGGTTTGGAATTCCCCTAAGAGAGCCAGAATGTGGGTCTTTTTGCCTGTTTTTGATTCAGGGCACGACCACGTAACTTTCAATGTGTTCAGGATTGCTTTGACTGTTCAGAATCCTCCCCAACCCCGGGATCCTTGCACATAAAGCCATCTCGGCGCGATGTCTCAGACACAGGATTGTGACTGACAGTATTATAAATGCCTTGTGAAAAAGTACATTTCTTCTGGTCATGGGATGCTGCACTGTTTATGCTCTATAGGCTTTGTATACTTGCTACATTTTTATGTTCTTTAAGATACTGGGCTACTAAGCAGCCTGTGCAAAGGCTCAGGTAATGAGGATTTTATTTGAAAAGTAAAGGCAAGTTAATGATGTCCTGGAGAATTTTAATGTTTAACTGCAGTTTATTTAAATGCCAGGTTTGGCTATAGAGCTAAATTGCATTGGTTTCAAAGTCCATTTCATCTATGCCAGCAGGTATACTTTGTTTTGCCAGCAGCAGGATTTTTATGGGCTTTTTATTACGCCTTGTGTAGATAAATGCCATCGGTTCTGCCTTTCATATACTGGACTGTCATTCCTGACATGACCAGTTAGCACATCAAGTGGCATTTGTATAATAAGCACTTCTTAATAATGCGACGCCATCCTTCAAAAATGTGGCATAAACTAAACACTTTTAATTAAATCTAAAGGAATCATTCACTTGCTTATGGGAGCAAGCTATACCTAAGTGATAAAGACACACTTTTATGATGTATTGATCATTAAAATTAAATGTCTGGTACTAGGAAGTGAAGGTTAGGTGGTTAACGGCTAAATCTTTTGTTGTTATCAATTCTCATTAATTACCAGGGGGATATTTCCACAGTACCCAGGGAGATGCTGCTTGTTTACCTTTAATTCCTTACACATCTGACACTGGGTGAAATTCACCACTAGTAATGGGCCAGTCTGAATGCTGTGCACCACTTAAGTCCTACTTAGGTGTTCTTTTGAGGGCTTAAGGGATGTATAAACCTTGTACTGTGCCTGCGGCTGACTTTAATCTACAGCAAATGTTGAGTGAGCAGATGCACAAGAATGTCTGATCTCACATCTCAGAACATTTGTTCTTTAGAAATTGATCCTGAAAACAGTTTCTGCCAATTGTATCTTTACTCCTACATACACCTAGTTCCCGTAACTTCCATGTCCAGTGCTTCACTGAACCCACCCGGGGAGGTTAGGGAGAAATGGAAGTGGTATTATCTGTTTACATGAGTGGGCCTGTACTTTGATTTCTATGGACCCACCTTTAAGGCATCATGTAACATCTGGAGTCAGGAGATTTGCATGTGTGGGTTAGAAGAGGTCCCCGACTAAGGGCAGGAAATAGAGAAGCACGCGGAAGAGGGATGAACAAGATTTAAATACATTGCTGCAGGCATTCCGTGCATGGGAATTTCATTGGTGGAAACTTTGCCGGCCAAAGAGCTGTGTGTTCAGGCACGTCTATTAATCCTTACTAGTTTACAAGCCTTCACATTGAAAAGTCAGGCTCCTCCTGCTAGCAGAGGTCAGTAGATGGAGATTTATGTTCAGCATTATTCTCATGTTGGCAGTTACATGGAGCAAGATGAATCCACATACACTAATGCTGTGTGGTTTCAATTAGCATTAGAAACATTGTTGCCACTTAGTTGGGAAATAAGTAAAGGCTTGCTTAAAAGCCTAGGCCAATTTACCATTTACATATTGCTGTTTCAGGCCCACTGTCTCAACTTGGATTTAGCTCCATATTTATTTATTATATTTTACCCAGTTGCCGTTTTTTCATGTTTCACTTCTGGAAACCTTTAACAATCAAATGATGCTAGTGAATGAGTGACAGGAATGGATCGATCACCTGATGATTACCTGTTCTATTAATTCCCTCTGGGGCACCTGGAATTGGCCATTGTCGGTAAACTGGATACCAGGCTACGTGGACCTTTGGTCTCACCCAGTATGGCCACTCTTATGTTCTTATGGTGTGGCTAAACAACACCGCAGCTCTTAGTGTATTCTATGCACCATGGTCCTATGTACAGCATGTAAAATATATTGTACATACAATTGGAAAAGAGTGAGAGTCTTATACCTGAGGAGTTTTTTGTGACATGTTAGTCACGAGAAAGGACTAATGTTTCTGATTGTATGATTTTTGCTATGACTGGTAAATATGGTTGCTATCACCAATAAATACAGTAACTACATAAATATACTGGATGAAGATATATATATATACACAGTGATGGGGCCATTTTAAATCAAGATCCAGACGTCTTTCTAAAAAACATGTATTATCTCAGCCCCAAGTTATGGGCTTGGCGCAGGAATTACTACTGTGCTCTGCAGGAGGTCAGACTAGATGATCATGTGATCACGAAGACCTTCAAATCTATGAATCATCACCCACACAATAGCAGCGGAACTGATACATAAGTCAACCTTTGCAAGTCCTGGATTTCGAGACTCCAGGATTTGCAGAATGCTGCTGCTCACTTTCTTAGAAGCATTACCCAATCTAAAATCCTCAAACAAATCCCTTGCTTCAAAACTCCCATGACCTTGTCTCAGCCTTCTACTCAGATCTCCTCTCTCTGCTTCCCACCTCTCATCCCAGCTTACCTAGTCACTCACTGTGTCTTTGAACGCAGCCTTCCCACTCATAGTGTGGGAACTCTCTGTCGCTCCTACCATCTGGAGCAGTCTCCCTGTATCTTTTTGCCTCATCAACTCTCTATCTCTTCAAATTTTGTCTTAAAAATAATATTTTTCCTCCGCATATGCCTCTTAATTTCTGTCTCCCTTTTTTATTGGCCTTATGGCTCAGTACCTTAATTTATTCATCATACAATGTCTTTACATCACTGGTTTCCATAACTTATACCACATATTGCCTGTTTTCTACTATTATTTAATTCTGTTTCGCGTTTTGAGATACAGTTTGTATAAAAGATGGCATATGAGATAAAGTTGCATTATATTGTTCAGAAGTACAGCAACATCTGTCACTGTATGCGTATTATAACTTTTTCAGAACTTTTTTAACATTTGTTAATTTGGCTATTTTTGAAACAAATCTGTCTGGAAAAATTATTTTCTAGGTTGAGATGTAATGAGTTTCAAAACTGAGCTAAATTCAATTGATTTATAAACCCCTGAGGATAGGGAAGAATAACAAACACCATTTTTGCCAGCTCATTTGAGTTTAGAAGTAACTTCATGATATTTATTGTAAAGCTCGAGTACCAGGAGTCATGTTAAGTGAGAATCTCAGCTTTCATTTTAAAAAAGTACATTTCTAGTTCTTGTCCTTATGAAGGAAAGCTTGAAAACATGAACCCTAATGGCTCAAAAACCAGGAAGTCAATACAAAGAACCCACAATTTGCAACTTTAAAAATCTCATGGTTTTTCAGACAATCCTATGATTGGGAGGTTCCAACTCCAACTTTCTGAAGCCTCGATGTTAGCAGTACTGAAACACTGATACAGACAGTGCTTCTTTTCATACTTTTTTGGGGGAGAGCCTCAGTCCAGCCTCTAAGGCCCTGATCTTACAAGCTGTATTGCATGGGCACCTTTGTGCCCACAGATAGCACCACCAACCTCAGTGGGGTCCTTATGGGCACTGGGTTCTAGCCGTGTGGACCCGCTTGTAGGGTTAGGACCTAATTTGCATTCAGATGTGGATGCAATCAGTTGAGCAACCTCATAATTAAAGTAAAATATTTTCCTACCTACTTGTAGGTGCAGGTAACATTCACAGATGACTGCAGGCCCCAAATTAGAAGTTAATCTTTTAACATTCATCACATGAAACAAAAACCTGTGAATTGATTGTGACTATTTGAAATTTAAACTGGGTTGCATACTTCTGACTGATCAAATAAGTCATCTGATATTGTATCTGGTCCCTGATTTGATGATGGTGTAGCTACTTCCAGAATAAATAAGATTCTGAATCTTCAAGTGCATCCATCAAGCTTTTGGGTCTCTCCATGTGTGGGTGCAGTTACAAGATTGGGGCCTAAGAGTGCAAATTTAGTAAGTGTTTAACTTTGAGCAAACAGTTGCCTTCATTGGGAAAACTCATGCTTAAAGTTGAGCACATGCAGAAACATTGGCAGGATCAGGACCTAAATCTTCAGTTTCCACAAATATCTGTGTGTATGACAATGAAATGTACTTTCTACGAAGATTTGTCCTAGTATAACTCAATGGTTTAAATGTTCATGTAAAGCAAACAACAAAGGATCATGGGTATGGCTGTAACAACTTCTTTAAGAAGGCACCAATATTCATGCATTTTTTTCTTTATTCATCCAGCTGTAACTCTCAGTTATTTCTTTATGAGTCAAAATAGAATGACTAGAAGCAGTTATTTAAAAGAAATAATTTAAATTCTTTATTTAAAAAAAGGAGTTCAGCTAAGTGACAGTGTAATGCTAGGTACTGTATTTGATTGCTAATGAATACAAAGTATTAATCTTAGCAACGAGCAGGAGAGAAAAAGGCAGCGTTCTGCATTAAATCAACTAAATGAGTCAGTCAATAGAAACCGTTTTAATGTTCTGAATGCAAAATGTGCAACCCATAACAACTACATTCATTGCACTTTTTCTAAGCAAATTTTGATCATACAGTGTGCGTGATATAAAGATGCATAATATTTTGGTCTTCACAGACAGCCATTTTTAAAAATACAATGGCATTAATTGTTGAAAATGAAATGCCCCGTTATTGTAGCTTTTAAAAGTTCAGCCTTAATGGATCTTCATCATTATTACAACAAAATGACTGCTAGAGCAATCATTTTAGCAGCTTTCAGATCTTTTACATTTTTAATTAAATTGACTGTAAATTCCATAGGTGGCAAAGGTTGACAAACGAACACTCAGTGCGATACCACTATACTTCGTAGCATAGCTGTCTTAGTATATTTAAGTGCAGGATTTTTTAAACATTTCATAATTCACCCCCTGTCCCTATCTTAGGCGTTGATTTGTAAGATTACTTGTTCTGAAATAGAAAAGTAAACATGACTCCAGAGAGCACAGCACAGCTGAGAGAAATAGCTTGAGGCCATCTGTACATCAGTGGCCCAGTTTGGAATGCGTGTGGCTCTGTAGCCTCTCCCCCTCCCCCAGCAGTAAAATGACAATTGTTGGTTTGTAAAGAACTTGTCCTCTGTGCTAGAGGCTGAGGAGTCGTGTGTGTTACAGACACGATGACCTAGTTTCTAGTTCAGACACATCAGTAGGGTCATTTGAACTCCTTGTCCAGCTGGCAATTGGAGCAGCATCTGAGGTCCCTCCGAGGGAGTTGTTCAGATGCTCTTTTAGCCACAAGTCAGGTGACACTGTGGCAGCTGTGTGTTTGTGGAGAGGGGCGATGAAAAAATTAAGATCTTGTCCCTGCTTTATATGTCCTCTCTCGAAAAAAATAAATACATTCAAACGCTGCTTTTAATCCTTTTGCCTTATTGCATCTTATTGGCCACCTCCTCTAGTTGCAGACCAGGAAAGCCACAAGGAGAACAGACACATGACTGCGTAAGTCCTGTGTTGCTGTTTTATGTTCGCGCTGAAAGAGACATTGCAGATGAAAGGGTGAAGCGAAACTTGGAACACAAGTACCAGGTGGTAACATCAATGGAAAATATGGCTGGGAGCATTCACCACGGGGTCAGGAGACATGCAAGCGCTGAAAGGAAAGACACTAGTCCACATTATTCTCCATTCCAAGTACAGATGAGCCAGGGGGATACCAGTAGAGCCCAACCCCTGAAGTCTGTAGAGTTTCGTTGCTCAAGCCAGGCTCCGATTAAGTCAAGGCCCAAGGAAGGTCTTCAGGGTGTGGCTTGGTATTTTTTAATGCTTCTGGCAAGAGGAAATCAGAGTCACCTTCCTGCATGCTGTTGTCTCCCATTTCGCATTGTGCAGCACATTTCACTCACTACCCGGCTGGCAACGTTTTAATGTTTGCTTGTTGGGAAAACAGGAAATGCCGCCATTTTTAAAACAGAGAAAATGAAGATTTAACTCCATTGGCTGGATCCATCGCTGTTTGCATAGGCCAGGGCAAATTCCACGTCCCTGTGCCCCAGAGCTGGAAGGAACTCACCCTTCATGAAGGGCAGGTCGGGTTTCCCCCAGTGCCCCACTTCGGGGTGACTTTAGTTTGTGTAGGAGGCCTATGAGTCCAGGCTGTGGTGTGGAGTCACAAAAGCAGTCCAGCTCCTGGCCATTCCCCTGCCTTAGCCAGTTCTCCCAATTCTCAAGCATCAGTGGTGCCTGCAGACCAGAAGTGAGTCTAGCCCTATACTTGAAGTGATTCAAAATGATCTCAAAGCACATATGTATTCCCTCAAGCACTCCGTTGTTTCATCTGCAGAGGCAAAGCCAGGGAGGTAAGACTGAAGAGACAGAACGGTACCTTAGGTTTTCTTTTCGGCAGACTGGCATACAGATTTCAATGGGGCCTGTATGGACAGTGAAAATCCAGCCAGAGCTCTCTGCCGAGGGCAGGCGTGTGAGAGTGAGGAAAATGAGAAAAGTTCAGCAGATGGACTGAGAGGGAGGGGAAGGTTTATTTTCAATTCAATCCCCCAGAACCAAAGAATTCCATTACTCAGCCCTAGAGAGTAACTGCACACACAAATGTCAGTGCAGGATGGCAGGGTTTTTACTGCCCTGTTGGTATTACGTGAGCAATAACACACAGTCAAGTGGGATGGGTACATCAGGCAGTATCCTCACCCTGGCAGAATGTGCAGCGTATTGGTTCTGGGGCTTTGTTTTGTGTGTGGAGCAAATACATTTAATTAAATCACTGAATGTTTAGGGGGACTGATTGCTTTTAAGAAGCCTGATATGCAGGCTGTCGTGAAATGCCATCTTTTCCCACAGTGTAATTTTCAGATTTTGATCGTTTTCATTTGTTTTTACGTCTTTACAAGCTCTGGAGCTCAGCACACTGCCTTTCACTCTGTCTTTTTTCTTTCCAGCTCCTTCAGGGGCTGCATGAATCTAATTGCATGTGAGCTGTGAAAGGCACCAACTATGGTTGAAAGGGTGGGACAGCCCAGGGGTGGCGGTTCTATTTTCAATTCCCTGTTCAGGCTGCTCTCAGTTTACGCTTCCTCTGCTTCAGATGTTTTTTGTGCTGACCCCTAGTATTTTCACGGTGGTTTATGCCTAGCCCCGAGCTGCTTGCTTGTCCGGCTGATGGTATTGCTCCTTCAAAGGGCAGTTTCTGCAGCTGCTCCTTTCTGTGCTGGGAGTTTTGCTGCACAGCCCAAGTAATGAGCATTTATAAAAACACTCAGCTACCCTGTATTAAAAGCTGTTCAAAAGTTAAAAATTCCAGCTAGCCTCTTCCTAGGCTATACGAGGCCCTGGAATCCATGTGTGCGTCTTCCTCTCTTTCGCTGTCTCTTTGCTGTACGCCTAAAAATCTTCTCTCCTTTGCATTCCAAGCCCCTCTCCCTTTCGGGCCCTTTCTGTTCATTTTTCTTGAGTGTCTAGACACTTGGTTTTCAGGTTCCAACTGTGCCAGGCATCCATCTTCTCCTTGAGTAATTGCGTCTCTTGCAACTCCATTGCCCGCATGGCATCCGTGATTTTTCTGGATTTTAATCAAGGCCCAGTACTCCCACTGCATGCCTCTTCTTCTCTCCTCCTTCCATTATCCTTTGGCAGTTCTCCAGCTTCCCTGAAGGTGGCTTCAGTAAAGGAATGCAGTCTCACTGGTGGCCTGCTCTTCCATGCAGTCAGACTTAAAAGAACCGTATAAAATGGCAGATGAACGTCGAAGGGCTGCATTCTGCCTCCAGAATTTGCAGCAGTGTAGCCCTCACCGAGCATGTAGACCGCAAAAGCAGAGAGGGGAGGACCACCACTCCTGGATGTGGATTAGAACATCTCCAGATTGCCGGGGGCATTCAGATCTACAGTCTGGGGTTTCAGCCCTTTATAAAGAGGGGGGCTTTCTCCAAGCTCTCCATTTGAATACCAAACTAAACTTGCGTAAACTGCTGCATTGGGGCGGACACCCCTCTAATCAGAAGGCCAGGGTCCTACATTCAAATGGGTTTGAGATAACCCATAACATAGTCTTAGGGTTGCTGTTCCAAATGTATATTTCTAATCATTGAGTATAATTGTGCTGAAAATGAAAAAAAATCTCATTATATTGCACATTCCACAACTGCGTTACACGTGTGGAGTATTGTGGAGATGATCATCTTTTGCTGGGGAAAAAGAAAGTAAAAGATAAATGACTTCTAAATCACCACATGCCTCATCCTGCAAGCTCTGAGTTTATTTGTGAGACATTTATCTCCTGGTATGCTCACCAGGAAAAAAAAAAGTATCATTTAATTAATAAATGTAATAGCCTCAGGTATGTTGATCTGACACAACGAAATATTGAGCTGTCTGCAGAAAACTACAAGATCATCTTTAAAACTGATCATGCCACCACTTAGTTGGTTAAGGGAACATGAGTGCAATGCACTGCTCTGTTGCCTGGAAATCAAATTGATGAACCAGCCGAGAGAGACTACTCCATGTGATTCCTTGGCTCATTATAGGCATCTACATCATTTCCCTTTCTTTTAATGGTTTTAATGTGGATTTTTGAGTTTGTGAAATGTGTTGGAGATTGACAGTCTGCTCCAATTCCCACTGGAGTCGATGTTTTTTGTTTTTTTTTTCCATTGGGTGTCAGACTGGGTTCTAGATTGGGTAGCATTCTGTTCTCGATATGCCTGATCCAACTCCCATTGAAGACAATGGAAAGATTTAGTGACTTGAGTAGGCATTGGATTAGACCCAATTATAATAGGGTAAATGACAAGTGGTAACTCTAGATAATGAAGAGCAGAAAACCCATAAAGACATAAGAACAGCCATATTGGGTGAGGCCAAAGGTCCGTCTAGCTCAGTATCCTGTCTTCTGACAGTGGCCAGTGCCAAGTGCTTCAGACGGAATGAACAGAACAGGTAATTCCCTATTGCCCATTCCCAGCTTCTGGCAAAGCTGGCATCTCTGGCATCTCTGCCCAGCCAGGCTAATAGCCTCCCTGCCTCCCCCACCTGCCGTAATTGGACTTTGGGTGTCTGGTTAGTAGATCTGACCAGACATTGTTAGGTCTCTCTTTTGACCGGTCTTTCCAGTCAACAACTGGGCACCTGGCCACCCTATTCAAGCCATGTGCCAGCAGACTGATTTCCTCATGCCCCCTTCAAACTCTTCTCTGCTGCAACCTGTGCTCCTGTCTCCAAGTTCCATGAAGGTTGCTACATCTTTCCTTTCAACAATTATTGTTATATCTCTTGTACCATGATTTGCTGACTTGCCGGGGCCAGAGGTTGCTAGTACAAATCTCTCCCTAGAGGCATGGCCTTTACTGCCAGCCCATTGCAGCCTGATAGGCCTCAGAGTCCCTAAATAATGCTAGTCTTCAAACCAGTCTCCCACTTCTTCTGTGTGTCATTTCTGTAGGTGGGAGACATGTTTCTATGCTGTTGGTCCTCCCATATTGCTTATATAGCTAATTTCTTCAGACTCTTCTGTTCCAGACCAGTTGATAGCTGAAGCTGTTTTTAAGTCTTGCTGGTCCTGGCTTCAGCCCCATCTTTCTGGGTGCCAGTACTCTGCAGTTGTCTTTGGTTTCTTCTCCACTGCTGCCATGAGTCTGTAGCTACCTCCTGTGACCTGCAGCTTGTGTTGGTGCCTTTGGACGTTGCTTTGTGTGGCTATTTGATGGTTGGACCAGGGCCTGTTTCCCGTATGTATAAGGAACTCAAGTCCTCATCTCCTTTGCTGTAGCAAGCGGCATGATTGTCTTGACATTCTTTTAACTGCTTTTACGTTCTATCTATCGCTCTTCCGCTGCACTGCAGCAGGGATCTCACATAGGAAGCAGAGTTTGGGATCTCCAGTGCACCACTCCCTGTTCTGGGGCTATTATCTAGTGCCTGGGAAGGTGTATTGCAATGGTATAATATTGCCAGGTAGGGATTCCTTCCTTTACCATCAGTCACTTGGCTGTGTCTACTGCTGACTCCACTTTCCCATTGTTTTGTGGGTACCCAGAAAAAGACCAAAACTAATGGATGTAGGTTTCACCAGTTAACCAACTATAGGAAACTGAGGCAGGGACAACTGCAGCTCCATGCCAGACCTCCTCAGGGTGCTATAATGCTGAGGTCCCTCATTGGCAGTCCCTTTTCTGTGTCTGTCAGGGTGATTGGCTGCTGGCTTTGCCTCAGTATTGCTTCTATGCCGCCTCCTGAGGCATCCCACTATAGCTCCAACTACTCTGCTGGGCTGTAGGACTTGGGCTGGTGCCATACTTATGATTTACTTTACTTTGTTCTTGCCTATTCTTGGATCCTTGATCATTCCCACACCACGTCATGGTGGTTGACTGGTGCAAGAGCTCACAGGCTGCTGACCAGTGTGCGCAGAATCTGAGAAGATAGTTCACCATCCTGCAAGTTGCTGGATTTCCTTCACATCTGCTCTGGGCACTTCTCAACGGTTCTCAGTTAATTGGTATCTTGCTGTAGCCCCTCAAAGGGTAACAGATATCTAATATAGGGGACATCAGTTCTTCTCCACTTTGGGTTATCTGAATTCAGTCTCCTACCCCACTCCCAGCTTGGAATCATGGCCCTGTTCCTTGTCATTTCCTTCTACAACAAGAATGTCATCAGCTAGAGTCTTTATGCCTGGAAGATCCTGTAGTAGCTGGTACCATTTCCAATTGCACTCCCTCATTTTTCCATGAAGAACTTTGGAAGATATGGGTTTCATGCCACATCAGAACAAAAGCAGTTGTCAAAATCTCAACGTTTTTCATTAAGCGGAATTGTTGTTTGCCAATCAGCCCTAAGCACAGGTCATGTGGGCAAAGGTTACTCAGCTTAGGAGCTTGGGAGCTACTTTTTCTTTAAATAGAGTAAAAAAGCCATCCCAGTGCAGAGGGACAACTCAAAGCCCCAGCACCAGTTAAGGCCATATATCTTGAACAGTATTTTATTAGTGCCTAAGCCTTCTATTGGTCCTTGCTCGGCGGAGAATTCTTCCCATTATAAAGTGTCCATATAGGTTTATATTCAAAGTCCATAGAAATATTGATAATGTTCTTAAGACAGATCAATTATCTTTAAAACTCTGGCATTTTGATGCAAACACCTGAAGAGATTTCTTCTGTAATAAGAACGTTAACTCAGCTCACTGGACCAAAAGTACCCCCTCAGGTACTTGAGGTTCTACCTAGAGTCTAGTTCAAATCACCACTGTGAGCCCAAAGGAAGTGTGACGTAAGATTCAACAACTCTGCCAGCGCGGTTCAATATCAACTCAAAATGAAGGTCACTGAAATCAGATGTTTTCAAAGAGTTTCCTTATGACACATTTGAATCCAAAATGAAGTCCGCTCTGGAAACCAAAGGCTAGTAGCACTGTGGGGGCACATCAGAGATAAGAGATAAAATGTTAAAATGTCAAGTATACGCTGATACAACGGAAATAAGCAGATGGAAACTGCATGCTGATAAGAATAAAATATTCATCTTGAGTGAAAATACTAGATCCCTATGTGTGCTAAATTAAACAGATAGTATTGCATTTATTGATTAACTCACATTTTCCATTTTCCTCTATTACTTTTCCTCTTATTGCTGGAGTCTGTATTTAATTTTTTTGAAGCTCTCAGAATGCGCCACGGAGTGCCCTCAATTTGAGTGGCAATAGCAGAAGATTTATTCTCTGTAGTATACCGACTGTGCTGCCAACAAAGTAAACATCCCCTTAGATAAGATTTGGGTTTCCAGCTTCACTTAATGAGAACATCATCTTTCAGGGCACGGCTTCACCAGTGTAACCAAATAGGCCACCCATATCCCATTTGTTATAAAAATTAATATACAAAATAAACTCTTTATGTAGCTGTATAGACATATATCATTATGTCTCTGTCCTGATCTGTAAAACCTCATTATAATGCCTCTCATTGGGTTACAGAAGAAACAACACTAAGGCCCTGTGACGGCATATGGGTATCTGAATTTGAAACAAACACCTGAAGGAGATTAACTCACATTGCTATACAGTATCTTCATATAGCTGTTAAAGCTCTCCTGCTGGCTCTCTTGCTTTGAATGCTATATCTCGTGCATGCCATGTGATGCTCAATGGTAAAGAGAGATCACAGAAAAGCAGGAAAATGGACAGTAGTGATGTTCTGTCTGTACATGACCTCATAGATACACACACACCTGGGGCTTAAGGCTCACATGAAATTGGAGGATTGTAGGGGGAAAACAATATGCTGTATTGATACCTGGATTCCATTATGGATATCCACACCTAACGTTTCTTAATGCTAAAATGAGACCACAGAAGAGTAGCAGAAGGGAAAACACTCTGTCCATGAGTCACACAATGTGCTGTGATCTCTCAGGATGAAATTTGTGCCAGGCCCTCTGCCCCACGTGGACGGCAGGTTACCTAGTGCTAGGATGAATTTAATACTAAGTATGAAAAATCATTATTAACTGTGGAACTAATAGTTTGGACTTTGCGGGGCGGGGTTGTGTGATTTTATTATCTGAAGTTTCCAACATGTCTTAGGAAGGCAAATTACCCAACTGCAAGGCCACTGGACTGACACGCTGGTAGAATATTATGAACCAATGTCATCATCCCCTTGCCCTCCTCCCTTCTGGACTGGCTAAAAAGATCTCTGACAAACATAGGCAGAGAAACTCATGGCCAAGAGCCTAGAACATGAGCGTCACAAAACCTGTCCTGAATCCATCTATTAACAGCACAAACACCTCTGACCGGATGAGCTCGCTCCGGAAACAGATTCAGGGACAGCTTCACCCTGCCATCACAGCCTCTGCATCTTCATCTGGGACCCAGCAAGTCTGTTCTGGGACAGTGCAACTCAGAAAGTTTAGGATGAGGCTCACAAGTGGTGAAGCTAAGCAGTCTTAATCAATGGGGTTCTGGGTGGAATGAGCTCCCAGATGAGATTAGACACATCTACCATCCAGCCACCATGAGGGCTGCAAGACTCTCCTCTTAGACAAAGCTTTCCTGCTGGAACAAGAATGATTTTTGTCTGTCTAGTCTAGTCTAATCTAATCTACACACACACTAAACAGAGCCTCTTATAACCAAGTGAAGGAGAAGAGCAGAAGTCTCCATGAAGTCCAGCTTGTGCTTGGCAATGCATACCTAATGTACCTGGGAAGTACTTAGACATTAGAGTGTTGGGTGCATTCAAAAACTCTAAAACGGGTAGTGTCATCTGATATTATATGACTGCTGCATAATACACATGGAATGTTATAGCAGTATTTCCTATTTTACTGCAGCTATTTATTTCAATCCTCTTCTTGTATAGAGCTCAATAGCTGGACACAGGCCTGACAATAGATTCTGTTTTCCTTTGTGCACCATCAGTTAACTCACAGTGCTTATAGTTGAGATCTTTAAGAATGATACTAATCAGTCTTTTTGCTAATGTAAAGTGTTCAGCTGATGACCAGTGTTTAAAACTGCATGCTGTGAAGAATGGAAAAGCAAATTGTAAAATTTTTACATTTTACAATCCCTCTAAGCCTTGGAGTACTGCATAACAGATCATTTCCAAGCAATAATTGTGTGAAAAATGTAAGACCTTTTTGGTCCCTACACACATCTAAGAAGTACAGAGTCAGTGTAAAAAATATTTTAATTGGTTTGAGATATTAGCAGGAAACGATTTGCCTGCATTTGTAGAATCAAAAAAGTAAGGTACCTCAGCTATTAAATTTGGGAAAGGATTGTATATTTCAGTAATGCAATTACCCATGCATGAAATATAGAAAAATGTTAATTGAGGTAGATTTGTGAAGTGAAATTAGTTACAAGAGGACTGTAGATGAGCAAAGGGATTTTTGCACTATTATACCTCAGCCATACTTTGAAGTTAATTCATTAAAGATAATTAGAATGTTAAATTGTTTCCTAAAAAGAGAAGCCACTTCAGTGTTGTAACAGTGTAAGGCTGACTGAATCCCATGCTTATTAGTAATATTTAGAGTCATGCTATACTTATATAAATACCAAACCACCCTGATTACCTCATGGAAGGCTAGTAACCTTGTGTCGTTGTAAAAAATGTCATCTTGGTTGTTAACCATTCAGCAAAGTGAGCCATCCATCCTAGACTTCCTTCTCTCAGTAGCTGTTAAATGTTTATTCAAAAGGCACAACACTTCTGCGTATCTTAGTGATCTGCACTTTGTTACCTTCACTGGGAAGTTATTAGCAATCCTCCAGGTGTATTTCGTGGAGGGTTTCCCAGAATAATGTGGCTTCTTCTTCGAGTGATGGCTCCTCTGTGTATTCCAGTGATGGGGACGCACATGCGTGCCATGCGCGGGAGCCGGCGGATTTTTGTGGCAGTGTCCATTGACCCGCACATATGTCAAGTCGAGGTTAGAACAGGCTGTGTGGGCCGACGATGCTCTGGTTCTCCCTTACCACCGCCTGACCAGAGTCGGAACCCCGGTTCCTTTGCGCTCGCAATGTTACAGCTAAGAGAGTGGCCTCGTCCATTGTTTACCAGTCCTCCTTCCTTGTTTCATTTTCAGTGTAGACAGTTTACATAGTAGCTGTAGTTGGTTGGTTGTTGGTTACAGACAGTTATCCCAGTTGGGGTATGCTACCCCATTCCCTGCCCCCACAATCCAAGGTTTACGAACTGAGTTGCGTGCCTGCGTTCCTTCTCTGTGAAGGACGAGCCCCCAGGCTGTCAGTATTGCCATAGGCTAGTGCATATCACTGTCTGTTGTACAATCTGCAAGTCTTTCCCACCACGGATGTGGGAGGCACGAAAACCAGCCACCACTGAAGTTCCAGGGGATCTTTCCAGTGACCTCAGTGGGGTTGGTTTGCAAGCCACAAGGGTCAGTCCTAGGCATTGGTGCTTTGGCAGTATGGAACAAGCCACCGCTGTGCATCTCTAACACATGAGCATTTGGGGGCATACCCCCCACTGGCTCACCCTCTCCCCCAGCCCAAGAGGCAGTATCACCGATAGGCCCACTGAGGCACTGTGGCAGGGCTGCTTTGGTGCCTCTGCAAAGGAGAGAGGTGTAGATCCACCCTGCACAACTCTCCCAAATGGACCCAGCAGCCAGAATTTACCTACTTGGCCCGTAGATCCATTCCCCTCGCTGCCCACCCTGTGCTTTTTGTGACCATATTGGGGACCTGCTCCTAATCCACTTTCTCCCCGCCCCACAGTGTTAAGAGCTTCCAAAGGAAGCCATTTGTAGTACACAACAACAGTTGTATTGGGCCTACAAACCACTGCACTGTGTCTACTGGCACTCTTTCTGCTAACAATTTACCAATATACAAACAGAGAGCACTCCTGAATCACCTTGACAGAGACTAGTGCAATCCCAAGGGGCATGACTGCCAAATGCTGGGACTGGGTGACTGGAGCGGGGTGACCTGACAATTGCCCTGTTCTGTTCATTTCCTTTGAAGCACCTGGCCTTGGCCACTGTTGGCAGACAGGATACTGGGCTAGATGGACCATTGGTCTGACTCTGCATAGCCATTCTTATGCACTTACGTTACTGCTCTGTCGTTCTCGGGGTTAGAGCTAGGATCTGCAGAGGATTGCCTGGGGAGCACAGCTTTTGCAGGAGCATCCAGAAACCCCAGCTCCTTTGCAGCAGGACTAAATCACCTCTACTTTGTGCCCCAGGCTGGACTCTCCACAGGATTCCTCAGTCCTGTGCAGAGCCCTTTCGCTGGACCTTCTGGAGCTGATTCTCTTGTGGTGGTGTTCTTAGCCAGCCATAGAGCCTCATCTCTTCTCATTCCCAATTGCCTTATCTATGTGAGTGGGAAGGATAGTTGCTCATGAACTATTGTTATTAATAGCTGGCTGACTTGCATTGTGATCAGATTTTTACATGGGTGACATGGACATAAATACTTATTTATCAAGCTCTTACTGGGATTAATTTTTAATTGTCCTATCATTTATGTCTGCAAAGGATAAAGCACATTAGACCAACAATCATGAATTAGGGTGGAATGTAATATTCATGTTGTTGTCCAGAAAAAAAAATAAAACAAAGCAGGACATTTTTCCACGGTGGAAGTGGAGCCTAGCTAGATTCTATGGGTGGGGATGGAGAGTCATATTTTTGTAGATCAGGATCCCAACTAAAATCAATACCCAGTGTCAGATTTCTTTTACTTTATTTATTAAAGATGACATAAGTCTTCTCAGCATATATTTACCCTGGCTTGGGGTCTTAGCCTTGCATGTTTAATATGCCCAGCTGCCATGCTTTCGTTTACAAAGGCTGATCTTTCTAGGCTTTGAAGGTATGTTTGCCAAGTTTAGTGCATGTTATCACTGATTTATTGACTTCTGGCTGCATACTAGTGCCAACAGGCATATAATTAGAATAACTCAGGCCGGGGATCTGTGAACAGTGCAAGTACTTTTATAATTAACCATTAGCCACTGTAGTTTTGTGTTTGAGTGTATGCAATTTGTTCCGCTAGGAAATTTCAACTTTCTTTCATCAGTGACACGTTTTTTTCTCTATGTCTAAATACTTGGAAGCTTTGAATTTCAGATCTGATCTCTGCCAGTGTTAATTTACTTGATGACTTCTCAGAAATAAACTGATTTTGATTCTGGGGAAATCTTTAACATCACAAAAACAAATTGCCCAGCCCCGCAAATGGAGAAAAACAGAAAAAGAAAAGGAAAGTGTTAGAAACAAGTTATCAGACTTGACTAAGCTGGCAACATAATCTGAAAATTCTGTGCATACTGTTGTGATATCTGAAACATAATTATCAAGCTTAAGTTAATTAGACTAATGCTCAGAAAATCTGGCATGGCAGATTGTGGTAAGTAATTATATATACTGATTAAAAGATGTAATACAGAGTGAGCAGAGTCAAAGGAAAACTCCACTTGACACAGCCAGTGAACAGACACAATTAAGAAGTCAATGCTATGAACACCGACAAAGATACTGAACTGTGTAGAAGGTTATGGGCAACATGCCATTACCCAGTGGAACAGATTTTATGTACCATCGCTAAAATAATGTTCTTTTTTTTATGAAAAGCTAAACTACAATTTCTAGCTGAAATATATGATAACTCATTTGTTTTTGCATTATGATTTGTTGAAATGACAAGGACTTGTGCAAATAACAATCTAACATGAGAACACTAACTAGGTATACATCTTATTTAGTTATACATTGTTAGCAGGGTGTTGTTTTTTGTTTCGTTTTGTATTTTGAGTGAGTCACAGGATATGCTTAAATAAGACAAGGAAGACTTTGTAGCACCTTAGAGACTAACCAGTTTATTTATTTCGTAGGCTATAGCCCACTTCATCAGATGCATAGAATGGAACAGAAGTAAGATGCATTTATACACACAGAAAGCAAAAAAAAAGAAAAAGAAAAAAGAAAGGTTTTACATTAGCATACCAATTCTAAGAGGCTGTTTAATTTGGATGGGCCATTATCAGCAGGAGGAGAAAATACTTTTTGAAAAGGATATCTGTCTGACAGGAGAGATACAACTATTGGAGATAAATTAGCTAGGGAAATGCAATCAATTAGTGTAATGAGCAAACCATTCACAAGTTCTATTTAGTCCTTGGTTAATTGTGTCCAATTTGAAAATTAATTCCCCTCAGACAGAGACAAACACCCACAAGATCTTTGCCAAGCATTCTTAAAACTACAATACCCACCTGGTATTGGTACCAATATCAGAGCCAGAAGAGTACCCAGAAGCCACCTACTACAGGACAGGCCCAACAAAGACAAAAACAGACCACCATTAGCCATCACCTTCAGCCCCCAATGTAAGCCTCTCCAACGCGTCATCAAAGACCTACAACCTATCCTGAAAGATGATCCCTCACACTCACAGATCTTGGGAGACAGACCAGTCCTCGCTTACAGACAGCCCCCCAACCTGAAACAAATACTCACCAGCAACCGCACACCACACAACAAGCATACTAACCCAGGTACCTATCCTTGTAACAAAGCCCGATGCCAACTCTGTCCTCATATCCATTCAACTGACACCATCATAGGACCTAATCACATCAGCCACACCATCAGAGGCTCATTCACCTGCACATCTACCAATGTGATATACGCCATCATGTGCCAGCAATGCCTCTCTACTATGTACATTGGCCAAACTGGCCATCTCTACGCAAAATAATAAATAGACACAAATCTGACATCAGGCATCATAACATTCAAAAAACAGTAGGAGAACACTTCAGTCTTCCTGGCCATCCCATTAAAGATTTGATGGTGTCAGTTCTGAAACAGAAAAACTTCCAAAACAGACTCCAATGAGAAACTGAGGAACTGGAATTAATTTTCAAATTGGACACAATTAACCAAGGACTAAATAGAACTCTCAAATGGTTTGCTCATTACACTAATTGATTGCATTTCCCTAGTTAATTCACCTTCAATGGTTGTATCTCTCCTGTCAGACACAGATATCCATTTCAAAAGGTACTTTTTTCTCCTGCTGATAATGGCCCATCCAAATTAAACAGCCTCTTAGAATTGGTATGCTAATGTACAACCTTTTTTCTTTTTCTTTTTTTTTGCTTTCTGTGTGTATAAATGCGTCTTACTTCTGTTCCATTCTATGCATCAGATGAAGTGGGCTATAGCCCATGAAAGCTAATGCTGAAATAATCTGGTTAGTCTCTAAGGTGCTACAAAGTCTTCCTCATCTTATTTACGGATACAGACTAACACGGCTGCTAATCTTAAACCTAACAGGATATCCTGTGGCTGTATGAAAAACAAAGCTATTCAAATGGTGTCCTTTACAATTTCAGCACCTTCAGTGAAATATATTAATAGTTGTAGGTGAAAATGGATGACAGCGGTTTGCATGTCTTTGTGCATCTCAGTGGAGAGCCAGGATAACCTGTACAAATTGCGATCTCCAGTTTGTCAGAAGACTGGAAAAAAAAACAACTGTGAGAATGATTTGAGGAGAGAGACCCCTTTCCAACAAGCTGCTCTGCATGGATCTGCCCAGCTACTGTTCAAAGCCCCGCAGAAATTAATGAGATCATTTGTGTGAGTAAGTTCTCCACAAAGAGTAAGGGTGACACAATCTAACCCGAATCAATTCGCCATTAGTGAGAGCACAGGTGGAAACCTGAAAAATCCTTGCCTGGCAGTTTCGGTGCAATGAAGCAAACCCATCTTAAAACATTCTGATGGCCTTGGGGAACCTGACTTTTAATCCACAAATATTAGTGGTGAACTTTTGGGTTAACCGAGAAACTCCACTTATCTGAGCATATGCATTATTCACATCTAGTGCAAATTTGTCTGAACTCTGTTAACCTCAGCTGTTCCTAAGGAATGGACTAACTAGTTAAAATAAAAACTGAATCAAGACTGAACCTGGATCAAACTATTTTGAGATTCAGGAAAGTGTGGGTAAATTTCCACACACATCTCTCCCATTTTTTTCATCATCATACCACATGTGCACTACCTGGTTCTGTCTTGAATTACTGCATAAAAAATTATTCATAGTATAGACCCATAGCATATATATATATGTTCCCACTTCATTTTGGACAAAACCCTCATAGGCAGTCTGAATATTGGGGGGAAAGGTACTGAATATCAGTGCTTGTCCAACTGCACTCACGTTGCACCAGGGCAAGATCCCCTGTTCAGACACCTTGATCCAGCACCCATTGGAGTCAATGGAAATTCTATCATTGAGTTTAGGAAGGTAGTGGACCAGGGCTCTATTGGGCTGAGAGAAGGGTCTGGCTAATATCTGTTGCTGCAGGTACACAGGGGGCTCAGGTGCGGGGCATGGTCTGCAGGCACTGGGGTTTGGTGAATGTACAAAGCTTTAGCAAAGCTTTTGATACGGTCTCCCACAATATTCTTGCCAGCAAGATAAAGAAGTATGGGCTGGATGAATGGACCATAAGGTGAATAGAAAGCTGGCTGGATTGTCGGGCTCAACGGGTCGTGATCAATGTCTCTATGTCTAGTTGGCAGCTGGTATTAAGCGGAGTGCCCCAAGGGTCAGTCCTGGGGCCAGTTTTATTCAATATCTTTATCAATGATCTGGAGGATGGCATGGACTGCACCCGCAGGAAGTTTGCAGATGACACTAAACTGGAAGGAGTGGTAGATACACTGGGGGTAGAGACAGGATACAGAGGGACCTAGACAAATTAGAGGATTGGGCCAAAAGAAATCTGAGGTTCAACAAGGACAAGTGCAAAGCCTGCACTTAGGATGGAAGAATCCCAGGCACTACTACAGACTAGGGACCGAATGGCCAGGCAGCAGTTCTGCAGAAAAGGACCGAGGGGTTACAGTGGACGAGAAGCTGGATATGAGTCAACAGTGTGCCCTTGTTGCCAAGAAGGCTAACGACATTTTGGGCTGTATAGGTAGGGGCATTGCAGCAGATCGAGGGATGTGATTGTTCCCCTCTATTCCACACTGGTGAGGCCTCATCTGGAGTCCTGTGTCCAGTTTTGGGGCCCACACTACAAGAAGGAGGGCAACAAAAATGATTAGGGGCCTAGAGCACATGACTTATGAGGAGAGGCTGAGAGAACTTGGATTGTTTAGTCTACAGAATAGACAACTGAGGGGAGATTTGATAGCTGCTTTCAACTACCTGAAAGGGGGTTCCAAAGAGGATGCATCTAGACTGTTCTCAGTGGTACCAGATGACAGAACAAGGAGTAATGGTCTCAAGTTGCAGTGGGGAAGGTTTAGATTGGATATTAGGAAAAACTTTTTCACTATGAAGGTGATGAAGCACTGGAATGGGGGTTACCTAAGGAGGTGATAGAATCTCCTCCCTTAGAGGTTTCTAAGATCATGCTTGACAAAGCCCTGGTTGGGATGATTTAGTTGGGGGATTGGTCCTGCTTTGAGCAGGAGGTTGTACTAGATGACCTTCTGAGGTTCCTTCCAACCCTGATATTCTATGATACCCACAGAAGGATGTAGTATTTGCTGTTCCTCAGTGGGGCAATAAGTTGTTCCCCAAGACAGTTCCTCTTCATTTCTGCTGTTCTAGGCCTTCCTGCCTTACTATAATAGGGCAAGATAGGGGGCCCCTGCATGGCTCATAACCTCTGTCTCCATCTTCACCTTGTGCCCTGGCTAGTGCTGTGAGCAGGATTCTGTGCCTCTTCTCCTATCGAAAGCGAATTTTGAAAGGTTTGTGCCATAAGTGAAGAAATTAGTTATTCATGTAGCATCTTTTCAGAAAACTTCCAATGTACAGGGTTAACTTTCAAGGCACTAGTCAACCAACTGGCAAGAACTGGAAAAGGGCAATTAATCATCTGGGACTCTCCAACTTCTAGTACAGTTCATGCTTCCATGGGTCTAACTCTGCTTCATGTCAGGAAAGGCAATATATGCCACTGATAGTTTTTATATGTATTTAAGGTATTGAGGGTACTTTAATTAATGCTTCACGAGTGGAGTTTGCAGACTTTGGGGCATTTGTCTTTGATAGAACTTGTCTGGCTGAGGTGACACTAGGTCAGTGTATCATCAATAGATTCTTAATGCTACTTGTATTTTGGGATTTCTTTCATTTTTCACAGCTAGAATAAATGTCATCCGTATTGGCAGATTATAATGGGGACTTTGAGAGACTAATTTTTATACAAATGCACAAGACCTTCTTTGAAATAGTGTTTTTCTCCCGACAGTGTGTCCTCGGTATGTCAGCAGCAATTACAAGGTTAGACATCCCTTAAGATGATAGGAAAGGTCGTAATGTTGTCTTTCCAAGCGTGGTGCTTCTGTGAAATATTCATGATATTACTCGGGTATTGGGATTGGATTTAATGTTTCATTGCATTGCCATCTGTTTTTGTGTTGTTGGTTTCTTCCCCAGGTGGGAGCAGAGGAGCATTTAGGGGGTGAGAAGTGAGGCATACATAAGCATTCAGAGCAGATTTAAACTAAGTAAATGAGCATTGAATCTGCAAAAGCAAGATAGTTTATCTATTGTCAAACTATTTTCTTTTTAATCTTTAAAGTCTTTTTGACGAAAATCTGCCTTCAGGCATGTAGATCATCTCCAGTGCATCGTTCCTTCAGCAACCTGAAAGGCTATGAAGCCACATTAAAAGAGCCTTTTAGTACGATCTCTAAGATTCACCCATATAACACAGTCTAGGCATTGAAGCCAAGCTTTCTTCCCATTATCAAGTATAGAGACTGTTTGTCAGCATTTTCCAGAGTCTCATGGTGTGGTTCAATAAGGGAGGCTTTGGTATCATCATCATTATGTTCCCATTATGCCTCTGGCATTTAGAGCAGCAAAGAAGCTCCTCCGTTGCTGTCTATTTCTGGCAAGTCTTTCAATGGTTCCCCATGTTGGTTTCAGGCAGCCTTGTTCTCACTTGCCTTCGGGTGTCCATCTTATTGCTACTCTGGTGATGGAGTCAGTTTCCATCTAATGCACACGACCAATCTCCGCTGCCTCCTGGCGATGATGGTGCTCATTTCCTCTTGGCTGTATTGTGTCACTAGATCTTGGTTTGAGATTGTTCTGGGCCAAAAGATAGGGAGGATTTTTCTGAGCCAGTTTGGACATGTCATACTTTCTCATTCCCCAGCATTCTGCACTATAAAGTAATGTTGAAAGTACGCAGCTCTGATAAATCTTGAGTTTGGTTTTGGTGTTGTATTTTGATGATTTCTAGACTGTATTTAAGCTCCCAAATGGACACTCTTCTCATCCCTTAAAGACCTGGACTTTGCAGATGATCTCGTGCTTCTATCACATACCCAATACCATATACAAGAAAAAACAACTCAACACAACACATTCAGCCAGAAAATTGGACTGAAAATCAACCACAGTAAAAGAGATAACATGACTTTTAATATTGCCTCACCATCGCCAGTACGGACAGAGGATCATGTTCTCACCAACAGAGAAGCATTCGCATACGTGGGCAGCACCATCAGCCTGGATGGTGGAACAAGCCAGGACATCTGGAACACAATCAATAAAGCCAGGCTTTTGCATATTTAATGCTAAATCCTGAGAGGTGAAGCAAAGCTTTGCTGCATGTGAAAATGTCACCGGGGAGGGGTGGGATCCTCAGCCGGCCAAGATGGCTGCATAGCAGGCCCTGGCTGCATTCAACAGGGTGTGGGACGGGAGTAGCTGACATGCAGCTCCAATACAGCCGCTCCCAAGTGGGATTCTGTGCTGTGGCTCTCTGGCCTACCCACATTCCCCGTTCCTCGTAGGGAGTGAGCGGTGGAGACAAGCCATGGAGATCGCAACAGAGCTCATGGCAGATATTCTCTGCTTTTCAGCTCCATTGTGAATATTCACAATGTTCCATTGTTTCTCTGCTTTTCAGCTCCATTGTGGCTTTCTGCTAACAGTACCCCAGGATTTGGCTCACAATATTTTACAGGGATTTCTGAGAGCCCTGTTTGATTGTCACATCCTCGTCTATATTTCCCTCTGATCACTGCTGATTTAAATGTCGTGACATTTTCAACATGACTAATTATAACAAAACTGTATATATAACATGTTGCCAAATAAATATAGCCTTATTTTCCAAATTGAGTGTTATTCCTACATCTCTCTCTCTTCCCACTCATAAGACTCCATCAGCAAAGTCTCCAAGTCTAGCTGATCAGCGTGTCTGTGACCGGGAGCGTAGACTAGTTGGTTGATTTTCTGTGTACTGATAGATGCTATGAAGAAAACAAACTGAATCAACTTCTCCAGCACAAATGTGTCTTCTTTGCCATGTGATGAATCTTACTTAGTTTATGGCTAATCTTTGCCTAACTTAAGATTCATATGTGAAGTTACATCTCTGGGAAGTCCTGTGTAGGTAACTAGACTAGATTGCTTCAGTATAGAAGCATGGAACATTACTCTGCCTATGCAGACAGCTCAAGTCGCCAGCATTGCTTTTTTGGAAGAGTGCTATTTTCCATTGAGTAATACACGCACACAGACGACGTTTTTGAATCATTGTGCTTGGTTCAATGACTGGTATTGACTGAAAACAGCATTCTTCCAGAACAGCAGCATTGATCAGTGGCCTACGTAAACAGGGTAATAGTCCATCCAATGTCATCGCCCGTCTGGTTGCCATTTCCTACTGGCGTCTCCTCCCAGTGTTTCTCAAGCATCCAGCCACGTCTCGCGAACACGTGTTACTGAGAAGTTCCACATCTCCGAATGGGGATTCAGCTCTCTCTGACTTTATTTGTGTAGAGGGATGACCTGGAGAAGAGTTCTGTATAAGCTTGAAAGCTTGGCTCTTTCATCAACAGAAGTTGATCCAATAAAAGACATTACTTCTCCTAACCTGTCTCTCACAAAGGATAGAGGTGTTTGAAACAGAGTGAGCTAGCCAGGAGGATAACGAGCAGTTCAGTTTCCTTTAATTTCTGTTGAAAAAGTATCCAAACACAATGCACCATCTCCCCTAGACATGCACTGTACTGTAGATAACACACCGCCAAGTGTTTGGCAGGCTAAGCCTTGCCCCTATGGACATTATGTCAAGTATCTCTCTTACATTGTCTTCTGTTTCCCAGAATTTCATCTCACTTTCAGCCAAATTGGAATTCTGTCAAGATCTGGGATATGTAATGATCCTCGGGATGCAAGCTACATATTTTACTGAACGTCATAAATGAAAACACTGCGATATATATAGCACCATTCCTCATGTATTGTTTATGAGTCATTAATACTTTCAGAACCCATTCTTTTAGGGCATTTTGCTTTAGTTCAGATAAGTGGCTGGGTTGTCTGATCACATTCATATACATTATTGCTGTGAAACACATTTCTGAGAATTAGAAACATCAGCCCTAACCAGCTGAAGAAGACATTACAGATGGCTACACAACATCCTAGAGGTCCTGACTGAGTAAAGTGCATAAACATGTGCTAAAATCTATGTATGTGCTTAAAGTTAAGTATGTGTGTAAGTGCTTTGCTGAATAGGAATGCAATTACTCATGTTTTTAGAGCTAGCGTGTGTTTAAGCCATTCTCCAAAGCACCAAAGAGAAGAAAAGAAAAACTACAACCATTATGTCAGCGAGTCAATGCAAAAAGTAATTCCTTGCAAACACAGCATTGATACACAGATTATTCCAGTGAAGTGATAGGGATAATACAGTGCGGGTGAAATAGTGAAGACGTTTAGTTTGGGCTCCTTAGCTGTTCACCCTGATTTATGTGACTTGAACACCAGCAAGAAGAAGATACCTGAAAACTGTATTTCTGTTTATGCTTTGGCATCACATCCCACTAAAAGTCCTGTTATAAATTACATAGAATCCTATACAAAACCAGCAGATTGGGAATTCACAGGATGCCAATATTTCTTCTGATACATAGAATTATAGCATTAGAATCGACCACAAGGGTCATCTAGTCCAGTGGATCTCAACCAGGGGTACACATATCCCTGGGGATACGCAGAGGTCTTTCAGGAAGTACGTCAACTTATCCAGATATTTACCTAGTTTTGCAACAGGCTACATAAAAAGCACTGCAAAGTCAGTACAAACTAAAAGTTCATACAGACAATGACTTGTTTATAGTGCTTTATATATTATATGCTGAAATGTAAGTACAATATTTATTAGGGCTGTTAATTAAAAATAATAATTATGATTAATCATGAGATTAAAATAAATCATGATTGATCGCAGTTTTAATCACACCATAAACAATAATAGAATACCATTTATTTAAATATTTATGATGTTTTCTACATTTTCAAATATGTTGATTTCAATTACAACACAGAACACAAAGTGCACAGTGGTCACTTTATATTGTTATTTTTTATTACAAATATTTGCACTGTAAAAAGGATTTAAAAAATACATTTCAATTCACCTCACACAAGTAGTGTAGTGCAACTCTTTATCATGAAAGTGCAACTTACAAATGTAGAATTTTTTTTATATAATTGCACTCAGAAATAAAAGAATGTAAAACTTGAGAACCTACAAGTCCACATTTGCAAATTGTAAATTGCACTTTTACAATAAAGAGATTGTACTACAGTACTTGTATGAAGTGAATTGAAAAATACTCTTTTGTTTATCATTTTTACAGTACAAATATTTGTAATAAAATAATATAAAGTGAGCACTGTACACTTTGTATTCTATGTTGTAATTGAAATCAATATATTTAAAAATGTAGAAAAACATCCACAAATATTTATAATACATTTCAATTGGTATTCTGTTAGTTTAACAATGTGATTAAAACTGTAACTAATTGCAATTAATTTTTAATTGTTAATTTGTTTTGCATTAATCGCTTGCGCTAACTGCGATTAATTGTCAGACCTACATTTATATTCAAATTGATTTATAATAAGGCGGTAAAATGAGAAAATAAGCCATTTTTCAGTACAAGTGATTCAGTAATTTTTCAGTGAGGTGAAACTTGGGGGTCCACAAGACAAATCAGACTCCTGAAAGGGGGACCGTAGTCTGGAATGGTTGAGAGACACTGATGTAATCTAACCCTCTGCCAAGACACAAGACTTGTTGTGTCTAAACCAGCCAAGACAGATGGCCCTCCAGCCTCCTTTTGAAACCCTTCACAGAAGGAGTTTCCCCAGCCTCCCTAAGCATCTGTTCCATTGTCCTACTGTTCTTATTTGGAAGTTTTTGCTGAGATCTTCTGTGCTGTAGTTTGTCCCCACTGCCTCTTGTTCTGCCCTCTGTGGCAAGAGAGAACAACTTTTCTCCATCTTTTTTATGGCAGCTTTTCAAGTATTTGAAGACAGCTATTGTGTCCCCCCCTCGATCTCCTCTCTTCCCAGATAAACAAACCCAGTTCCTGCAGCCTTTGCGCAGAGGCTTGCATACATTAAATCCCTACTGAGTCCTAACTGGCAGGTAAATCCCCAACCAGGCCTTGAGGTGGGACTGAATGACAGAGATCACAGGTCAGGGGTGTGCACACAAAGGTGGCACCAGTGTTTAATTTGTGCCAGGGCTGAGCCCCGGCCCCTCTGGGCTCAACCATTCAGAGCCCTTCTGCACAAGTTATGAATGTCAAAAAATTACTCGAGCCCCAGCCCCTCTTTCATTATCAATTAAGCACTGGCTGGCGCAAGTCACGTGCATGCGTTTCCCTCTCCAGATCTTGCAGCTGTGGTGTGCAGAGCAGGTCCTCTTGCACTGTGTTAGAATAAGCAGCCTTAACATGCCCAGGCTGCAAGTGGCCCCCGGTGGGCTGAAAACAGAGCCAAGGGTGAGGGTGGCATATAAAAATCTGACCGTTCAATATTATCTTGCAGCTTGTGCCTCCGTGAGGGCATTTGGTGTGGAAGAGACACACTGGAATCCCTAGGCGTCTTTGTGCCAATACAGCCAGTTGGGTAGTCAGGAATATCGGATCCAAGTTGTAAGACTGGCAAAGACTCAGATCTTCCTTTGGCGACCAGCTTGACAGCATGATATTATAATATATAATTGGCTAAGCAATCGAGTTTTGTTATAGTACAGTAGTTTGACATAATTAGTTTCCAGTGCTCTGATTTTTCTTGTATTTAAATACTTTGGTGGTTATAAATTCTTAAACATCAACACTCCATATTCATTGGGAAGAGGAACATTGCTAATTAATAGAAAAGCTATTTTCAGCACTTTTAGCTTGAAAGCGACACTAAAGACTTCTGCTTTTCTTCCAAGGGCGTTGCATTAGTTGAAGACACCTTAATGTAGTCAACACTCAAAGCCACCTCCAGCCCTAGACCCAGGATGACACTAGCCTGCTGCTTTGTGAATTAAGAATTTCCCCCTGTAAAGGGCAAGACACAGAAGTTTCACAATGTGAATGTATTATAAAACAATACTGTGCTCTCCTTAAGGCTAGCAGTAGTAAAAACATCAACCGCCTTGCAGCACTAAGAACTTTAATAAAATAACATAAAGCACAGCTGTCAGGTTTGCCAGCCACCTCACACGGGGAGACATGAGTGAGAAAATGAGCCCTTTTCTCAAACAGAAATATTCAAAAAGCTTCACTGTTTACAAGTAATCAGAACTGACAGTCAGAGATTATTGGTGGAAGAGCATTTTCTGCTTGAGGTGAAAAAAGAGGGTAATTTATCAGGAAACCCAAGAAGTCAGACATCAGAAATGATCTGGTTGAGGAAGGGCATACCTTAGAAATAGTGTGTTTATTTGTTCAGCAAGGCAAGGAGATGTTGTAGGTTAGTAAACAAGAGCCTTAGTGCTTGAAGAATGTCGAACAGACACAGTGTGTAATTTCCCCAGCAAGTGTGATTTGAGAATTGTGTAATATGTGCTTCAGTACCAGCCAAGAATCACAAAGAGTGTTTATAATGTAATAAAATTGGCTACAATCAATGTCCGGTTTCTTTTTGCAGTCTGGTCCCTCCTTTGAGAGGATATAACTCAGCCATGCTAATTTGTTCCCTTATCTATTTTATTATGTTTTATTATGTTTTCCTTTCTGAGCCATTCCTCTAAAAGCTAGCCATGCAAAAACCTGATCTTTTCTCTGCATTCACATAGCTTTGGATTACTAAATGTTGCTGCTGGAGAGGCCTCTATCTGGAGTGGTGCCTTTGTTACCTTTCTCTTATGGAAATGGATGAATTATTGATACTTCCAAAAGATACGCTACATATTGTTGCAATACAAAGAAGCCTTTAGAGGAAAGCATGTTGTTACATAATGCAACATCCGTTCATTGGTGCTACACTTCCCTGCACAGCTTTCTGCAATCCCTTGCCGCTAACTAGCTGTCCAGGACTTGTCCTACAGAAGTAATTATTATTAGCATATCTTGAGTTACTACTTCCTGCTCCAAATGCTGGTAGGAGCTCTGTTATGAAGAGAACATTTAGTTCTACTTGGAGCATGAAGGCTGAATCAATCCAAGATATCATAGAGGAAATGTTCGTTCTTTATTGCTATTTGTGAACTCTGATCCTAGCAGGTTAACCCTGGATGCCTCAGTGGGTATTTCTAGCTACTCTGTGGTTTTTATAGCTCCCTGCTCTTTCTCTTTGCCATGCTAAAGGGGATATATATTTCTACTCTCCACTTGCTCAGCTCATCAAGTGCCAGGCTGTGAGGATTAAAATTCCCTCGGTGATGTGCAGACAGTGTTCCTCCACAGGACCCTCACCTAACAAGGCATCTGTGAAGAACTTGTCCTCTACTGCACTGAGTCCAAGGTAGTGAAGTGGTCGCTCATCATCCTCCATCCACTTCTCATCAGAGCTTGCCCAGGCCAATGATGATGTTGACTCATACAGAGTTCTGTTTTCCCTGGCCTTGTGATCAGCCCTGCTCATCTCCTTCCAGAAAGCTGCTACAAGATCATTCTCTGAGCCCACCACTTTGACCACCACACCCCCTTCCTTGAATCCCTGCTCTGGCAGTAGAGAATATCGCATCAAACACAAGTTGCCTGGCTTCACTTTCAAGGCCGTTTACAGTCAATCCCCTCCATATCTATCACCTTTCATGGGTATCAAACTGTTGATGCTCACCTCCAAGAGGCACATGGTGCCAGCCTCTATCACCCACTTGTTAAATTTTCAAACAGGTATCTTCATGCTTTCTCCCACACTGCCGCTTGTGCTGGGGAGGAGCTCTCTACAAACATCAGCTGTTTGTACAGCACCTAGCACAGGTCCTGAACCTTGACTATTGCTCCTAGGCACTATGGTACTGTAATAATAATATTGTGCTCTTGCAAAATGTTTGTGTCTGGTCTTGGTCCTGAAGGGTACTGGACAGATGCTGTATGTAATTTATTTAGCAACGGTGAGTTAAAGATTATGTAATCTACCCATCAGTGTTCTGCATAGGAAGGGAAACTGAGTGATAAATGGTGTTCCTTTTCAGTATACGTGACTACCCCTCACTTGAAACAGGCTAGTTACCAACATAATCAAAAACTCAGAAGTTTGGTTTCAATAGAGAATTTGGAACCCAGAATCTTTAATTGGATTTACTGTTACTCTGAATGCTTGTCGCTAAACCCACTAACTATACCAAGTCATTTCTAGAAAAAAATTACATTCTTTTTGGCTGCAGCACCTTACCATTAAGCAATGTGTAAATATTACCCTCATCACCTTAGAGAGGGGAACTAAGGTATATGGGGAAAAGATGTAAGAATCAATCCTTCTCCAGCTTTAGTCAGACACATTCATGGAAGTCCAGTTAAACCTACCATCACAGAACATCATTTTAGGTTGATAAAGTGGGATGACTCCAGATAAAATATTCTTTTCCCCAGAAGCTTTTGCAGAAATAGAATCTCCTTATATAGAATCTCAGCCTTCAATATGTCCTAAATCTGAATATCTCTGTGCAAGTGAAGACTTTAGCTTAAGTTCTCCAACGTTATGCAATCTGAGCAGAAGAAAGCACTAGCCACAGATATGACAAAGAGTCCTGTGGCACCTTAAAGACTAACTAAAGTTTGAGCG
>ML677372.1:26215563-26383335 GCA_007922305.1 Dermatemys mawii
TATTAGCCCACGAAAGCTTATGCTCTAAAACTTTAGTTAGTCTTTAAGGTGCCACAGGACTCTTTGTCACTTCTGCAACTCCAGACTAACACGGCTACCCCTCTGATTCTAGCCACAGATAGACATCTATGGAAATGGCAGCTATTTTAATTTTTACCTTTGAGCCGAGCCTGGGAGGGTGGAAAGCTTTGAGTTTATAGCCTGACAGATGGTTATTAGAATGAGCTTAGATGCACCATTGGGATTTACATTTGTGTCTAAATATGAATACTCTTCAAAATGTGTCTTCGCAGCAGCATCTCTCTAGGAAATGTATACTGGCTGTTAAGCTAGATTCGTACTTGAACTGAAAATCAATCTCATTTAAGCTGAAATGTGTTTTTTTTTCTGGCCTGAAAATTAGCCTTTCAAGACGGCAAAGTCCCCTGCAAACTTCTAACAAATAATCCACAACATTGGTAGATGCTGTGTCTCGTCAGGATCCTGTGCCCCCTTGAACACAAAAAGTGACTTCGTGACTGTAGCTTCTAGGTAGTCACCTCCCAAAATCTGCCTCCTGGGAGAATGAAGGCTTTGGATGTAGCATGCTGATGAACTGCATAAGGAATGTGGCTGCTTGAAACTGGGCATCTCGATCCCTGAGGCATCTTTGAACATCTCTGCCTTTGGCCGTCCTTAAGATGACGTAAATAACTAAGAGGCTTTGTGATCATAATGCCTTTCCAAGCTCAAAACTGACTGTCGCTATCACCCAAGACTTTAACACAGATTGTATCTCAGGGACACTGTGCTGCTAGTTATGGCTATTGTATGAGAGTGATATTGAATGTTAGAATGAGAATTAGATAGTGGGTGAAGTGGATCACGTGCACATTGAACAGTGGATGAAGTCAGTGGTGGACAGACAGGTCAGTCTGTGGTTTATTGGACCCCGCCTGTCACAGCCAAAGAAAGAAAGGCAGGGCTTCACTCTCTGTCTCTCTCGATCGATATCTATATTTGTAACTGTTAGTACATCCCAGCGCTGGCAGCCTGGGGACAGGCTCCCAGGAGCCTGTGGAAGTTATGGCAGCCTCCCAGGTTTGTCTTGAGAGCTGCAGTAATGCCTGGAACAGCTGCAGTGTTACTGCATGCTATGGGCCCACCCCACAGTCCCACCCGCTGCATGCTCTGAGGACCCTCAGGGTCCTCAGAAAGCAGCCTGAAGAGGCATTCTCCCCTAGCCAGACCCAGGACTTCCAGAGCCCCTTTCCACCATTCCAGCCCTCAGACCCAGGAGAAAGGGGCTGGAGCATAGGCAGGAATTGCACCCATTGTGCATAAATGTGATAGATTGTACTGGTGTTCACTGCCGAATCTGTACTGGAAGCCAAGATATTTGAGTAGGTTGGGTTAGAGGACAAAAGCTGAGAATCCATCGCTACCCTTTTAGAGCCATTTGAACCTTCCATCAGAGATTGATTATTTGTAAAGGTTAACAGTTGTGCAGCTAAATAAAACCCCTCTCTCTTTGGTCAACATTGAGAAACCATTTTGGACTCTGATTTCCATTCAGAAAACACAGTGTTTTTAGCAAACAAGAAAAAAGCCATTTTCAATGTTTCTGTTTGTGGATTCCCAATATATATAGGGTATGTGAGTGAGTTATAGGAATCAAAAACACTATTAAAATGTACTTCAGTGCATTCAGCAACCCAAATTAAATCTGTCCTGATGAAACAGAATCTGAATTCACCCTTAAATCTTGACTAAATAATGTGGAAAGAGAGAGCAGAGGCCAAACAATTTACTTTATCCACTGTCTCTTGCTATTTAAACAAAGGCAAAAAGAAAACTAATTTGGTTGGGCCGGGGGGGTGTCACATGGTACCCATGAGGAAGATGGCTGCCTATTCCCAGACCACCTCACTTTCCAAGTATCAAGTCACCTGTAATAATTACTTTCCTACAAATTGGCAATAGTTTCTGTCATAAAAGATTAAATTGGATTCCAATGAAAAATCAGAGAGGCAACAAAAGACCTAAAGCCTGAATCACCTCAGCAACGGATGGGGAGACGTCAAGGCTACAGCACAGCCTAGCCCAGGAGACCTGAAAAAATTCCTCACAGTCCGACTGGATTCAATCCCAAAAGATGTACGTAGCCTCTCTTAAGATGTATGTGATGTAAAATCCTGAATGGCTCACTTGCAAAATGAGCTAGAAGAGCCTGTCATTGACCCCGGTGAAATTAAAGAGGGAACTGCCTCCTTAAAGCTTAGGCAGGAAGAAAACAGGATAACTTAGAAAACAGATCTCAAAGAAACAGCCTTCGCCTCTTGGGCATTGCTGACAGTCTCCAGGAGAAGGATATTATCAGCTTTCTTCAGAAGTTGCTCCCTGACACATTTAAATTGGACCCCCAGCTGTCCCCATTAGATATCGAAAGTGCTCAGTGAATGCCTGGTACTCAAAGGCAGGACTCTGACAAGCCCAGACCCATCATCTGCAAGCTGCTGAAGTTTAATAATAAAGTCATGTTAATGAAAACTGCCAGAAAAGCTGAAACCCTTATGGACAACGGCCACAGAATTTCTCTTTTTCATGACTTCTCAGCTGAGCTTAACAAGAGGGCTGCATTCAATGGCATAAAGCAAATCCTCAGGGGGACCAATGTCAGATACAGCAGCAAGTACCCATCCACCTTCACTCTGGATTTGGCAGGCTCCCCAAGATTGTGCAAAACCCCCTGCAAAGCATGGCAGATGCATTAAAGACTTTGGTGCAAAATTTTCTCTCAGAGTTGATTCAGGCATCTCTAACTTCATGCAAGAAAACAAGCACTCAGTTACTTCGGAAGCCATCCTTTGAGAAGCTCTGAATGCTACTGCAAGAGATGAATGCCACAGTAAATATGAATTTCAGCAGGGCTGTGGGATGGATGGCTTTCAGGCCAATTTCTACAGAACATTTTGTAATCAGCTACCTTCTGTTCTCTCAAGAGTCTTCACTGAAACATCCCAAACAGGAGCCATGACTTGTGACATAAGAACTGCTTTGATGATTTTAATAATAAAGAACAACAAGGAAGGTTGCAACGGTGGTGACTTCAGCCCCATTATCTTTACTGAACACAGATTGAAAAATAATTGTAAAAATGCTAACGACGTGACTGGACGTCATCCCCCCATCGCGTATACACATCGATCAGGCCGGTTTCATTACAGGAAAATTGGCTGCTGATAATACGAAAAAAATTGTTCACTTGAGCCAGCAAGCTCAGAGGTCAGATGTTCCCTCCATAGCACTTAACTCTAGATGCAGAGAAGACCTTATCTAATGGCCTAATTAAACCATACAACAGATTTTTGCCTCATATCCCTAAATGCCCCCTCAAGTATTGAACTCACAACCCCTGGCTTAGCAGGCCAGTACTAGTATGAGCGCTGGGGACAACTCTATACTAAACTGAAAAAGTATGCAATAGTTTCATGTGTGACCAGACAGCCTCATGTTTTTTCCCAATAGTTCTATTGGATGGAGTCCTTTTTTCCATTAATCAAAGAATATCAGAGTTGGAAGGGACCTCGGAAGATTATCTAGTCCAACCCCCTGCTCAAAGCAGGACATTAGCTTGTAGCTCCTTGCGGGAGGGAAGAGGACTCTTGTGAGATGCCTCACACACATTTCACCGCTCCACCTTATAATCAGATTGCTTGGGCAAGATGGCAAAATACATCGGAGCTCTGCCACTATCTTCCCCGGAGCCATGGTTTCCCTGTGGTGTGTAGTGGGGACGAGGAGGAAGAACACATTCCCCAGCTGCTGGTTGTTTCTGATTTCCTCTCTGGCTCCAACGCCTTCCTGCCACATTTCCAGTTTACTGCTTGACTGCTTTCAACTCTTGTCCATCCACCAGGTGCAGGATCCCTGGTCCCTTCCTCTTCCCCAAACAGCTACTTATGGGTAGGCAGGTCCCAGAGGAAAGTTTCTGGTGCAGTTTTTTTTTTGCAGTTCCTTCTCCTAACCCCACCTGGTTCAGTGTCTCACTGGACAGCTGGGAGTGCAGAAGGGCAGCCAGGAGGCAGGCAATGCCCTCAGTGGCTGGAAGACGTGGTAGAATCAAGATTCTCTCTCCCTCTTAGGTAGCAGTGGATTCGGGGGAGTAAGAGACAGGGCAACTGCTCAGGGCCTGGGAGAGGGTCCTGATAAGGGGAAAGTCTGTTCAGGTCCTGGAGGCGACCGCGGGAGAGCAGTGGCGCAGGACCACAACAGGGGCAAGGGCCAAGAGAGGAAGAGGCTGCTCAGAACTTCTGGCAATGGGAGAAGAGGTGTCATCAGACAACGGGGACCGTGGAGGGGGACAGCCTGAGATGTGCGAATGAGATACCAAGAAGAAATGAGCTTCTCCATATGACACATTTGCGTCATTAGCAGCTTTGAGGGCTTTAAGACTGATTGCAGGCGTCCTGTAAATACTTTTTAGGCTACAGCTAATTACCCTCCATGAAACACAGGAAACCAAAACTGTTAGCCTAAGAAGCCCAGACACCTTCACATTCCGCCATGCGAAGATGCAGTGTCATGATTACTGGCATTCATTTAAAGACACTTAACATCCAGGCTTCTCTTTTCTGCCTGCAGGACTTGCATCAAAGATCTAGGTTGACAACATAAGCAATGTACCTTCCCCTGGTTTTTATGCCTTTCTCTCTAATCCTGGGAAATTGTTACAAGATGGATTTATAACATACCTACAGCTCATATAAAAAATGAAAATTAGTCCTCTACGAGTGGAACAGTAATACAGTTTAATTTGCCTACAGCTATTGTATCATATCTGCCTTGATATGGAAGGTAATAGCGGAATGTGAAATCTGTGCAGCAGAATGTAACACTGCATAGGATTTTAGCTGGCAGAAGAATTCTAAGCCGGAGAAATATAGCACAAATAAAAGTATTTGTGGGTTGGATATATGCTAATAATCCTAGTTTATTGCTAAACACACCATATATGGCAAAGCAGGTTGCTTGGCAAATGTAACATTGTTTTCATCTCTGCTCTTAACTGCTTCATTTTCAGGAATAACGTTTGTTCATGAATAAGAGGTGCAGATTCATTATTTTCTGCAACTGTCTGTGACAACAACAAAAAAGTTGACGTTGTAATGTTCTTCTTTGGAAGCACTGATGCGATGAATATGCTCCGCACTGCATTCTGTACCTAGACACATTAAAAATCTGCAAAAATCTGCATGTGGATGTTTTTGATTTGTCTTCCATCTTCAGTAATAAAACTCTTTGTACGATCAGTGGCAGCTATTTTTGAGGTGACACAGGTGTGAATAGTCAGTGAAAGGAGGTTTTACACTAAGTATGACTGTTTCTCCTCCATCGGTGAGTCCAGGACAGTGTTTCTAATTGCTATGCCAGCAATAACAGCACTTAGCACTCACTGTGCAGTATACAAAACTTTATTTCATGCCTATTTCCCAAGCCCTATGCAAAGGTTAAATAATTCACATGTGTATGATTATTCCCCTTCAGACGGGCAACTGAAATACCTAATGGTTAAAGGAAAAGTAGAGGTTTTGTGCCTGGGACAGGGTGTCTGTATCCCGCTCTTGGCATGGGGGGGTGTGGGGAAGGGAGAAAAGGTGCCTGTATTGAAAAGTACCTGAATAAACCATTGGTCCACTGCCAAACGTAGGCAGCTGGGCCTCTTTAATACAGGAAGGTTTGGGGCTATGACCACGCCTGCCCGCCTGGCCAAGCAGAAACCCGAGGGAAATTTAGCATAAAATTCTTATAAAATCTCGTAGCGGTTGCTGCCAGCACCGCTCCCCCCAGAACACTCACCTGTCATCCCAATCCATCAATTACCCATACAGTCACAGTCAGTCTGTTAATTATCCTGTTTCCAACCTGTCTCACCCCCGAGAGTTAATACCTGCTCTTCCGCTCACAACGTCCCTGCCAGGCCTTCCCACCCTCAGAATCGAGCAGTACTGTCCCTTCACTGTACAGAATCCATCAGTGCTCACCCTTTACATCCATACCACTCTCTCCAGTCCCCCGAGTCTATCAATACCATTCACGGCCTCGCTCAAAGTCCATCCGTACCACACTCTCCCCCTCCCAGGATGGCTCTGACAGAGGAAGCACTGGGAGGCCATTAACTAACTCCACTCTTTGTGTTGTGTTTTCCTAAAAAGCTATACCGTCATGACAAAGGAGAAGAGGACTCCCCTGCCAAGTGGAGGTCTCAGGAGGAAATGGAAGCTGAAGCAGCAAGCCTCAAGAAATATTTTCAGTAAAATCCGAGGTAAGGATTCCTAAGAGTTGGTACCGATTGGTTGATTGATGCAACACCCAAAACAGGCATCTTAGGGTACATCTGCATTGCAAGAAAAGACTCATGGCACAAGGTCTCAGAGCCTGCCTCAGACCTGGCTCGGCTGATGCAGGGTTCTGGCCATGGGGTGATAAAATTGTAGCACAGCCTTTCAAACTTGGCTCTGAGACCTCATGAGGGGGAGGGTCTCAGAGCTAAGAGACCAGCCTGAGCTTGAATGTTTACATTGACACGTTTAGCCCCACAAGCCTGAGTCAGCTGGCCTGGGCTCTGAGACTTGGTGCCACAAGTCTTTTATTGCAGTGCAGCCAGACCTTACAGGTGGTAACAGCTCTGTTTCTGGTGGGACCCAGCTCTGAGTGCTAATTCAGGACAAATTGCTTCAAGCAGGACAGTTATAGCCCACGGCTGGGGTTTTTCCACTTCAAAGGCAAACCAAATCAGCCAAACAGAGAAGACTTTGGTTTTAGCCCACTGGCTAACCACAAGTCACACAAGCAATTCCCTTAAACACTCCAGTTTCCCAGTTTCACCACCAGCAGCCACTCATTATGGGGATGTCTGGTTATGAAAACCAATACCCCAATGAAAGAAAAAGGTTCTCCTGATCCCAAAGGACCAAGCCCAAGACCCAGGTCAATATACAAATCCGATCTTACCCACAAATCATGCAGTTGCCAATCCTTTAGAATCTAAAATATAAAGGTTTATTCATAAAAGAAAAAAGATATAGGTGAGAGTTAGAATTGGTTAAATAAAACCAGTAATGGCAAAGTTCTTGGTTCAGGCTTGTAGTAGTGATAGAATAAACTGCAGATTCAAATCAAGTCTCTGGAGGACATCCACAGCTGGGATGGGTCCTTCAGTCCTTTGTATAGAGCTCTGGTTTGTAGCAAAGTCCCTCCAGAGGTAAGAAGCAGGATTGAAGACAAGATGGGAGCAAAAAAATGATATAAGTGGCAAGAGAGGACAGGGAGCACAAGTGTCACAGAAGGAAGGCCAGGCAGTTCCTTGGGTTTATATATCATTGTGGCTCCATACGAATATACTGTGTCTACTACGCTTGTCCAACACACTAACACCGGCTTGGAGATATACTCAGCAAACCAGGTGCAGGAAGCAAGACCTAGCTTGCTGAAACAGGCACCATTTGCTAACAGCTTCCACCCAGTGGTGTCTGGCAAGCCCCAGCTTTCCTTATCTTTAAATATGAAATAGTCTCTGTATATGTGCGGCAACTTGATAAATGTTCACTTTTTAACGAGAGACCACTGTGTGTATTTTATGCAAATATATGTGCAGCGTGTGCGAGTCCCAGTACTAACCCTACTACAAGTGCTAAGTGATGTGCGTAAGTCTTGACTCAGCAGTTCAGTTTCACTCTCAAAGTAAACCTGCTGGGAAGCTGCACGTTCTGATAAATTTTCCATTGGCCCTAAAAAAAAAAAAAAAAACGTTTGAAGGGAGGGGGGAAATAAAACCAGCCTGGCAAGTGCTAATGTTTGGTGCTATCCAAATTGAGATATTTTCATCTGACACCTGGAGTCCCAGGTGTGGGATCCTTCCAATAGAAATGAATTGGCCCCTTGGGGCCCATCCGAGGTAGTCGAGGATGTACATCTCTGTGATAGCTTCACAAGTTTCCTCTTCTCTTCCCTCTCAGTCATTACAATCATCCAGCCCATTCATTTCTCTTTTGTTTCTGACTGTTTCGTATTTTGTCTCCCAGGGAGCAGGAAGCGCATAAATCTGCCTGCCTTGTACTTGCGACTTGCTATTTGCAGGACAGTTTGGGAAATCTTTGGCTCAAACACCACAGGTCGCTCAGCTAATATGCGTGGCCATAATGAGTTTTGATTGTCAGGATTCTTAGCCACTCTGGTACTTGTTTTCAGTTCCTCACAGCCTCTTCTCCATGCACTTTTCCTGGGTCACCTCTCATTTATTCACAAGAGGAAGATGCAATTAGAAAATGTCCAACGTAGGCAGAAGGGAGGTATTCTTAGATGATTCACATACAAGCACAATTATACAATCACAAGAGCTTCTGTTTAGGTGAGTAATTAACTTACTGGTCTTTGCTGTACTTTCTGAAGATGGAGATTGAAAAGACTGCTTCGACCCATTTTCTTTCCAATGTGGACTCTTTCCCTGCTATATATTTTGTAGAGCTTTTTCTGGCCTAGTTATAAATGAAGGACTCACTGGGATTTTCAAAGGAGTCTATGTGAATTTGGTGCCCAAATGCCATTGAAATTCACTGAAAGTTGGGTGCCTAAGATTCTTTTGTGTACCAGTCAGATTAATAGATCCATAGATTTCAAGGCCAGAAGGGATCATTGTGGTCATCTAGTCTGACCTCCTGTATAGGACAGGCCAGAGAACTTCCCCAAAATAATTCCTAGAGTAGAGCTTTTAGAAAAAAAAAATCCAATATTGATTTTAAAATGGTCAGTGATGGAGAATCCACCATAGCCCTTGATAAATTGTTCCAAAGCTTAATTAATCTCACTGTTAAAAATGTACACCTTATTTCCAACCTAAATTTTCTAGCTTCATCTTCCAGCCATGGGATCATGATATACCTTTCTCTGTTAGACCAAAGAGTCCATTATTAAATATTTATTCCTCACGTAGATACCTGTAATTATGATCGAGTCACCCTTTGCCTTTCTCTTTGTTAAGCTAAATAGATTGATCTCCTTGAGTAAATTGAGTGAGCTCCTTGAGTCACTATAAGGCAGGTTTTCTAATCCTTAAATAATTCTTGTGACTTTTCTCTGAATCCTCTTCAATTTCTCAACATCCTTCTTGAATTGGACGCAGTATTCCAACAGTGGTTGCACCAGTGCCAAATAGAGAGATAAAGCAACCGCTCCACCCCTAGTCGAGATTCCCTTGTGTTTATGCATCCCAGGATCACGTTTGCTCTTTTGGTAATGGAGTCACTTCAGAAGCTCATGTTCAGCTGATTATCCACCATGACTCCCAAATCTTTTTCAGAGTCACTGCTTCCCAGGATAAAGTCTCTGTCCTGTAATTGTGGCCAATGTTTTTTGTTCCCAGAGGTATATATTTTACATTTAGTCATATTAAAATACACATTGTTTGTTTGTGCCCAGTTTACTATCCGATCCAGATTGCTCTGTATCAGTGACCTGTCCTCTTCATTATTTACCACTCCCCTAATTTTTTGTCATCTGCAAATGTTATCAATGATTATTTTATGTTTACCTCCAGGTCCTTGATTAAAATGTTAAATACTATAGGGTCATGAACCCATCCCTTTGGGACCCCACTGGAAATACACCCGCTTAATGATGATGTCCCCCTATATTCCTAGACTTTATGTTCAGAAGGTTCCATCATGATCATATACTCTTACCTCCTGCATATCTCAGGCCACAGAACCTCACCCAGCTACTTCTGTAGTAGGCACATAACCTCTGGGTGAGCTACTGAAGTCCTCAAATTGTGATTTAAAGACTTAAAGTTATAGAGAATCCACCATTTACTCTAATTCAAACCAGCAAGCGACCCAGGCCCTATGCTGCAGAGGAAAGCACAAAACTCCCAAGGTCTCTGCCAATCTGACCTGGGGGAAAATGCTTACTCAACCCCAAATATGATGATCAATTAGACCCTGAACATATAGGCAAGACTCACCAGGCAGATACTAGTTGTAACTCGGAGCCTCTCCATGTGGTGTCCCATCTGTGGCCACTGGAGATGTCTGATAATAGTAGCCACGGAGGGGCCATATATCATTGTAGGCAATCTCACCATACATCGCCATAAATGTATCAAGCTCAGTCTTGATTTGCCCCTAGTAAACTTCTTTGGAGGCTGTTCCAAAACCTCACTCCTCTAATAGTTAGAAACCTTTGGCTAATGTCAAGCCTAAACTTACAGATAGCCAGTTTATATCCATTTGTTCTTGTGCCAATATTGACTCTTACCTTAAATAACTCCTCTCCCTCCCTGGTGTTTATCTCTCAGATTTGTTAAGCTAAACAAACCAAACTCCTTAAGTCTCCTCATGTAAGGTAGGTTTTGAGACCTATTAGTTAGCCAGTTTTTAATCAATTTAATGTGTACCATATTAATTTTATATAATTCTAGTTTTTTAATCAAAATGTCGTGTGCTACCATGTGAAGTACCTTACAGAAGTCTAAGGATAGTGCATCTGTCTCTTACCTTTATCAACCTAACTTGTAATTGCCTCAAAAAATGTATCAAGTTCGTCTGACAGGATCTATTCTCCATAAACCCATGCTGACTTGCATTAATTACATTACCTTCCTTTAATTCTTTACTAATCAAGTCCCATATCAGGTGCTGTATTATCTTGCCTGGGATCAATGTCAGACTGATGTCTGATTACTCAACGTGAGATTATCTCTGACATCCCATTTACTCTTTTTAAAATGTGCATAATATTAGCTTTCTTCCAGTTTTCTGGAACTGCCCCAGGACTCCAATATTCATTGAAAATCAGCATTAACAGCCCAAGATGTTTTAGTACTGGCAGCATGAGACCTCCAGCATGTGTCACTCAAACTGACGTTCCCCATGATCACACAGCTTTCATTCCTATACACTATAAGTAGGTACAAAAGGAAGCGGAGGTCATCCTGTTCCCTAGTGTAACTACGTCCTACAGTAGGGTGCAGAAATGTAAAACCCTAACCTAGCTTGATAGTAAGAGCCCAACACTGCCAGCAGATCCGCTTGGCTGCACTTCAACCCATGTGCAGAGCTCTGTTAAAGTCAATGAGTTTCTGCATGGGAGGTGAATCAGCAGCCTAGGTCAGCCCATTCAGGTATTAGGGTCTGTTCTTTTCCTAGGCCTGACACCATGAAACGAGTGGTATCCTCGTCGCAAGAGAGTTTTGCCCAGTTCAAGGCCGTGCCTATGATTCCAAACACCAAGGCATCACTGTCAAACTTTTCTCCCTCGGGTGCTTTTTCTTCCGATGCTAAAATGCTCCAAACTCAATGTAAAGTGCACATCCTGCAAACTTTTTCTCCATTGCCCGCTCTCTGAGCCCTGCTTTCAGCAGTAGGAAGATTGAAAACTCCTGGCACATGAACAAGGCCACAGAAATTTGCTTTCAGGGCTATTTTTGTTTTTCACCTCAGCAGAGTCTTAGGAATTATCCTGGCAAATCAAAGTGCACCAGGACCCAATTTTGATTGAGATTTGAACATGGCCCAGGGGATAGTCAAAAAACGCTGAAGGTAGCAATTCTGGAGGCAAGGAGCAGGGGTGATGTAGGCCTCCTGCCCTCTTGTTCTGGCTAAGTGCCTAGCTTGGAGGAGAAATCTCAATCTTTTGAGTTTGCTCATTTTGGCCACACTGAGGTAATGCGCTGGGCTGATTTCAAAGGCAATGCACAGGTGCTTGAAGTTAGATGCCTGGTTAAGCATATTGCATAGTCAGGGCTTCCACAGTTCAAATACAACATTTGTCCCTGGGCCTATATAATAGTTTTGAATCATTGAAAATATTGAAGCTGTCTCCCTAATTCACCCCCTTCTTCAGGGTTTCCAACTTGTTTTCAGTGCTTTTGGATAACTACCTACTGCTGTGTAATTGTTGCATTTGAAACTTGCAAGTCTCCTCTTCAGTCCAAGTCAAAGCGGCCCTAGATTTTCACTAGAGAGTGGCTCATGGGTACTGCAGGGTGTACCTCAGAAACAGGGCTGGTGGAAGGGTATTTGGCACCCTAGGCGAAACTTCCACCTTGCGCCCTCCCCCCACCCCACTGGCTTGGGGAGCCCTATGGCTACGCCCTGCCCCCCAGCCTTGCTGTGCCCTCCCGGCGCCCGGGGAGCCCTCCCCGCCCCTGTGGCGGCAGCTCCCCTTCCCCCTGGGGAGCCCCCCATGGCAGCTCCCCGCCCCACTTCACCTTGGCTCTGCCTCCTCCCCTGAGCTGCCGGCGCCGCTCCACTTTTCCCGCCTCCCAGGCTTGCGGTGCCAATCAGCGCAGCAAGCCCAGGAGGGGAGGAGAATTAGAGCGGGCGGCGTGCTCAGGGAAGGAGGCAGAGCGCAGGTGAGCTGGGGCAGGGAGCAGTTGCACCCACCCATTACTTGCTGTGGGTGACCTCTCTGCACCCCCCTGCCCTCATTCACCTCTGCTCCACCACTGCCCCCAACCACTTGGCACCCTAGGCGGTCGCCTCGTTCGCCTACTGGTTGCACCGGCCCTGCTCAGAAAGGGAAGCTTCTTTTCCTTCTGCTCACCTGTCCTGAGACATTCTGCCCTGCGGGAACCAGCACTGCTCTGCTTTCCCCAGGCAGCACAGCCCCAGGAAGCAGGGGGAGGAATCAGGCCATGGTATTTGCCCTTGCTTCTTTCATTTAAAAATATCCCTTTGGCCTGAGCAGGTTGGCCTTTAAGGTCTCACAGCTTCCCTAGCAACCCTCAGACTTAACTCAGCCTTTTGCCACTGCACCAGCTGTGATGGCAGCTCTGTGTTAGGCATAAAGGACCCATCTCGCTGTATTTGGCTGGCTAAACAGTCATTGGAACGGTGTTCCCTCTCTGCCTTGCAGTTATCACCACAGCTTAAACTACTCACAGTTCCTTCACTGATCCTTTGCAACACTTCTTACATGCTGCCTAGAAGCTGCCTCCTGGCAATTGCCTGTCCCCATCTAAACACACGCACATACACACAATTCTGGGCCCTACCATCCTGACCCAGTGAGCCCATGTTAACTGGTCAATTGTCAGTCTTATTCAAGGGTGCAATAGGTTGGCAAAATGAGATATCACATTGTAGTTAATGCCTTAAAAATACTCACTAGTGGTTTCTCTTTCCTCTCATTAATGCATTCCAGTGTCAGCACTTGCAGATGTCTTAGGTCAAGGAGGACTAAAATAACTGCTGATGGCTTCCTTTTCTGTAAGAAAGCAAGAGAAATACCATTTGAATATACTAGGAAGCTCTTAATTCTCTCCCTGCCACATCTGCCAAGTGTGCTTGAACATTGGACCCCTGGCTAACAGTAATATCCTGGGGGTTACTTGAAGAAATAAATACTTTTAACATTTCCAACTATGTGCAGTTCTATGAGGGATGATAAGAAGATATTTAATTAGAGAAGATGAGAAGATACCGTTTCATTTTCACATGCGGCCCTCTATAATAGATAAGACTAACAGGGGAGTTCAATTCATTGTTCGTCACTGTTATCCACGTGTCCCCCTTCTCCCTTCACACCTTTCTCTCGCCTTCATCGTACTCCCAGCACCTCTGGACGAGCCATTGTCTCAAGGAGACCCCAGCTTGAGCTGTCACTCATGGAATACTTACGACCTCGTTCCACCGAAGATTAAGCTCACGAGAAGCTGGAAGTAGTTCAGGAGAGGAGTGGAATTTAAAGCAAGCGTCGTGGGGGAGGTCCCTTTCTAAGCAATGTGCTGAGTTAGCCACAGCTATCCTTATTGGCTGCCCATGATGCCACTCACTGGCCCATTTATTCCCCGAGGGTGAAATTCACCCCTGTGCCGGGAAACATCGCACGGTCATCGCCCCGCTTCAATCCCACATAATAGGCGTCAGTGGAACACAGTCCTGGTGCTGGTCCCCTGCCCGGGGTGAATTTCACTGTGTATGAAAAAGAAGGTTCATGGCCTTCACTGCACAACTCTTTGGGACTTCTGTGGTTTCTTTATGCATAGTAACGTAAAGTACCTTTTGAGCAGACCGAGGTCCATGCTTCTCCCTGCTGCTCCTGCACCTCCGAAGTCTGCCTTATTTAGCACAGTCATAGGTGTTGAATCAAGTCAGTGTGGATGGTCCTAGGCCAGACTAAACACCCTAATTGAGGCGATGTCCACCAGCATCTCAGCCTCTGGGTCTGGTTAAAGAAACGGATAAAACGTAAAAGGAAACTACTTTTACGGAAAAGATTGTTTTAAAAATCAGTGCTTAAGATCACAGCAGCTGAGAATTTGCTTAAAATGACTGTAGCTTGAGCCATTCCCATCCAAATATCAACCACCATATGATCAGTTATTTATCCCAATGAGTGTTGCCCAAAGAGGTACGGTGTGAGGCAGGCTGAGAGAGAAAATGCTCTTCTTTAGAGAGCAATTCTTAATGATTTTAGGATCTGTTTTCAGCTGCATCTGTACAGGTTTCTAACCATCACAGGAATCAGGAGTCTTGTCAGCAGGGTAAATGTTTTGATGGTCTTATGTCTCCTGAATTTCAAAACACAGCACACTTGCCTGAGAATAGGCTAAAGATTAAAAGTATTCATAGGAAATAAGCTTCCATTCCAAGGCAGCCTCGGTCTATCTCGCTCTTCCTGACTCCACTCCTTGAGCTGAGACAAGATGTGGGATAGTCACAATTTTCAGCGAGGTTTCCTATTATATCTGCAAGGGAGGAAATACTTTTATGCCATTAGAGACACCATCGGCCTCACGTGTGATGTCAAAATGCCCCCCTGCATACAGGGGATTGACTGATACACTGTTGTCAACTGCTTACTAAGCTATATAGAACCAATCACTTGGAATTGTTTAAACACTTGAATATTTTCAGTGCCATGCCAAACGCAGGATTCTTTTTCAAATCGATCCTGCACCCTGGAGGTGACTCCCTGAGGTGAACTGTCTCCCTCTGCTCGTGGGCAGTGTGTCTTTTCAGCTCGGTCAGAAAATGGGGACGTTCATCCCTTTCTGGCGCCGAAGGCAGACTGGCTCCCTGAGGGCACTGGTGCAGTTCAGATCCTGCTGGTGCCACCTCCTCCAGACCAGGTCCTCGCTGGGTGTCGTAGGGAAGGCTGGGCCCTTTAAGAGCGAACCGGTCCAGCCCACCTTTGCCTCCTTAACAGCCTCTTGATGGAGCCCGATACAGGACAGCTGGTTTGTATAAAGAGACAGAGGAGAGGAAACTGGCAGAGGTTGAAGAAAGCAGGACCTCTCTGCCCCTGGGGAGCTGGGTTTGGGCCTGGAAGCCAGAGGGCTAAAGAAGGCTGAGAGAGGGGGGAGGGGCGCGCGAAGGCGGAGGTTTCCCCATTGCGCCGCCCCATCCCAAGCTGGAGACTAGAGGGCACAGAAAGGGTGCTGGACCCCCCTCCGGGGGAAGAAAGGGATTGAGGGCTGGGGAGTTCCTGCTGGGAGGGTGGGGGAGGACCCCAGCGAGAACGGGCTGAAGGGGCTGCGCACTGAAGAGCAGGTGGATCATGAGGAATAGCCTCCAGCCTGACAAAAGAGGCCAGGGACGAACGCGTGGGGCTGACAGGGAGCTGACCGGGGGCATGCAGGACTGTTTGAGTGGTTTGTTTATAAACCCAGCCCCTAAGGAGTGGCCTTATTGGCCGCAAGAGAGGCTCCAGTGCAGTTATTGATGTATGGAGCCCCAACATGGGGAAACTGAGGCAGGGTGCTTGCTCCTCTGGCCACAAGGGGGCGCTCAGGAGGTGGCGGCCTTGTTCCAATGGGCATCACTACATCACAGCTACCTGCAGCTGAGACTCTGACCCCTGGTAGCACAGGAAGCCTCGTCTTTGATTGGCATTAGCTCAGTCTATTGTTTACGCTTTCTTCTCCCCCAGCTTCTCTTTCTGTTATCACTCAGCTCCTAGGAGTCTCTGGAGAAGGGTCGAGCTCTGGCACCGTGGTCACACCGGGTGAAATTCCCTCTAGCCACATAAAGCCCAACTCTCCCAGCTCCATGCAGGCCGAAAAGCTGGGCAGGTGAGAACCATCCCCAGCCAGGACCAGGGTGTGGTGGTTCTCCCCGTAGCCAGTGCCACAGGGCGCTTGGCCACTGGATCTGCCTTCAGGCAGAGCTCATCCCTGGCCTGCCCCACTGCAGCCCTCCACATTGGGCAGAATTCAGAAACCCCCAAGAGCAACAGGAGACTCCTCCGGAGTGGGAAGAGCAGAAGGGCAAGGGCAAGCCATGGTCCCCGGCAGACTGGCTGGGAGCCTGCTCTAGGCTGGGGCTAGGGCTACCTCTTAGCCCTGCGGTGCTAATCACGCTGCTGAGTGAGATCTGATCCTGACTGCTCTCAGGCAGCATCTGTACATAATCACTACGCCAACCTCCATTTTACTAATCAGCTGTAGATTGCTACACACTCCAGCCTTAAGTGCTATTAATTATGTCACACACTCAGCAGCCACTAAGCACCATCAATTAGAAATCAGGAACTCGGTGTCCATGGAAAACCATTCTGACCTAAGAGGGTGAACCTTAAGCTCCAAAGGAGATAGGTTTCATGAAGGTCACCTTGACAAACAGCATCATGAGAACCCGTCAGTAGACGAGAATGTTCCCGGTGTGCATTTGACGTTATTTTGACTAGCTGGTAAGGCTGAAGAGAAGAATGTGTCGTATTACAAGGTCTGTTCTTCCCCCAAAATTAGTTTTCCTGCAATAAGAAACAAGTAAATATAAAGTAATCCTTTTTCATTTCAACTGCATGCAAGGAGAAGTTAATATCCCCAGAAGCTTCCTGAACAAACACAACCTGGTCTGTGAGAGTGTCATCTGAAGTGTAAAAACTTTGTCTAACGTCTCTTAAAATACCTCTCACATGGAAGATGTAGATGTAAGAGCAACTCAATTACTGTGGCTACTAATGAACCATGTAATGCTTAAGGGAAAAGGTTTCCCCTAAAGTGTGATGTGTTCATGTATAATGTGCTTACTGCAAAATGAAGGTTGATTCTTGTTCTAGTCTGGGTGTGTCAGAGTAACTTTCCCCCCTTGCAGCCCAGTGACAATGAAGAGTCAGGGGTGGGCAGTCTGAGTGAAATTCACCCCAGTGCAGCTAGGTACCTCATCAATCCTCGTTGGAGGGTTTAAGTGGGTCACAGACCTAGTGCTGTCTCTGCACGGGGATGAACTTCAAAGGAAACTCTGGGCTTCCCTTTTCCTGGGGTTAGCAATATTTACTCAGCTTTGTGGGGTACGTTGAGGGCCACAGGTCAGCACATAGGTCCTATGGTTATAGCTGAAGTAGAAGTATCAGACAGGGAGGCAGATGCATTTAATTGTACTATATAACGTGTTACTTTTATTGGTGTTAATAGTGCAAACTCAGAAGGGTCAGCTGTTCTGTTCACACAAAAGTTTGAATCCCAAATATCAACAACCCGATATGTTGATCTGGTTTCATGCTTGATTCATCAGCAGGGGCAGGGGGGTTAGGGCATGACTTAAGGAGTGAAGGATCTAGAAGCAAACAGGAGGAGAGGCACAGGGCAATGATGAAGTTTCAGAGAAGATTGATGAAAAGAGGAGTCAAGGACTTTCAGAGCTGAACCTGGGCTGAAATGGAGCTGAGCTCTGATCCCTGCAGACTCGTCCATGGTGTGAGTTACAAGATACACTGACTAAGCAGAGAGGCCCTGTTCTAAGCGGATTCACAAGTAACTTACAGGCTGCCCTGCAAATGTCACTCAAGGGGTGGCCTACACTGGAGATGTTAGTGCTCAAAATGCCACGTAACATGGAAGCATGTTTTGGAGAAGTGGAGCAACCAAATAAAGGTGCGGGTGGGTGGTAAGACCCCAAGCAAAACAGCACACCTAGTGCTCAGCTACTGTCAGAGTGGTGTGGCTGTACTGTTGGGAACACAACACAAGAGAGAGCGATTCAAAGCAGCAATCTGAATATGACCTTGTAGCTTATGCATGCCCGTGACTTTCAATATTCAAGCTGTGGTAATGGCAAGGTATAAATAGCCATTCCGGAGCGTAGGGATGTGAAAAAAGAGTGATGTTGAATGCCTTATACAATTTGTCCCATCGCCGTCACTGGAACACTTTGGTACCCATAGCCGGCATGGTCATTGCATTCACAAATGCAAACATTTCTGTGTGTTAGCATTTGCACGTGCAGATATCTGGGTCTGAGCAACTGCAGACCTTCTATGGATGCAAATTAGTGAAGACATTTGAAAATGTGGTTGGTGATACAATGCAGTGATTTCAATGTAGTTTTGTCAAGGGGCGGCAGTTAGATTTTCAGGGCTGTGATTGGCTGGTCTCCGTAGTCAGGACCTGACTGATATTTATCTATTCCAAGGTCAGATCAGGGAAGAGGGGTTCTAGTCCAAGCACTGCCCCTGGCCTGCCGGGTACTTTTGGCCAATTCATTTGGGTCTAGATTCACAAAAAGATGCCAAATCTCAGCATCAGGTCTCCCTGCAAGACACAATATCCCCGATCAGGCGCTCTGAGCTCTCGTACCAGGCTGGGCTCTGTGGATGAGCTCACATGAAACAGCTGGGGTTGGGGAAGGAGGAGGACATCCCTTATAAACTGAGCTTTTAGCCCTGTGGTTGGTGTACTCCCCTGGAATGCGGAAGACCCCGGGTTCAAGACCCCCCTGAAGGGGAGAAGGGATTTCCCTTCCAAATCGAGCCCTTTCTCACTCTGTGGCTTAGTTTCCCTTCTGTAAAATAAACATAAGGCCACTAACCTCCTTTGCAAAGTTCTTTGAGATCCACATCTGAAAAGCACTATAGGACCACAAGGTATTATCACTATTGGCACACGGGCTTGAGTTCAGTTTAGCCCCAGAACCTATGGAATATTCAAATGACTTGCTATAATATATTTTATAGTACCATGGTACAGTTACTGTTCTCCTCTCCAAATACTAGCTGCTGCTGCTGTATGAACTGGAATATGCGCTAGCTGGCTTTAACCCTGAATATTTCATTTTCTCCATCATAATCACTGGGTCCCTTTGCACAGTGCTAATCAGCATCTAGCTAATTAACAATAAACAAACTCATTGTATCTTACTAACACAGATCAAATATGTTATTGCATTTAGCTTAATGTCAAATGGAGCTTTTATTTTTCAGGTGAGACAGTCTGGAACAAATCCCAGAGCACAAGAAAACTGAAAAAGGGACTCATTCTCCAGAACTCTGTGACCTCGGACCTGCAGCTTAGATAACAGTCTACAAACAATGGATTCATCCATGAAACACTTTATTGTACCATTGGAGATCAGCGGGGTTGAATTTCAGCTAAGACGACTGACAGACAGAGTTCAACACAGCCTTTTACATATTTTCTGAGTGATGTACTTGGGAGTGAATCTTGTAAAATTGGCCTTGGGCCTAAACCGAAATTAAATATTAGCAGCAATATTTGTCTGGTGTGTTACATTACATTTATCTGGATACATTACAAAACATTGGCTCCATGTTGTGCCTAATAATATTCTGTTTGTAATGTACTGTAGCACAGAAAAATTACATCTTTTAGTACTATTGTGCTTCTCAGAAACCAAAGCTTTGTTATAGCTTAGATATGCTAAACCTGGAGAGCTACCATTTTGCTAGATAAGATAATAGAACAAGAAATGCATAAACTTTCTTAAGATCATACATTCCTCTATTATTTTTATCTGTTGGTACAAAGCTGTAGGGTCTTAAAATAATGCAGCGCACTTTAGGGAATTAATCAAAATGTGAAGCTGCTCATGTGATATTCCACATGTTACGCACTATGATGTAAGGGTTGTTGCTTACAACAAAACATGTTAACTTTGGTTGGTTGCTATTCACTTGATGTACTCGCTCAGTAATAACCATCATCTGCAGAGCTGCTCTGAGGAGATTCTGCAGTCATTTAGCTATTTACTGCCAGTGCATCACGGAGAATATGTGGCTGAAATGAAGGCAAATGAACATACAATATATTGGCAAGAACTCTGAACCGAAGCACAGTGGTGGCACTCTTGAACTTTGGGGAAGTTTGGATCCTGAGTTTTGCAGCTCGGGTCTGCAGTTGTCACTAGAAGAAGGCAGTTTTTGCCATCCCTTACTGTACAGTGGTGTGTGGGACAACAGTGTTCTTAATGGAGAATGGGAGGGAACGGCAGTAGCTCAGACACTCTGCGGTCGCTGCTTTAAACCACGGCAAGCTGTAGAGCATCTCTGCAATGGGGCCAACATAGGCCATCAGCCACGAACATACCTGAACTTCAGAGAAGTTTGGAGTCCGATCCGAAGCAGGATTCAAATGCCACCAGATTGACCTGCTACATCAAACAAAATGAAACATGCCAGAAATGTGTAAATAAATAATCCCTCCAGGAGCGTCCCGGAAGCACAGTTTGATTTGAGACTTAGTGAAAATGCGCAGTGGATACACAGTGCTTGGGCCAATGTCTGGCCAGGACCAGGGATAAATTTGGTCTGTTGACTTAGAAACTCTGCTGAGCAAATACAGAAAGTAACCTCACAAGCAAAACAAAAACATTTGGCTAGAGTTGGTAGAATTCTTTTTTTTAGTACTTGTGACAGATAATATCAATATTCATTTCTAAGAATTTTTCTGGTTATTATCGATTCGTTTTCCCCAGGTACACAGAATTATGGGGAGGTTTATGCATTTTTTTTTCAGTTTTCATCAATTTACACTTTCCCAGTTGCAGGAAATACTGGGGGAGGAAGTCAGACCATTATTTAATGACAGGAGAGGCTGAGATTCAAAGGGTTAAAACTTTATAACCATCAACATCACATGTCAAACTGTACAAAGTAAATATCCTCAAATCAAACTCTCAGAAATTCTCAAGCAGCGTTTCTCTGACTTTGCCTATCAGTACATTTTGATTATTAGCGACGGAAATATTTGTGTTGGTTTGCGTGTGTACTATGAAATTGACACACAAAACTAATCCTTCCAAGCCTAGCTCTGGTTATTGCTCTGATACTTTGCAAAAGTAGCTCCAGGAAGCCTGTATTTGCTATCGCAGGTTTAACATGACAGCAGACATCTTCCATAGACTTTTGAAAAGCCGCAACCATTCTAATGCTATTTTATTTCCAGTCAAAGTAAACAGAAATCCCCTTCTGATAGAGTCTGCACATTTTAGTCCCTGAGCAGGAGTTGAAATACAGAAGATGAAGGCACAATGGCAAGCCAGAAAGGCTTGGAAGACTGAGTACTTTCCAAGAACCCAGCAAATGAGCCAGTCTGAAAGGTCCTTTTGTATTTGAATATGTAAAGCAGAGCGGATTCTTCACGCTAGGGAAGACAATTGCCATTCCATACAGGTAGGTGGACGTGGAAGACCTGTGCTTCAGTTACATTTGCAAGCTATTTTGAACCCTTGCATCTGATGGCTTCATATGAAGTATGGAATAGTCACATATTAATTTTATAGCCAGCGATGAAGGCAGGATACAAACCACTTCATATCACGCTGGCCTAGCAGATGGAGAGTGATCTGCAAGGAACATTTCATTTGTGTTAATGAGGATGCCATATCAAAGGTTGAGTTTAAAAAAAAATCCCTTTGTGGTATTATGTGCAAAACAACCTCTTGATGCAGCCCCAGGGGATGAGGTGGGGGGTTCTCTCCTGTTTTAAAAGATCAGATTTTCAACAGATGGGGGGATGCGTTAAAGACTTAGTGGTGGCGAGCGACAGATTAGAAAAGGCAGCTCAAGAGACTCTGCAATTATATGGTAAGTCAAAAAGCCCTGTTTAAATCAAGGCCTGCCTTTGGCACTGGTTCATTCATAGACTTCCCGCAGCCCTAAGGAGGAGAGGACTGGGAATACTAGTTTGATGGGACAGACGATAAGGCAGAGCATGTAGGCTGTCAGACCCGCAACTCATTACACCCCTCTAGACAACTGAGGCCATGGGCCCAGGTCTTCATGGGGCCGACCAAGGGTTCAGGCACAGTTGGGATATTTCCTGTGGGTGATCACGGGCCAGGCAAGGCCGCAAGCACTATGAGACCAGCAGTTTAAACAAGTGTGTTTAGCTTTGTCCCGACCCCGCCCACTTTGGCAAACTGGCCAGCCAGAGAGTGCCAGTCAGTGGGCCACCGTCCCATGTGCTGCCAGCTCTTTTTCTCAGTGGCCAATGACTGGGAAAATCTCCCACACGTGCAGCCTCTAAACATGATGTCGCTGAAATACTCCAGGGGTTTGCACCCTTAGGGGCCCCCCACCTCCTTGATATTTGGCTGGGAAGCTCGCAAGAGCAATAAATGAACCCGCCACGAAGCTCAGCTTTTCCAGGGCGCTCAGCGCTCCTGTTCTCAACAGAAGGTGCTGGAGTCTAAGCTCCCTCTTTCCTGCTACTACTTCTCCCCCATTCCCCTTGTGGAGGTGCACAGCACTCTGCCCCCTCACCGTTTACTCCTGACTGCCCATGGCATCTCTTGCCACATCCCCTTTCTCATGAGTTGTTCCAAGGGACGATGTGAGAGGAAGCGCCTCCATCATCTGCAAAGAGTTACAAAGGGATCTCTGGGTTACTGGGCAACAAAATGTCATCTGAAATTCAGTGTTGATAAATGCAAAGTAATGCATGTTGGAAAACATAATCCCAGCTATACATGTACAATGATGGGGTCTAAATTAGCTGTTACCACTCAAAACGAGATCTTGGAGTCATTGTGGATAGTTCTCTGAAAATATCTGCTCAATGTGCAGTGGCAGTTGAAATAACAAACAGAATGTTGGGAATCATTAGAAAAGGGATAGAGAATAAAACCGCTGTATAAATCCATAGGATGCCCACATCTTGAATACTGTGTGCAGATGTGGTCGCCCCACCTCAAAAAAGATACATTGGACTTGGAGAAGGTTCAGAAAAGGGCAACAAAAATGATCAGGGCAACAAAAATTATATGGAACAGCTTCCATATGAGGAGAGAGTAATAAGATTGGGACTTTTCAGCTTGGAAGAGACACGACTAAGGAGGGATATGACTGAAGTCTATAAAATCATGACTGGGGTGGCGAAAGTAAATAAGGATGTGTTATTTACTCCTTCTGATAACACAAGAAGTAAGGGTCACCAAATGAAATTAATAGGCTGCAGGTTTAAAACAAACAAAAAGAAGTATTTCTTCACACAATGCACAGTCAACCTGTAGAACTCCTTGCCGGAGGATGTGGCCAAGACTGTAACAGGGTTCAAAAAAGAATTAGATCAGTTCATGGAGGATAGGTCCATTGATGGCTATTAGCCAGGATGCGGGGGGGGGGGGGGGGGCGGGTGTCCCTAGCCTCTATTTGCCAGAAGCTGGGAATGGGCAATGATCACCTGGTCTGTTCATTCCCTCCGGGGCACCTGGCATTGGCTACAGTTGAAAGACAGGACACTGGACTAGACGGACCTTTGCGCTGACCCAGTCTGGCTGTTCTTATCGTCCCCTGAGCATGTCTGCTTTGGCAGGAGACAGACCCCAGGTCGGCCTTGCTGTGCTCTAGTCTCCATACTCCATTTCCCTGCTGCTCTGCTACAAAAGTGGAGCCACAATCTTGCCCACGCTGGCCATCATGGAGTGTCTTCTGTGGGTGCCCATAACTGTAGTAGTTCAGTGAGCAATGGCTCCTTGCAGCATAGAGCCTGAGGCCACTAAAACATCTACGCTTTAAGAAACACAAAGGGCCAGAGATACCAAGTCAACTCGAGAGCTGATGCCTCCTAGTCACAGACATTTCAGAGCTGAGCAAGAGTCAAGTTTCTGCTAGTGCCCTCAGACTTGAGCTATTAAAAAAATTGATTTAAATTTTGCTGCTTGAGTGCATTTCTAGCAATTTTTTGCAAACCAGTTTCTCCCCATCCCCATGTGCAAACACACTAATCTATGCATGGGGTTCTATTTTCTTGCATGTTAAAGGACTGCAGTTTCCACTTGCACTGAAAATGTGCATTCAAAACTCCAGGTATAAAAAAATCTTTGTATTTAAAATTGCCAGTACGGATTTAGACACCGGGTTGGAGCCCATTTGAAATTTTAGCTTAATAATCAACTCATTGGTAGCAATTTGTTCTGTTGCAAGTCCCTCTGGGAATTTTTAACACCTTGCCACTATTAGCACCTTGCTGTTATTAGCATATGGGAGAAAAGAGCAGCGGAAAAAAACCACCTGTTAGAAACCAGCCATGGTGGCAGAGCTCTGCAACATTTGTTAACTGTTTATTGAAGTCACAAAAGTTAGAGAGGCACCGCCTGGCACATCTGTCCAAAGCTACTCAGTCTTTGTTCAGTGCTTCGTGATTCAAAGGGAACAAAGAAATGGTCACCTTGGGTTGAAGGATGGCATTTTTTTTTTCACTGGTGACTTGTGTTATTCTGGAAAATTCAATTAAAAAAAAAAATCCTGCCTACTCATCATTGTCCCCGCCCCCATGCTGGACTGGATAGTAGGGGATTTGGGTGTTAGCAACTGATCAGTCCAAGGAAAAGGCACTTGTTTTAATGTGAAGACAATAACAATGCTGTGTCAGCGCTAATCAAGGGAGTGCAGCGGCAAAGAGCAGAGCAGCTGTTTGTGGCTGCAGGGCCTGGCTGACCATTAGGAACTGAGGATGCCCCAAACCTCAAAGGAGCCGGCGGTGAAATTATTAGTTTAAACGCCGTGGTAGATGAGCAGAGGAGCTGGAGGTGCTGTGTTAGCTAGGCAGAAACACATTTGACATGCCATGGAAAGCCGGGCTCCACTAAAGCAGGTAGTGTTACGCAGTTCTTCCAGCAGGGCCATGAGCACGGTGCTAGGACTTCTTCACATTCTTTTTTAGCATCCATCTAGCTGAAGCCTGGGGTGTTCACCACCCCTGCTCACTCAGAGGCATGGACACATTGCTGGATGCAGGGCCTGGACATGTGCCACGTAGGCTCTGTCTTCACACAGCCATTTGTAAATCTGCCATTTGTCGCCCGTCCCCACCGCTCAGTGAATTGAGGCGCTCACATAACACAGAGGGCGGAGTCTCAGCAATGTTACAGCGCGGGGACAATGACAACTCAGTTCGGAAAGGTGCCTGGTTTGAATGCAGAAGGATGGTTTTGGGGCTCTGGCATTTGATCATGACTCAGAAAAGCCAAGCTCAGTTCCCAGCACTGCTACAGGTGCCTGATGGCCTTGGGCCAGTCCTTTAGGCTCAACAGACTGCAATTCCCCATCTGTGAGCAGCAGATGATAGCACTGATCTACCACGCATGGCTGTTGAGAGGCTAAACATCTCTCATTTTGAGAGGCTAAACTATCGTGGATAGTTCTCTGAAGATGTCCATGCAGTGTGCAGCAGCAGTCGAAAAAGCAAACAGGATGTTTGGAATCATTAAAAAAGGGATAGAGAATAAGACGGAGAATATCTTATTGCCCTTATACAAATCCATGGTGCACCCACATCTTGAATACTGTGTACAAATGTGGTCCCCTCATCTCATAAAGGATATACTGGCATTAGAAAAGATTCAGAGAAGGGCAACTAAAATGATTAGGGGATTGGAACGGGTCCCATATGAGGAGAGATTAAAGAGGCTAGGACTTCTTAGCTTGGAAAAGAGGAGACTAAGGGGGGATATGATAGAGATATATAAAATGAGTGGCATGGAGAAAATGAATAAGGAAAAGTTATTTACTTGTTCCCATAATAGAAGAACTAGGGGTCACTAAATGAAATTAGTGGGCAGAAGGTTTAAAACAAATAAAGGGAAGTTCTTCTTCACACAGCGCACAGTCAACCTGTGGAACTCCTTGCCTGAGGAGGTTGTGAAGGCTAGGACTATAACAGGGTTTAAAAGAGAACTGGATGAATTCATGGAGGTTAAGTCCATTAATGGCTATGAGCCAGGCTGGGTAAGGAATGGTGTCGCAGTGTGCAGTGGTTCCTGTGGGTGGAGTGGTCTATGTCAAGGGGGTAGGGGAAGGGATCACAGAGCAGGAAACTGCTCCTAAGTCTCACATTAAGCGTCATTTTGCAAATTTCAAAGATACATTTGTAAACAAACAAGAGAAATACTCTAAAGGGTTAACTCCTGCTCCGGCTGCGTGTTCCAAAGCGGAGAAAGGTCAGGGACTTCAGCATAAAACCTGGGATTTATGACTTTAACACACACTGCACTAGTCCTCCCCCCCAGTGGACTATATTAAAGGAAGAATAGGGGAGCCTTAATTTTGAATGAGTTGGCTTTTGTCATTCCTGTCACAACATTAACAGGATTCCCACATAATTTTGTGTATTTAATTTTACAATATGCTGTGCCATTACGCACTGCCTGTAAATATTTGATCACTGCAGCTCCTCTAGGCTTATCTTATCAAGAGTACAGATATTAAAATAGAAATCTTGTCATATCACTGCCTTTATATTTTCAGTTGGAGATTTGATTGACAGAAAATGACCTGCCTGGACCAGATCTAAAGTATCTTTTCACTGAGAGCTCTAATGCCGGGGGCTACAGAAAAATGGTACAGAGTCACCAGAAACTAACGCTTTGTTGGAGTTATGTAGCTTTTGTACTGCAGATTAATAATGTGAATCTACAAGGGGCCTCTTTCGCAGCGTAAAACAGAGATGGGGGTTTTTGTCTCTCATGCCATCTCTTCCCAGCCTTAAGAAACGTCTTCCCATGTCTTCATGCAGGTTAATATCAGATGCTGCCTCACCAGAGCTTGGAGACCTAAATTGAAGTTTTGCAATAGCAAGCACTTGACTTATCTAACCTACAAAATTTCTTTTTGGCCATAAAATGGATTGCAAGCGAGGACTGAATGTTCCTGCCCGGCTTGGAATATCAAGCCGCTCTAGATAAGTCAAGGTTTCGATTTATGGCCAGTTAAAGACACACGGGTAATGCTGTTTTAATGTTGCTAAATTGCTGTGAAATTGTCATGTGTCTAAAGAGCATGGGGGTACAGATCTATGGCTGTTTCCTGCAGCTTACTTAGCTCTTACACCAGCATAAGTCAACAGGAGTAAGGACTAGCATGCCAGTTCAGGAAAGCGCTTAAGCAGAAGCTAAACTCGAATCAGATGCTTACGTTCCATGAAAGGTGAGTTGTTTAAATAAGGGCTTTTCTGAAGGGGCGTTTTGGGATTTGGCTCTGGCTGTGGGGTGGAGAACATCACCACTTTGGGCTGGTTAATTAGGTTTTCAACCCTGCAATTCCCCTCCAAGGCCGTTTGTGCCCATGCCAGCCCTACCGGCATTCAGAATGACTTTAGCATTGGCCTGGCAGCGGGCATAAGAGGACGGCTTGTTCATGGTTATTTCCCATAGCGATGACAAACGCTGGCCACCAGCATTAAATCATGGAGGCTTTGTGATGCAATAGCAAAGTGCCACCCGGGGGGGCTGGAACAATTTTTATAGCTGGGGGGGCTATGAGCCATTGAACCAAACTGTTAACCCTGGATAGAATGGAAACCACTTCAAGTCGCACCCCTCGCTCCAGCATCTATGAGTGCCGCTGCAGAATCTAAGGATATTGGAGAAGCCCAGTGAGAGTGCAACCCAGAACCACTTGTTAGCCAGGGCTGGGCTCTCGATTTGGCCTTCCAGCCTGAACAGCGGCTGTGGAGAAGGAAACTAATTGGACACTCAGCAGCCTATTATCTCTGCGGCATGGAGGGGATTTACATGGGTGACTCCCATTAGTGATGATGGGCATTCATTCCATGCATTCCCTGGGAGCTGAGGGGTGAATAGATTGTTCCAGCATTTCACTTATAGGAAAGGTCAAAAGCTGTAGTTCTGTTCAACACTCGGGATATTGAATTAAAATCTACTGGTGTTTTCACCAGCTAGTAACTGTCTTTGTGGAATTTGTAATTAAACTGAACCTTACAGGTGAAGGGAAATCTTTTAAGATGTGCTCGATATTATGGTCTAGCGGACTGAGTGTGGGCCTGGAGGCCAGGATTTCCAAAGTCTAATTCTGGCTCTGACACTGTCTCACTGTGTGACCTTGCATGAGTCACTTAACCACTCTGTCTCTCAGCTTCCCTGCCTCTAACAGGAGAATAACAACATTGACTTACCTCTTAGGGGTGTTGGACAGAAAATTAGCATGCATGGGAGCTTTGAAGCACAGTGCTTTGTAGCACCGTGACATTGCCACATATAGTTAGTATGTATTATTGCCTTATTAACTACAATGGCTTCCATTAGACTCTTGTTAAAGATTGCATTAGAGAGGGAGGAAGTTCTTGTGATTAGGAGACTGTGTAGCCTTGGCAAAGTCACTTGTGGACAGATTTTTAAAGGCAACTAAAGACCTATAAACATCAGGGCCTTGGTCTCTGTGCATCAGTTCCCCATCTGTAATAGACGGCTAATGCTCCTTTTCTCCACCCTTGTCTGTTTAGGTTGACAGCTCTTTGGAGCAGAGGGGTCTCTTAGTCTCTGGGTGTGCAGCATTTAGCACAGTAGCCATGTGCTCCCTTGGCTATGGAGCAAAGCTTCTCTTTGAATACATGCTGAGCAACAGCAGGGAATCCACGTGTTACATCCATGGCAATGGGGCGTGCTTCCATCTGCACTGTGCACGCATGGGCACTGTCACAGTCAGCGTGCAAGGCAGCCACTGCCATGTAAAGGAGGTAAAGCCATTGCAGAGTCATAGGAGTAGCTTGTTCCAGCTAACGAGCTTCTCTTGTTCTCCCAGACGCCTGGCACAGACGTGTGCCACTGGTCATATTTCGTGACGGGTGAAACCTCTGCAGCCTTTGCCATCTGACGGTTGATTCTATCCCTGTCACTAGAGTATCCGAATACCCATCGTTAATGGCTTTATCCTCCCAATGCCCCGTGAGCCCCAATGTGCGCTTATGCCCAATAGACACACAGGTACAAGGAAGATGAAGTGACTTAGCCAACGTAACACCAAGGGTCAGTGGCTGACCCAGGACTTGGTCCCAGATCTACTGAGTCCCAATCTGGTGCTCCATCCTTCCCTCTGCTGCCTGGTGGAGACATGTTCCCTCTGTGTTCCCTCTGCTGCCTAGTGTCCCTCTGCATTTCCTCTGCTGCCTAGTGGAGCAACGTTCGTATCACATTAGTCCCTAGTGTGACTGGCACCAATTTTCACTTGTGTTGACAGAATCAGCCAAGAGGTACTGGGCTGACTGGAGAGCCCCATATAATCCCAAACCATGGCCTCTAGAAACCAGGAACATGGCTGGTGCGGAGGGAAAGCTTGTCTGAAGTCTGGCCAGGCTCTGTCTGCTGTGCTGATGGGCAGCAGTGGGTAAGGAATTGCACCGGAGGATTTTTACCAGCAATCCGATCCCTCTCATAAACAAGGTGCTTACAACTGCGGGGATTCAAGAGCTGTCATAAGAGTGAAGTAGCCTAGAATTAGTGTTTACCTGTAAGGGGTTAAGCTACAGGTAACCTGAGAGGTGGACAACTGACCAATGAGAAATTCCTCAGGAGACAAAGGATTTTAAGTTTCAGTTTCTCTCTGGGTCTCTCTCTGTTCACCTCGGCTATGGGATGAACACAGCTATGTCTTTCACTATAACTATAAGATTCTATCAAGTATTGTAGTCAGTAAGTTTACCTTCTCTTTATCACTTGGAGGGTTCTCAGTGGTGAGTATTGGCTGGGTGCTTCTTGATATTGTAAGCTTCAGCAGAGATATCAACTGTGGGAGAAAATTGCCTCGGGGGAGAGGTTTGGTTTCTGAATCCTTTTGTTGATTATGGTAGATGCTGTTCTATTGATGGTTATAAGGGATTTATTCCTTTCTTTTTTTTCTTTTATTAAAATCTTTCTTTTGAGAAGCTGACTGCTTGTTTTTCATTGGGTAAGATCCTGGTTTTGGATCGGGCACGTCTCGCAGGATCAGGTGAGGTTTGGGTTTTCTATTCTCTCAAGCTTCCCAGGGAAGGAAGTTAGTGGAAAGGGAAAGAAGGGTCCCAAACTACCCTAGACCTAGTTTGGTGGTGGCAGCGTACCAGGTCCAGATACAGAAGAATTTGTGTTCTGGGGAAAAACATTTTAACCCAAGCTGGTAAAATAGGCTTGGGGGGGGGGTATTTCTTTTTTCATGCGGGTCCCCACTTCTGTACCCTAGAGTTCAGAGTGGGGAGGCAATCCTGACAAGAGCAATCTCTCCAGTGAGACATTCTGCAAGGTTTAGCGCAACACATCCCATGTCCCATGGGAGAGACTCAGCTAAAAGCCAAGTGCACAGCTTAGAGAATGTTCGCCAGCAAGCTGAGAATGAAGAGGAGGCCTAACAAAAGAGAGCAGTCAAATTAGAGAAAGGAAATAAAAATAATGACCTGAGCCAAAATAACTCTTCTAATGACATACCCAGCAGAGCAGTGCTGTCGACGCACACAGGGAAATTGAGCTCCTAGAAAACAGCACGTACTGAAACTTTACTAGTCTTTGAGCGGAAGAAGAGGATAGAGACTCACAGTCAGAAATCAGGTGTGCAGAGAGATGGGTGGCCAGGAATTAGAGGTAGCGTGTGTAAAACCCCAAATGTTTGTTGTTATGGGTCCGTGTTCTGCAAACAACATGGCGGCTGTTGCCACATGGAGCAGAGGCCTTAGATCCGGAAAGGCACCGTGCAGCGGAGGAAATAAAAAGGCAGAAGAATGTGAAGCTAAGTGTGGCACAGTGTGCACCGAGTTAGTCTCCAACGAAAGAAAAACAAGCACCTGCTGGAGTATAACTTACAGGAGCGGAAAAACCATCTAGGCTCAACCAAGAACATCGGGGGGCTGGGGCTGGATTTTATTGGAAACATGAGTTGCTGGTGGCAGCTTTGCCACCTCCCTAAGTGCAACAATGCAAATCTTTTTTGCCTTGGTTGCAAACTGGAGCTAATTGGAGTATTTAGGAAGAACGGCTTCATGCATTATTCTTCAGTAAAATAGGAACTAGTTCTCTTGGGCTGAACAATGGGCATTTGTCCTAGCGGGACAGATAGCCCCATTCCTGGAATCTCCTATTTTTATACAGCCCAGGTAAAGGTCAGAGGGTGACAGGTAACAGCATCTTAGAGGAGCGGGAGAAGGGATTGTACCAATATGCGCTCCAATTTCTCTTGGTGTTTGTCTGACCCCTATGCCATAGTATCTGCGCACCTCGCCAATTTTAATGTATTTACCCTCACAGCACCCCTAGGAGGCAGGGCAGTAGCTGAGGCCTGGCGAGATTCAATGAGCTGTCCAAGTCACATAGAAAGTTTGTGGTAAAACAGAGACTGCATCCTGGGCCCCCTGAATCCCACTGCCCATCCTTCCCCTTAATTCAGACGTCTTCTGGGGCACTCCCTAAATGCCACAACTTGGCCTGGGGTTTCTAACCCATTGTGACCAGCTGTTAGTGTCCCATCATCATTTTGCACTGGAAAAATCCTCAGTTCTCTGGATTTTAGGGCTCTCCAGTGGCCTTTTAAGTCTAGCCATTTTAACTATGCCCCCAAAAGACACATTAAATGAACAAAAAGAGCCTGGAAAGAGCAGCAGCATTGCCCCATGCCGAGAACCAGCTGATTTCAGCGGGTGATAATGATAGCCGGAGCAAGGTTTATATATAAAAACGCTATTCCTACAATTCAGCGGAGCTTGGCTGGCCAGCTCCTGGGGAGGCCTGAAGGGAAGCAGCTAAGCGCTCCAAAGTTATTTGGCAGGAGTGTCGTGAAAACGCTATTTCCCAACTGCTCTCCTTTAAGCAGCCGGGTTTTAATAAAACGTGTCTACTGCAAGTCAGCTTCGCGTGGAGCAGAGATGCAGAGACTGGCCTGCACGGCTTTGGTAAGGAATGATAAGAAAAACACAGGCCTGCAGCTTTACAGGTGACACACTTGTATGGCTGGCATTGCTAGTCATGGCCGTGCTTTAAGTGCGTCTCTCTGGGGGTGCACGGGCCCTCGGGGGCAATTTCTAGCTAGAAGTCACCATTTGGCCCATGCACACGCCCTGTGCCTCCTCATGGCACACACTTGGGGTATCTGGAGGTGCACAGTACTCAGTCATCCCCTAGGGAATACCCCCACCAGAGGGGAAGGAGGGTGGGCAGGACACAGCTCAAAGCACTACTGTTACTGCGCAGGGCGAGTTTCCTTTTCCTTCGAATGGCGGCTCTGAGGGTGCTCTGCCCCACATGCCAGCTGAGCGACATCCCTCAGGGGGTGGGCTGGGAAGAGGTGCCAGAGCGGACGCTAGCTGCCAAAGGTTGTCTGTGGAAAGGAGTGACAACATTTTCCTGCTGGCCACCCAAACGCAAGCACAGAGCTGGCGGGAAGCCACCCGCTCACTCAGCTCCTCGATGAGAACTGACGTCTGATGAATTTTTCAGGACTAGCCTTGAGAGCCACCGGCCGTGGTGCCAAAATACCCACCCGAGAATGAGCATCTGGTGTGTCCTTGTGCTCCTGGGGAAGAGCTGCTGTATGGTGCTGCTTCTCCGTGGCGCATGCTGGGCTTTTTGAAATACCTTAACCCCATTGGCATCCCCGTCCTCTCCTCGCCCAGGCCCAAGCTGCCATATCTTCTTGCAAGCAGATTAGCCAGTCACATGTTCTGGCCTCTCAACCCGCACACTCTGAACAGACACACCGGTGCACGCCCACTTGGCTCGCGTGGCACTGGGGCGATCTGTCATTCCTCGCGTTCGTCACTAAAGGCAGCCCAATGACTAATGGGAGGACGGGAACAGCCAATCACCAGCCTGGGAGTGATAAGCTGATTGACGTTCCCATTGGTTTGAAAGAGCATTTTGTGAGATTCTCTCTCTCCCGTAATGAATCATTTCCAAACAAGATGCAAAGGTGAAAGGTGAACATAACCCTCTCTCTCCCTTCCCTCCCCAGGGCTAAAGTGTGCCTTGCTGTCTTTCCCATAGCTCAGCACTGTCAGCGAGCCCAGGGTATCACCTGCTTTAAAGGACCGGTGGTGCTGCTATAACCATGACAGTCAAGTGCTGCTTTGGCCAACGAGTGCAGCAAACTGAACAAGGCCAAGAAATGGGAAGTGACTATGTGGTGTGCCAGTGACTGGGGCCTCTCGGGGCCATACATTGTCCAATATGCCTAGGGCGGCCGATACCCTAGAGCCTGATTTGCCAGCTACATCCACCAGTGCTATGCGGTACTGATGTAAGAGCTACGGTGAGAGGGGAAACATGTTAACCAATAAAAAGCTTTCAGCCCATTTTAGGCCAACTCTTTTGTGCACTGGTTTAACCCACCATGAATCTACAATAGGTGCTTTAGGAATGTGCCCAGATCAGCGTGGACCCAGCATTTCACTCACTATTTCCCTCCTTCTGTGGTCTGTATAGGATAGCTGGTGTTCCCCACCAATCTAAATACGTGCCGTATTTCGGCACTGATAGAGAACCAATATACAGGCTCCTCCTGGGACCACGACTGTAGGAGTACAGCGTGATTGTCTCACCGCGTGGTCCCTGGTTGAATGATGCAGGCAGTTGCCGAGGTAGTTTGCTGGCAGAGCACAAGGGTTCATTATGGAATCCCAGGACCAAGGGTGCAGTGAGCATGTTTACCCGCATGGATTGCCTAACCTGGGTGAAACTCATCCTTGGGCAGGGACCCAGCACGAGCCCCTATGCACCACCTCTGGCCCAGGTTGCAGTTTGGCTACCACTGAACTCAGCGTGGGAAAGACTGGGCCCTGCACAGGCAAGCTCCGCATTGGGCTGAAATGCATCTTCATTGCCGACTGTGGGAAGCATCTCTGGACTGGCCCTAAATGTGAAGCCAAAGGATAGTGAGAGATTACCTGGCCTTACAGGACTCAGAACTTTGTCTGATCTTGGACCCCGGTCAGGGAAACAGCAACAACAGCAGTTCTCAGAGGCTGGATCGCTCTGCTAATAAAAAGCCCTTTAACAACAGTCCACGCAAGCTCTGATCGCCTGTAACTGGCTGAGCTGGGTGACAAACCACAACCTAACATTTGATTTTTGTCATCCCCTTTTGACTCACCCCCCTCCTTTAACAAACAGAGAGTTACATAATTGTCTGTGGAACTAGTCATCCTCCCCTTATACTTCATGGCACTTGGCCTCAATTCCCCAAAATTATCCCAGCTCTGAGCCCCCTGACACAAACATTTCCTCCGTCAGGTACGGCGGATTGAGCCAGATAACGGTGTGCATTCATTCCACGATGAACACAAGAAAGTAGCACTTTGCAGGCATCTCCTTTAGCATTGGTTCTGGCTGCCTAACGCTGTCACACGATCCCTTCTTCACAGCCACCCATAGTGAGCAGGGCACCCCACTTCTAGCCTTATGCAGAAAAGCTTAATTCTCGGGTTCCAGATCAATAGCAAAATTATTAATAGACATAGATCAGGTACAATTAAAATCGTACTGACGACTTACTCTGTGCCGCAAAGCAGTGCAGGGAATGAGCAGACCTACTAATTAATAATAAGTTAATGCTTTTTCTGACACCTTTTAAAGAAACAGAGTAACACTGCAGCCCAGAGAACAGTAGATTAGTATGTGCAGCGCTGCAAGCTATTATCTAAATCCAACTTTCAGAGTTATAAAAACTGCATATTTGTTAGCAATGGCATGACAAATCTGTGGTTATTAGAGCCACTCTACCAAGACTAGAAAAATCCTGAATAAACTGCAATAGGTCAACGCTTTGCCAGAAATATCAGCTGAATCAGGAGGTTGAGGTTTCATCTCATTGGAATATTACTCATTATATGCACAAGAGAGCTCTACATCAGCAGAAAGCTGTGCATTATTTAGCAAGGCTCCCAGCTAGGAACGGCACATGTTTCACTAACTTCCACTCATTGGAACGTCAGTCTTTGTACAGTTATTTCTCTTCTGCGCTTTGATCCATCAAAGAGTGGAGAGTGAGACTGATTTTGTCCTGTAATTCTAGGCGGGTTTGCACAATCTTTCCCGAACAAAACACTGCAATCAATGGAATGTCTCGGCAGCGACTAGTTTGTTAAATAAGTGATATTTGACACTATTTGTGAATTGGCTGCAAGAAAGAGCAGTAATATTTTCTACCTCCTTCTGTCTCTCGTGGTTGGGAAAGTGTTCTTACAAATGAAGGAACTTGCCAGCTCTGTTAAATGGTGATCAGTACTATCTGCTTTGTGCTAAAGAGCAAAGTACTTACACTCAGAACTCAGGAAGAGACGAAACAGCCTCACCCACAATAACTTCCCAATGAGAAAGAAGCCCCAAAGAGAGCAATAAGAGTCCTAATTTCGCCTAACTTTTCAGCCAGAAATATTGTATTACCGGAAAAATGTGGCCTTAGTGAGTTTGTCCTTTCCAAAGTTGCTGTCTCTGTGAACTCTGGACCACCATTGCTAAACAGTGAGAGGCTGCACAATTTTTTTACACCTCCCCTCGCGATCACTTTTTACCTTTTGTGTCTTTGGTGTCATGGCTGGCTCGTTACACACGTGAGTTAGTCATAGAAGGTAACAGTTTCAAAAGCCGCTTTTTGCCCCAGGGGTCTATATCTCCCATAGGGAGTCTTAACAGCTTTTGACATTTTTACCTGTCTAGGTAACTGCCAAAAGCTGCAGCAGCAGTTCTTACGCAAGCTAAATACCTCAAGCTGGTACAGAAAAGTTTTAATGATGTGTAAAGAAAAAAGCACCTGCCAACGGCACTATGAAATGAGGCATTTTAGTGCCTGACAAGGCAGTGGGCTAGATTTGCCTCTTAATTAGGGCTAGAGCAGTGTGTTGAGCCCCTGAGCTACACCTGGGCGAGTGTCCCCAGGAAGCAGGTGCTAGAAGTTCAACTCATCACTGTGTCACCCCCTCCTGGCAGGACATAGGACTACGTGACGCTCCTCCCTCCCCGGTGGCCTGAACATCGCTCAAGGCCTGTGGAGGGCTCTCGCCTCCCAGCTCAGCCCTTTGGCCCGGTCACAGTTCAGTTCACACCCCTACTGAGATAGCTAGCGCACAACTGAAAGGCCCTAAACATCCAAACCGAAAAGCTGCCCTCTTGAGCTACTTCTGGGCCCGTCCTTCAGGTCCATTTCAGCCCCACTCAACTGCTCTTTCTTGGGGCTGGCAGGGGAACCCAGGCCCAAAGCCCCCACCCCATGCTCATAGTTCCAGTCCAGAGACCCTGTGTTATGTGGCTGGGTCTGCTCCTTGAACAGCACTTCCCACCGCCAGGCCTCTTGGGCCATTTCCCTGCAGCGTTTAACACAGCTTCCACTGGTTCCTAGGCCTCTGGCGTCTCCCGAATCGTCCCAGCTCCTCCTTTCTCTGCTAAAGTGGCACCCGCTGTAGCTTGCCTCGCTCCCTTTCCAGGACCTGACACAGCCATGCCATCCCGGAGGCCATCTGTAGGCTGCTTTCCCAGAAAGAGAGAATTCCCTCCCATTGGCGGGTGGCACTGGTTTGGGGCCTTCTCCTGTAATTCTCACCTCCAGGGTCTAACAAACCAGGGCAGCAAGACAGGCTGAGTTCCCAGGCTCCTGGCAACCCTTTTTATTACCAGTGTGGGTGTGACATAGGGGGGCACTGGAGGTTCTGTTCTGTCCTGTCACCCCTGCCCTGGAATCTTGGGTGCCTTACAATGCCTTGCTGAAGTAGGGCCCTCCTGGGCTGCTCACAAACAGTCCTCCAGCGTGCAAGGCACACACAAGATCAGCCACCAGACCTGTACAGCCCAGCCTACTCCTGGACAGTCAAAATATATTAAGGCCCTTGTTTCTTTAGAAAACAATAGGTCATTTTATTATCTTAAATAGTTATCCAGACACTTTGACTTAAACACACTGGATTAGATAAAGCAGGTGTATTAACTACAAAGAGATAGAAGTTAAGTGAGGCATAAAAGTCAGAAATGGGTACAAGAAAAATAAAGATAAAACACTTACTAGTAGCTACCTAAGAAACTTCGTTTTATAGCAAACTTTCTCACCCCATGCTCTCACAGATTATTGGCTAAATGCTCAGGTCAGGAACCCGCTCCCTCCTTCCCCCGCCAAGTCCAGTGGTGCAATGCCAGAGATAGAGAGGGAGAAAGATTGAGGGTGTGTCTGCCCCTTCGTTCTCTATATGAGACGTATTTCCAGCAAGGGAAAGGCAGTCTGGTGAGGAAAGGAAACTCCACATCGTTTATTTGCTAAGCTGTAGCTTTTCGGCCCTGCCTCCTTTTCTGTCAAAGAATGTCTGTTTAGCAGGTCATGGTCCCGATACCATATTATAGATGCAAAGACTTTAAAGTAAACAAAACAAAAAAGAAAAAAGAAAAAAAGAACAGCTGCATGTGCAAACCAATTATATTCTGTACTTGCTTAAAAGAACAAATGTGATTTTAATTATAACGGATAAAGAATTAATCTGATGAAATCACATGTGAGTTGATTTGATAATAACATTTCATTCAATTGGTAGCAAATTCAGGCTACACTGAACACAAATGAAAAGCACTGATACATTCCGAAGATTAATTAACACGACAGACTGGTACCAAAATGGTGCTGCACTCACCGCTGGAAATGAGTACTAATAAACAATGCATTTGCTAACACCATCCCCAGAAAATTAAACAGGAGTTATTTTAAAAAGGAACAATGCAGCTTAAAGACAGTTTAATTAAGTATTTCAAATGATACCATGTTACAGATGCAAAGACTTTAAAGTGTAAGGGTTTTCTCTTTACATCCAATAAGTTATGTTCTACTGTTAACGCATGCATATAACTCCCGTTAACCTACAATGTCAATGATGGAATAGACTGTTGAGCTGTTCCCTGAACATTTTAATGCTGTCAAGAAATAGCTGTTATTTCAGGATCTGAGCCATCTGCCACTGAAGTAAACAGAGAGATTCCACTTAGGATCTGACCAAAACTCAATATGTCATTGGAGGACACCCATTCTCGTCAGCTGTTGAGAATAGCCCACTTCCACCTTAATTGAATTGACCTCCGCACACATACACTTGGTAAGCCAACTCCCATCTTTTCATATGCTGTGTATTTATACCTCCCTACTGTATTTTTCACTCCGTGCATAAGATGAAGTGGGTTACAGCCCATGAAAGCTTATGTCCAAATAAATGTGTTAGTCTCTAAGGTGCCACAAGGACCCCTCGTTGTTTTTGCTGATACAGACTGACATGGCTACCACTCTGAAACCTGTATCCATAGCCCTTGTGCATCAAATTCCAAGCAGCATCTGTATTTTCTTTTATGATTAGAAAGTGCCTTGCAGAAATAAAGAATTATCATTCAGGTAAAGGCCTTTCAGCACTAATATTTTAAAACTTTCCAGAGATTCTAATGTGTTAAAATTCTACCACTTGATTTAATTACCTTTTTCAGATGGTTATGGACTCTCATGGCACATATTTCCCCTAGCTTGTTATGGCCTTGGTCAATGGAATAATGGACTAATCAATCACCTATATTTTAGTATGAGACATAATAAATAATGTGCATATTAGTCAATCAGGTTTTTACCAAAGAAAAGCTGAACAATTATAGTGGTTGTCAATTGTAAACTGCCTCTGATAAGTATGCAAACATTGACCCCAAGTGTTACAAAGAGAACATGAAAATTAAAATCATCTATCTTACTTGAGTCAAAGCTTGCTGGATAACAAGGATGTCATTTAAGGAAAACTTTAGTTGGCCTCAGATTGCTTCTTTCAGTTAGATCAAAATTAAATTAAGTCAAAACTTAGAAAATACTGGTTTAATTACACTTCACTAGCTTATCAATTATACATGAGCCCTCCTGTTGCAAACTATAAGCAGGATATTAGATGTCAAAATTATAGAAGATGCCTAAAGGTTAGTTCACTGTAATATGGCTCACAGAGTAGATTCTGGAAATGACTGACTAATTATTGAAGTTTTCATATTAACCACTCATTTTGTCTAGCAAATGTAGTCTCTCTGACTTTATTAAAAGAATTGTCTCCTTCAGTGGCTTATTCCAAATTTGCATAGCTAGATAGTTAACAAAGATCTGACATCATTACCAGCAATGATTCTATTATCATACACAATTAGGCTTGAAAATATTAATATATGATCATCCAGAAACTAATTATGAATTTAAAAAACATCCTCAAAGCCTAAACAAAAATGTGCAGAGACTATTGACATGAAGTCTATCATAGTTTCACTAGTCATACTTACTTTGACCTCGAAGACAGAATCCTTGCTTAGACTTCAATAATTTTATGAACCTCATATTTCCCCTTCCAATATATTTTTGTCAGCTGAAGCCAGGCAAATTAAAATTCGAATAAAAGCACAACTTTTACCAAAGTGGAACAAAGAGGACAGAAGGAATTTTAACCTAGCCAGCCAAACTCTGACATCTGGAAAGATACTGGAACAAATTATTAAACAATCACTTCGTAAGCACCTAGAAGCTAATGGGGTTATGAGGAGTAGCCAGAGTGGGTTTGTCAAGAACAAATCATGCTAACCTATCCTAATTTCCTCCTATGACGGGGTTACTGGCCTACTACCTAAGAGTGTGAGGGGGGAAGCAGTAGACATGATATGTCTTGGTTTTAATAAGGCTTTTGATATGGTCCCACATAGCATGCTCATAAGTACGATACGGAAATGTGGTCTAAATGATATTACTATAAGATTGCTGTACAACCGGTTCAAAGCTGAAACTCTCAGAGTACTTATCAGTGGGTCACTGTCACACTGCGGGGGGCAGGAGAGTGAATCTAGCGGGGTCCCACAGCAATCTGTCCTGGATCTTGAACTCTTCAGTATTTTCATTAATGACTTGAATAATGGAGTGGAGAATATGTTTATAAAATTTGCAGATCACGCCAAGCTGGGAGAGGTGGCAAGCACTTTGTCGAGGTTGTTTTGAATTTGAATACTGTTCTCCAAATTGAATGTTAGTCTGAAATCAAGAAGATGAAATTCAAAAGAAAATACGTCACTTGGGAAGGAAAAATCAAATTCTCAAATACAAAATCAGAAATAACTCATGCAGTAGAGGTTCATACACTAAGCTTCAGAAGTCCCAGGTTCAATGCCGACAAGTGCGGTCTGTCAGTATTACACTGTATCCAAGTTGCTTTAGGCAAGATGCAGACAAATTGGAGAGAGTCCAGACGAGAGTGAAAAAAAAGATAAAAGTTTTTTAGAAAACCTGACCTCTGAGGAAAGGTTAAAAAAAACTAGGCATGTTTAGTCTTGAGAAAAGAAGACTGAGCAGGGAGACCTTATAACAGTCTTCAAGTACATTAAGGGTTGTTATAAAGAGGATGGTGATAATTTTTCTCCATGTCCATTGAAGGTGGGACAAAGAGCAATGTGCACAATTTGCAGCCACAGATATGTAGGTTACATGTTAGGGAAAACTTTCTAACTAGCAGGATAATTGTGCATGGGAATAGGCTTCCGAGGGAGGTTGTGCAACACCCACCACTGGAAGTTTTTAAGACCAGGTTGGACAAACACCTGCAGGGCTGGTCCTGGCTCAGCACAGATGGCAGGATTTAAAGCCCATTTGAGATCCCTTTTAGCCCCACATTTGTATGATTCTGTATTGACCTTTGGAACATACCACCAGGGGAAGTGGTGGTATGTTCCAAAGGTTCACCTCTTGATATCTGCACATCAACACTGGATGTCTTTTCTGAAGCTAGAACAATTGCAAGTTATTTGGCTCTATACACAGGCAAGTGGGCCAACTTCAATGCCCTGTGATATACAGGAGGTCAGACTAGGTGCTATAATTGTGCCTTCCAGCCTTAGAAACCGAAACTCGCTATTCAGGAAAGTACTTCAATATAGGCTTAACTTTAAGCACATTTATATGTCCTGTTAAAGTTAACGGGACATAAGCATGTGCTTAAGTGTTTCCTAAATCACGTTCCTGTTCTCTAAAAATTGGATAAATTTCCTAGACAGTTGTAGTCTCAATACACCAAAGTATTTATGCATACGCTTAGTTCTAATCATGTGTTTAAACACTTTGCGGGATTGGGGGAAGGGTGCTTTGCACTTTCCATGTTTGATCCTTTATTTCCCTCAAGAGCACATCTGACAGCTCCTCCCATTGGTCTGCTCTTAGCTCCTGGGTTTGTTTTTAATCATTTGCAAACCTTCTTTGAGGCCCATGCTATTTAGTCCCCCTCCGCAGATGCCTGTAATTAATTAAATCTAGGTAATGATATACCACTTCTTTAGGCTCTTTAGGGACAAGCTTGTCTAGAATATTTCCATCTCAGGATAACTATATACTCTTCATTATTTTTGCTTCATATAAAGGCATCGAAGGCAGAATCTTTGGGGTGTCTTTCCTTTGCAGCTACTCAGAGTCATGTTAGCTTGGAGGAGTTATGAGATAATCTAGTGGTTAGCAACACTGTCGAACATTATTGAAATCTTCTTCGCTGGTGGTCACTATTAAAAAATGTCTGAATTTTTCTAGCAACACCACCTGCGTATATGTGTGACACCTCAGTTATTTCCTCTTTAATTACAAGAACACATTTCAAGAAAGTATCCCTATGCTGGACTGCACTTGATCATGTATGCAACTTTAAGTACATGCTTAAATTCCATTCGCTTTCCTGTCCCCCTCACAATTACATTTGGCTGCCCAAAGGAAGGCAGTATATGTCGCTAGCATAATTTCCTGTACTAGAGCTGCTTATAGAATTATGAATGGATAACCACATTTAAAAAAAACACTATAAAAAAAGAAGGACCCTAATAAAACCTACCTTTGAGAGAAGAGGTTAAGGGGACAGTGAACTGGGGATTTGCATGCATCTTGCGCCTTTCAGTAACGGTAGATTTTGTAATCAAGGGTTTCTTCTGAATGCTTTAAAAAAGCTCATCGTCCCCATATTGGACAATAGTTGCCAGCCAATGCTGAGGAAGACTGCTGCAGTTGAAGACCAGCAATCCATGACTCTAGAGGAAAGAGGTAAAGTGTTGTTATTTATTTATTTATATTGCAGTAGTGCTTGCAGTTCCAATCAAAAGCAGGGCCCCGTTGTGCTAGACTCCACACAGGGATATTGCAAGACCCGTTCCCTGCTACACGAATGTACAGGCTTGTCTGAACCAATGCTGAACAGTGATGACATCGTAGCTTGAAGTTGTTAGAAAAGCTCCCTATACTTACTGGGGGAAAGATTCCTGAGCCATATGCTTTGCTGTGGCTACAGCTTACATTATAACATATCCTGGCAGACCAGGCTTGAATATCTTAATCCTATGAAGAAAGCTGGCAGATCCATCCCTGATTAGAAGAACCAGCTCTTTCGTCCATTCAGGGTTAATATCGGGAACGAGAGGGGAAGATGTGTTGTAAGCCTATAATACCATTTGGAAGGGCATATGGTATTGTCCTGTGAAGGAGAAAGATGGAAAGAATCCCAGCTCTGTTTAATCTCTCCCATATCTTACCGCCTTGATAGAACATCTTGTAGCTGGTGCAGAATTTATTGTCAACTTCCCTTTGAGCCATTCCTTTGATGTACACAGCTTTGTGAAGAAGCTCCAGCAGCCGTCCTTGTCGCTTCCCACTGAAGACGTGAGAAAGGAAGCAAGGCAGCCCGTTGTCAGAAGAAAAGACATGTCTCCCACACTTTAAAGCTAGGAGATAGACAGATGGGAAACCGTAGGTGTCGGTGATCTAGGCTATGAGGAGCATTAAAAAAGAATCAATGCAAAAAGAGAGGACCATTTGTGTAGAAGAGGAAAGCCTGGGGGCTAAGAGTACTTGTTTTGTTTGAGGCAGTCTGCAATGTACTTTATGCCTAAACATGCAGTTGGGCAGGAGAGATGTTTCAAGGAAAGTAGCAGGAACTGGACTGGACCTGGGAAAGAAACAAAAAGTTTTTAACACAAAGGTTCCTTCACAGAACCATAGAAATGTCAGGCTGGAAGGGCTCTTGAGAAGTCATCTCATCCATACCGCCATACTGAGGTAAGATTAAGTCAACCTAGACCATCCTGGACCGGTGTCTGTCCAACCTGCTCTTAAAAACCTCCAGGGGTGGGGATCCAGCCTTCGTCGGAAGCCTGTTCCAGTGCTTACCTACCCATATAGTTAGGGAGTTTTTCCTAATATCTAACCTACATCTCCCTTGCTGCACATTAAGCCCATTACATCTTGTTCTACGTTCTGTGGGCATGGAGAACAAATGATCCGCATCCTCTTTATAAGAGCCCTTAAAAAAGAAAACTATCAGGTCCCACTCAATCTTCTTTTCTCAAGACTAAACATGTGCCGGGTTTTTTTAGCCTTTCCTCACAGATCAGTTTTTTCTAAACCTTTTATCATGTGTTTCTCACTGCTGGACTCCAATTTATCCACATCTTTCCTGAAGTGTAGTGCCCAGAATTGGACACAGCACTGCAGCTGAGGACTCAGCAGTGCTGAATGAAGCATAACAATTACCTCCCATGTCGTCCATACCATACTCATATGAATACACTCCAGAATAACATTAGCCTTTTTTCGCAGTTGCATCACTTTGTTGACTCATCTTCAATTAGTGATTCATTCTCTGATCCTTTTCAGCAGTATTACCACCCAGCCAGTTATTTCCCATTTTATATTTGTACATTTGATTTTTCCTTCCCACATGAAGTACTTTGCACTTGCCTTTATTGAATTTTATCTTATTGATTTTTCTTTACTAACTTTTCCATTTGTCAAGGTTTTCTGAATTCTAATACTGCCCTCCAAAGTCCTTGCAACCCCTCCCAGCTTAGAAACATCTGGAAATTTTATAAGCCATTATCTATGTCATTAATGAAAATACTGAATAGTCCAGATCCAGGACAGATCCCTGTGAGACCCCACCAGGTACGTTCCCCCCCACCCTGATTGACAGTGAACCATTTATAAGAACTCTTAAAGTCTGAGTTTCAATCGGTTGTGCATCAACATTATAGTAAGTGCATCTAGACTGTATTTCACTAGCTTGCTTATGAGCATGTTATGTGGGACTATGTCAAAAGTATTACTAAAATCAAGACATATCACATCAACTGCTTATCCCCATCCACTAGGCCAGTAACCCTTGTATAGGTCCACAGCCAAAAAAATCTTAGGAAGTCTGGTTTGGGATTCAAGAGTTAAGCTTGAGATGGTCAACAATGGTTTCTTTAAAAAAGGGTTTCATACGGTTTCATAGAATCATAGAAAATTAGGGTTGGAAGAAACCTCAGGAGGTCATCTAGCCAACCCCCTGCTCAAAGCAGGAACACTCCCCAACTAAATCAACTCAGCCAGGGCTTTGTCAACCTGGGCTTTAAAAATCTCTAAAGATAGAGATTCCACCACCTCCCTAGGTAAGCCATTCCAGTGCTTCACCACCCTCCTAGTGAAATAGTGTTTCCTAATATCCAACTTAGATCTCTCCACTGCAACTTGAGACCATTGTTTCTTGTTCTGTCATCTGCCACCACTGAGAACAGCCGACTTCCATCCCCTTTGGGACCTCCCTTCAGGTAGTTGAAGGCTGCTGTCAAATCTTCCCTGCTTGTCTCTTCTGCAGACGAAATAACCCCAGTTCATTCAGCCTCTCCTCATAAGTCATGTGCCCCAGCCCCCTAATCATTTTTGTTGTCCTCTGCTGGACTCTTTCTAATTTGTCCACATCCTTTCTGTAGTTGGGGCGGGGAGGCAAAACTGGATGCAATACTTCAGATGTGGCCTCACCAGTGCCGAATAGAGGGAAATAATCCCTTCCAGTGACCTGCTGGCCATGCTCCTACTAATGAAGCCCAGTATGCCATTGGCCTTCTTGGCAACAAGGGCAGACTGCTGACTTATATCCAGCTTCTCATTCATTGTAATCCCCAGGTCCTTTTCTGAAGAACTGCTGTTTAGCCAGTCAGTCCCCAGCCTGTAGCACTGCATAGGATTCTTCCAGGACTTTACACCTGTCCTTTTGAACCCCATCAGATACTTTTTTGGCCCAATCTGCCAATTTGTCTAGGCCATTCTGTATCCTATCCCTACCCTCCAGCATATCTATCTCTCCCCCTTTCTTAGTGTCATCTGCAAACTTACTGAGGGTACAATCCATTCCAGCATCCTGATCATTAATGAAAATGTTGAACAAAACCAGCCTCAGGACAGACCCTTGGGGCACTCTGCTTGATATCGGCTCCCAACTAGACATGGAGCCATTGATCAGTACCCTTTGAGTCTAACGATCCAGCCAGCTTTCTATCCACCTTGTAGTCCAGTCATCCAATCCATACATTTTTAACTTGCTGGGAAGAATACTGTGGGAAACTATCAAAAGCTTTGCTAAAATCAAATCCACTACTTTCTCCATATCCACAGAGCCAGTTAGCTCATCATAGAAAGCAATCAGGTTTGTCAGGCATAACTTGCCCTTGTTGAATCCATGTTGACTGTTTCTGATCACCTTCCTCTCCTCCAAGTCCTTCAAAATGGATTCCTTGAGGACCTGCTTCATGATTTTTCCATGGACTGAGGTGAGGATGACTGGTCTGTAATTCCTTGGATTCTCTTTCTTTCCTTTTCTAAAGATGGGCACTATATTTGCCTTTTTCCAGTTGTCCAGGAGCTCCCCAGATCAACCTGAGTTTTCAAACATAATTGCCAATGGCTCTGCAATCACATCCGCCAACTCCCTTGGATGCAGTACACTCAGCCCCATGGACTTGTGCATGTCCAGCTTTTCTACATAGTCCTTAACCTGTTCTTTCACCGCTGAGGGGTGCTCACCTCCTCCCCATACTGTGCTGCCCCATGCAGCAGTCTGGGAGCTGATCTTGTCTGTGAAGACTGAGGCAAAAAAAGCATGGGCTACTTCAGCTTTTTCCACATCCTCTGTCACTAGGTTGCCTCTCCCATGCAATAAGGGTCCCACACTTCCCCTGACCTTCTTCTTGTTGCTAACATTCCTGTAGGAACCTTTCTTGTTACCCTTCAGATCCCTTGCTAGCTGCACTTACAATACACACTTTACCCTAGGTTAACCAAAATTTGTTAGGGCCTGCCTTACTATGAGCTGGTCACACTTTACAGCAGGTTTTCCTCACTATGTTATGAGTTATAATCCAATTTAAGAAAGGCCATAGACTAAAACATTCCTGTCCTTTTTTACAGGAATTCAGAGTTGTTCAGGGGGATTCATTCCTAAGGTGACCAGATGTCCCAATTTTATAGGGACAGTCCTGATATTTGGGGCTTTGTCTTATATAGGCACCTATTTTCCCCACCCCACACTCCCTGTCCTGATTTTTTTCATTCTTACTGTCTGGTCACCCTATTCATTGCACAGAATTGAACTTTGCCAGACAGCGGGAATGTTAAAGCTTCAAGATTGTATCCCTGCAGCTCAGCCAGCTTGGAGGAGGTCAATTTAGGTGGATCACAAAAACCCAGAAATTACAGCTGAAGAGTCACAGCATCTGCTAAAGTCTATTTGTTTGATGTGATGATCAATAAACACAATATAATGAATACAAAGGGCCAACCAGCTGGTTGGCCCTTTGTATTCATTCCCCTGTGCTGTAAATCATGGACATTAGTGGAGTTACACCCAAGGATTACTTCAGCACATCAGCTTTAAAAGGCACTGCTGATAAAAGGAGTGATGAGCAATGAAGGGGAGAGTGTGACAGAGAAAGACCCTACAGTAACAGGGAAGAGAATAAAATGCTTGACTGTGCTCCCGTATGCTGGCCAGCAAAAGGCTAAAGCGATTCCAGCTATGTTCTAGCTGAACCCCAACTCTTACATTTAGATAGATAAAGCATCATGGCCATTTGCAGCGTTCATTGGAGTCAGATGTTGTTGCTTATAGCAGAGCAGATAATATTTAATTAATGTTTTCTCTAACCTCTGCTTCATCTTTGCCCAGTTTCTCTTAATAACTGCACAATTTCTGTTATGATCCCTTTGAAAGTAGGTTTTTGGGGATTTTGCATTTCAAGGTGAAGATTTCTTGACCTCAGGCAATACTTAGTTATTTGGATTAGGGCCAGATTTTATTAATCTGTCTGCAGTGATTATTAAGACAAACTGTTTACCTGTAATATTTACCTTTGAAGACCATGCACACATGCAGTGACAGATTCTTGTGGCCTGATCAAAAGGCCATGACAGTTAAGAGGAACCTTTCTTTAATTTCAATGAGATTATTAAAGAATGATTCACTATGATGTTATGTTGTTGTTAATAGGGCCCTTATTATTAATGATAGCTAAGGAAACCCACTTACAGAATGAATTAAATGTTGTTTGTATTTAAGGATATTCTGATCCTACTAAACTTAGTTACTGTGTTACTTCACTGGTCCCCATACTAAAGAATTTCTGTGCTATCGAGTTGTTTTATAGCCTTGAGGTACTGACTCTGCATAGAGCCACAGCAAACGGCTATGTTGTTCAGGGCAGAGAAAGATACGTGGACATTCTAATGTTCTTTGGCTTTTTGAGGAAAGGTTTTACTCATGCTTATTGGTAGCTCCACAATGTCAGCATGCCCTAGCTTCAGGAAGTTGTGAAATTATGATGTCATTCCTGCTGTGCTCAGATATCAAGGTTATCAAATAACATATGCGAGTCACATCAATAAATTTAATGAATTTTCTATAGTTTCACACCCAAAGAACAACATAGATGTGTGAGAAAGCTCGCCAGGGAGAAATGATGGGAAAAGGCAGATACCAACCAACTTTAGAACCAAACTGCAATAATAAACCTCCAAATCCTTGACCTCAGAGTGTCATGGCCTATCTCAGCTGTATCTGCCTAGAGACCTCACTGGCTTCTCCCTTGCACATCTATATTATCCTTATGTAAAAAATACTCTAACATTATTTTTTTCATCTTAAAAACTACAGGCTATTAGCACATAGCAAAAGTCCTTACACACTTAGGGCCAGGTTGTGACTTGAACCTCATGTCCACACTGGGGAATAAGAACATCCTTTACACTTTGATGTGGGCTACCTGGATGTTGGCAGCTCACAGGGGCACCATTCTTCTGCTTACTTGGTCTGGCTGGGACTGCATGGCACCAGGGCTCCCCCACCCCCAATGCACTGGACAAGAAAGGTGGCCTTGCACACTGGGTTGTGTAATTGCTTGTTGGACTCAACCAGCAACAAATTCTTTCCCTCTGAGAGCTCCCTGATCTGTGATCTCTGCAGCACAGCACCTCCTGGGGCTATGGCTGGGGTGGGGGTGGGGTACAGATTCCATGCCTCTCCTTGACCCTAGCTGTCTCAGAGTAAGGACCAATTTATTGTGTAGGGTAGAATTCAGTTCCCACATGTCCTAGAAAGTGTGTTAGAAAACTGCAATTTTCCTATCTTGGCTGTATCACCCTGACACCAACCCCCCATATGAGCCCCCACAACTAAGGCTAATCCCATTGTTCATTCTTCCCTAGACCCCAAGTTGAATGACTATATATGCAGCCTCTCCCCAGAAGCAAAGCATGGCTCTTCCAAATGTTCATGATAGTTCCCTCGGTTTTCTTGGCTCTTCCAAGTGTTCATGATAGTTCCATTTGTTTTCTTGCCAATTTTTCTTTTTGAAACATATGAATACCGTGTTTCTGGCTGATTCCTCTCAAAGTGGATTGTGTGGGGCTTTTTTGGTTGGGTGGATTTTTTTTTCTACTCAAGTCAGCACTTGGAGAATTTCCAAATGGCTTGAATGATTAATGTGGTGCCACTGACTTGTTTTGTGTTTCAATAAAAAAATGCACAATTCATGTTTTCCAAAGAGCCCACTTAGGTATCGCTGATTGACCATGCAATGTAAGTTTTAAATTATTCTTTGTGTGCACAAAACATACTGTGAAAAGAAGCATTTCCACAAAAATGAATGGCGTAGTCAAGGTTAGCAGTGCAGGCAAAAAAAAATCTGCTCTCAGGGAACTGTTTATTATACTATAATCTTTACAAAGCCAGGTCTTAATATCCTACATTCATTGAAAAGAGAGGATTTGTTCTTTTGCTTGCTATTTATTTATTTAGATATTTTACCTCTCAGGGGCGCATACCCATGGTCTCTTGAGGCTGAAGGATGGCGGCTACTATTTAGTCTACATTCAGCTTGAATAGCAAAACAGATTTCTCAGCTTGCCTCCACTATCAAGTCAAGGTCATTTCCCGCAGAGAAAAATCAAGAGCCCATATAAAGGAAGAAAAAGTATGGGAGTCCTCTCTTTCTCAATGATTGAGCTATAGAACATCATTAGCAATAGGTAACTGATAGCTATCCATATTACGGTGTTCATTGACTTGGGTATGTCTTTGAGTATGAAACAAAAGAAAGCAATGGCAATCAATCACCTTGAAAAATAATGTTATTTTAGGGATGTTTGCAAATAACACAAAGCTGTAGTTTGCTAAAGGACTCTTGTGAGCCCGGGAAACCATTCTTTAGGGCCAAATTCTCCGATGATGTAAGTAGCTGTAGCTCTATTGGCTATAGTAGAGTTGTGCCGTGTTATACCAGGTTAGAATTTAGCCCTTTGAAAAATATGCCTCTACATTTTAATCATACCTTCTAAAGTGTAATAGCCTTTAATTAACATTTAGTGGTGAAAGGTTTTAATAACTGTTCATGTTTAAGCACGTTAAAATAAAACATTCCAGTGCAATCTTATCATTCTGTAACTGTGAAAGAAGAGTATTCTAGTTTAGCTTCATGGCAGCCAAGAGAAGTTGTGTCAAAAAACCCCATTACACTTATTGCTATTTTATATCTGCATTTTAAAAAAGAATTATTTTTTAAAAGTTTGACAATTGGTGTTATTATTCAAAATGTTTTGCTGCGTCATTAGCTGCAGTAGAAAGTGGTTTTGGGAAAGGAAATGACTCTCAGAATGTTACCTCAGAATGTTCTGCCTTCTACTATAACGCTAAGAGGCAGAGTTGTCTAGTGAATAGGGCCAGGGAGCTGGTTTCTAATGTGGCTGTGCCACTGCAGTGTGATGTTGGCGAGACACTATTAATTTGAGCGGAGTCAAGAATAGAATAGAGTCAATAATGAATTTTTTGGTTTGGTCGCCACCCTGAAAATCAGCAAAAAATATTGATTCCGTTTTGAACCAAAACTGCTTTTATTTTGTTTTGGTTTTTGCTGAAATGAACTACTGAAAAAAAATCATTAAGGTCCAACGAAATGTTTCAAAAGCCGATTTGATTCGATGTTTTAGAAATGAAATGTCAACTGAAAAAGACATTGCTGATTTTTTTTGTGTTTTTCAGCCAAATTCAACCTAAATTCGCAAACAGTTTTGATACCCTGAAAAATGCATTTTTCAGAGAATTTACTATTGACCAAAAAGAATTAAAATGTCATCCAGCTCCAGTCAGGCAGAATCCCTTAATTCTTAATGCTTTAGCTAGTACTACACCACCTGCAAAAAGAAGGGGTTCCAATAGCATTGAAACCCAAGATACAGACCATTAGCATGTGATCAGTTTCTCCATTATGAGTACATGCACATAGCCAATAGATCAGGGAGCAGGGATTAAGAATCAGATCGTGAGACCTTTTAGACCCCCTTCATTACCTGAGCACAAAGCTCCGAGAATTTCTATTGCACAGCAGACTAGTAGGTATGAGTTCCTTTTAACATTCTTGCTCGTATTTAATAGACTGCTAGTTAAACTGGCCAGCTCTGTTAAAATGTTCTTTTTGTTTTGGTTTTTAAAGATAGACTTAAAATCAAGGGTGGATCGACTCTCTTTGCACTGAAGAGCAATTGCTCATGACCTGAATGAGCTTTTACCACCTCCACCAATGTTTGCTGGCAATGTAAGTTCCATCTCAGCCTGCCGAAATTTACATAGCGGGATTAGAATGTCAAGGGATTTCAGGACAAGAGATCACTTAGACTTCTGGAGTGTCTGACTACGAGACAGACTGGAGTTTATGACTTGAATTCATACATTTAAAAGAATGTGATGTCAATTAGCAATGCTCTGCTGGGATATACAGTAGCAGCAAGGCAGAAGTTGAATAATCTGCTTGCTCTCTTAGTTCTAGCACTATCCGTCAGCAGCACAATACCCAAGCTCTAAAGGTGAGCCAGTGACTAAGATGAGCCTGTGTTGGTAACCAGCTTGCTTTAAATTTTGACTGATGCCTTCTTCTGACACCCATCCAGAGCACGAGAGATTCACCCAGCGTGCAGTGGCAAAGTTCGAGCCAATTGCTATGTTGTCTTCCAAACTGCAATTCCATTGACCCTAATGGGGCTTCAGGGATGTAAATTGGCACAATATTTATCCTGGGGAGATGTATTTTCCCTAACGTAGTCCCTGTCAGTTTGGAGGCTTCAGAGATTCAGCACAGAAAGCAGCACAGAGACTGAGACTACATGCAAGACAGCCTGCCTTGGGTTCAGAGATGCACAGATTCCAAGGGCAGAAAGCATCCCTGGGATCAGTTAGTCTGATCTTCCCCCAGATAATTCCTCTGGAACTACAGCATCTCTTGTACAGAAATCCCAACCTTCATTTTAAAATGGCCAGTGATCGTTTTTAAATCACAATCTCTTGCGGTACCAGGTCAGACGCCGCACTGCAGTCTAAATATGTCACAACAAAATGGTTACCTTTGTCAATCAAACCTGTCATCAGATCAAATAATATCATCAAGTTAGTTTGAGGGGATTTATGTTCCATAAACCCATGTTGATTGGCATTAATTATATTACCCCCCCCCCCTTCAATACTTTATCAGCAGTGTCTCGTATTAGCTGCTCCTTTATCTTGGAGGAACACGCCCAGCCTGGGGAGGCGGGGCCAGGATCTTGACTGATAAGTGGGGATGACCCATGGCAGGCCCCACAGAGCCTGCAAGGAGAAGCAGAGACTGAGCGACTATGTGAGAAAACCAAGAGCTGGAGGAGGAGGAGGAGGCGGCTGGTGGTTGCTCTCCACAGCAGCAGCAGCAAGAAAAGCCATTTTTTGACTCTCCCAGTCAGCCACCAGCTCAGCGCCACCAACTCCATGCCAGAGCGTCTGAACCCAAGAAGCTGCATCAACCTGAGAGCTCAGAACCAGCAGATGCTTGAACTGGGAGCCAGGGATCCCTTCCGACGGGGCGTAAGAGTTGCCATCTCTACATCGGAGCTCCAGCCCCCCCTGACCTGGAGTAGGGTGCGGGGGTTGTTTGATTGTACAGGTTCTGTTGTGGGCTTCAGTCATTGCAGACTGGTTGGGGACCTTGTTTAGGGACCATCCCTGACATCTTTGCAGTCCCCTGGTCCTCCTTTTAGTTTACCCCTCCCCTGTCCAGGGATTAAACTCTCCTTTATTTCTATGTGGCCTTCCAGACCCTGTGCTAGTTAAATAATACCCTAGAGGTCATAGGGTGGTTGGTCTATGCACACGTGTCCACTAGCAACCCCGATCCCACTAGTTTTAAAGGCGGAGGAACAAGAGAGTGTCCACCACTCTTGGGGACTGGGGGTGATGAGAGGGACGCTTGGGATGCAGCTCTGTTACAGCCATTGGGAGTCGTAGGAAGTGTACCTGCTGGTTGTCGTGACTGTGGATCAGCACCAAGTCATAGGCAGCAGGTATAACAAGTGAGGGAGGAGATAGAGAAGAAAGGGTGGGCCTTGTGGGGGGGAGGGTAAAAGAGAGGAGGGACACGGGACGGGGGGGCCTCACAGAGGGAAGGAGAGGAGGAACACAGCAAGCAGGGGGGAGCTGAGTGAAGATGGAGGTGGGGTCCGTGGTGGGCTGGGACCTGGGGTGGAGTGTGGGTGGGGCTACAGGCAGAAGAGGCAGGACAGGGAGCTAGCCTCCCCCCCGGATAGCGTCACCTGCCGCCCAGGCACCAACTTACACTGCTTGCTCAAGTCTGGGGTTTGTTTTCACAATGGCTCTTAAACAAGCGGATGGAAACACTTTCCTACCATGCCCCAACAATGCCAACTCCCTCCTTGTGTGGCTCATGCTGGCCGATGTTCAGTCATTACCGGCTCAGTGAAGGCTTTCTTGGAACCTCTCTGAACTTAGGGGTATTTTTGTCAATCTACTATATCATCTTTTCTTCTGCATTCCTCAGGAGACAATAGTAGCCTGCTGGGACATTGTACCTAGATTGCTGACTTACGGTGTATACACCAACACATAGACCGAGCTTCTGTCATTTAAATAACAAAGTCTGGAATTGATGATATAGACAAACTCAGTCAGTCCTGCAGTTTCAGCAGAAATAAACAAAAATCTGTGAGTGTGATCTGGGTGCGGGGAAGAACATGTGTGTCTCATTATTCAAGATTTCGCGTATGTTCTGTCAGCTGATTCCATCGTAATTATTGCACGATATCTTTGGCATTGTCCCAGTGCTAATGCACCACAAACACAGAGAGGCTGGATTGTACCTGGGCCTGAGCACAGAAGGAAAACCTCCTTATCACAGCTGTTCAGGGGCGCAACATCTAACCAGATCTGTCACAGAATGCGGCCCCACCACACTCAAGATATTCCCTGCGACACGTGAGAAGAATGAGGGGTGGGAATTGCATAGACCCCTGGTAGAGGCAGCACCTGTACTGGCCAGGTGCATGGAGCATTGTCTGCAGCCATTCGAGGGCTGTCATGTCTTGCCTGGCTTGGCAAGACAAGCAGGAGCGGGAAGGAATTTTTGACTCTGAGGCACAACGTGGGGATGCTCCATGTCTAGTGCCACCCCTCGCTCAGCGCTCTGCTGAAAAGCACCAGTGCCCCCGGAGCACTGAAATGTTTAAGGAACCATTTAGAATCAGAAGGCGTGTAACCATCACACTAGATGTAGCTTTGACACAGTCACTGGACCCATAGATTGGGGCTAACTCAGCGCCTCTCCAGTAGAGCGACTGGATCTATGCCCATGGACATCAGTTGTGAATCTGTTCCTAAGGCCCCAAGATCAGGAACAGAACCTTGCAATCAGACGGTTCTACCTGCACCGAGCCCCACAAGAGATGAGTGTTTTTACCACCATGTTGGTGGCTCTTCTCTGAGCAGGAAGATCCAATCTCTAGGCACCAGGGGATGCCTGGAGCCAACTCTATACTACCCCTCATGTCGCCGTAGCAACGGGACAAAGGCTAGCATGCCCTCAGCCTGCCAGTTTCTCTATGGTTCAGGGCATTCTCCCATAGTGGAGAATGGGGCTCCTTGTGGGGTGGATCTGTGCACTTTGGCTGCTCCTGTTGAGATACAAGTAGCTTTCTGAGTGTAATAAGAAACAAACAAGTTATACTGGCCCCTCTTAGGGGAGATTGCTTGTAGGGTGCCACCAATAATAAAAACAGCATCTATGAAAATTATTCTAAATATCTTTTCAAATGAAATCGGCCTCCCTAATGGGGCATGTCTCATTTGCATGGCAAGAACAGCATTTCATAGGAAAAAAAGGCAATACGTACATTTTGCGTTTGTAAAGAAACAAAAAGCTCTGACGAGGCCTTTAACCATCAAATAATAAACTATGATTATGCAACAACTAAGTAAATTAGTAATGACAGCTTTGAAAAGAAAGCTAACATAGGATACAATCGATACCTAATTTTCTGGGTTGGTTGCCCAAGAAAAAGTAAAGGTAAGTGCATTCGTCCCAGGAGTGACTAAAAGCACAAGGCCGCCCACATGTGATATACGATGTCTCTGAAGAATAACTGGTAAACTAATTGTTAGTTTAGTTGATTGGACTGTGACCTGCTACTGATTAGTTGTGAGTAATAAAGTGAGTGAAAAAAAAACCTTTCTGGCTTAACACAATACCGGAAATATTTATTGGTAAAGGCTAATGACAGGTACTGTGCAGCTGATCGGCCGCTCCGTACTTACTTTTCTAGCAATAAATTGAGCTTTCATTGTTTGAGCAGATGAAAGGCTCCACTCCTCTGCTGGCAGTCATAGAAGGACTGAATGAACAGTGGCGGGATGAACTGTATCTACGTGTGAGTAATTACAACACAGGCATCAGGTCTATCACTGTCCAGTGCCCCAGGACGTCCTGGGAAAGAGAGGGATGCTGAGGTGATGGTGTGTGGAGTCCCAGGGGAAGGGTGGATCTGAGATGACAGGGGGAAAGTGGCTATCTGCAGTTATGGAGGGGAAGGGGAGTCCCAGGGAAGGGGTTGGGGGTATGCTGAGGTGATAGAAGGGAAGAAGAGTCCCAGGGGAAGGGCAGCTCCAGGACCAGAAGGGTTTGGGGCATGGTGCAAGGAGGGCCCTGCCCACACATGGACGGGTGCCTCAAGCATCACTTGAGGCACCCGTCCATGTGTGGAACGTACAAGTGGTGAGGGCCAGCAGGCTAGATTGGGAAGCTAGGCCCAGCCCCAGGGGCCAGGAGCCAGTGCTGTGGTAAGTGGGGGTTGGATTCAGCCCCCCAAGGAATAGTTTCCCCAGTCCCTTATGCCTAACAGTACTCTGCAGCATTTTTTTGTGGTGACTTGGTGTTGCTAAGCAGCAGATGGGTCCAAATCTGACCCTCCTGGTGACAGAGGAAAAACAGCTGTTGACTTCAACTTGGCTGTAGCAGCCATGCACCTTGGAGCAGCTCCCCTGCATAAAGCGTCCCACCTTAATCACTGGCAGGCCCTTGGCTAGGGCCCGAGCATCCCTCAACTACATCACCTGCTCTGGACATCGTGGGACCCTTTTCCCTTCAGCTGCTGGACTTTTTTTCTTTCAAAGCATTGATGTAGTGACTGCATGCAAAGCCGTTCTCCACACGGCCTTAGGCTGACCGTCCGAAGGGAAGACGCCGCTGGAACGATGCCCAGCCGCGCTGTTTGGTTATTAAGAAGGAATCTCGTTATTTGCGTCCAGGCTCCCATGCACTCATCCCTGCGTAATCGCTCGGTTTGCGCTGCGAAAGCCAAGCTGTGCTGCCTTGCAGCCCCCTTTGCTTTGCTTTACGTCCCTGCTTCAGAGCAGCGCGAAACACAAATACCTACAGGAGGAGTCCCCTGAGCCAGCTTAGGAGACTGCAGAGCCAGAGGTGAAACAACTCTGTTTTGGTTTTTAATGATCTGTTAACGATGGCCCATGCGGTTAGTTCAGCGAGAGCTCTTGCGGCAGTATTCCACTGTCAGGAGTGAAAGCAAAGAGAAACTAAAGCTGGTTTCCCCCAACTCTTTGTTCGTGGTCACATTACATCCTTGCAAAGCTTCCTAATCGATTCACTTGTGCATGAAAGGACAGGAGAGAGTGTCCTTCCCTGGAGGGCCCCTCCTAACACAATCAGCAGGGGAACAGTGGGACTCGGAAATGAGAACGAAAAGAAAGAAAACTCTACCCAGAACTGGCGAGTCTGCCAGGGCTACATGGGTTTTATTAAACCAGCTGGTTCTTTTTCTTCCCTTTCTCAGAGTGTTGAGGCTGAACACTGATGTGCAGCCTTTGTGGAACCGAGTCATGGGAGGTTGGGAAACATCAGTCCTTCCAGGAAGAGTTTGTGGTGCAAATCCACTTCTCCCCCTCGATCCTCTGACTTGTGCTGTGGATGGGAAGCAGAACTGTCAGATGGCATCAGCAGAGCAGACATGGGGCACAGAGGAGGCTGTCACCTTTAACAGCTGGGAAAGTTCATTTTGTTCCTTTCTCAGTGTGCAGCACCTTCTTTGTCCCTTTTTGGCACAAAATGACAAACCGATCCTAGGCAAACAAAGAAACCGGTGTCAGGAAAGTCCTGCAGCCAGCCTGTATCCCAGCATATTTTATCTTATAATCCGCTGCATTAATATTTAACCACCACCTCAAACAGGTGGACGTTTGAGGGCCATTGAGCACTGTGAATTCTCCCAATGCATCACAATTACCAAAACACCTGTGCTAAATAACTTTGTGCAGTGCCACTGTGAAAATTCACAGAGTGCTCAATAGCCCTTAAAATTTCTCATTTCTGGCTTGTGGTGCAGTGGCTGAGTACTCACACATTATGCTGCAGTATAAAGCCTGTACGGACACTGGTTCAAGACCTCTTCAAGCCACTTTACCCTCTACCAGGAAATTATGCAGTCCCTGTGCTTTTCAACCTACACTTGCTTTGTTTTTGCAGTTATAGTCACCTTGACTGTCCTTTTCTGACTGCGCCCCTAACCGTATCCCAATGCAACAGGGTGAGGGGCTTACTGGTATCTGTTTCAGCTGGCCTGACCCGTTCAGTGTTCCCCAATGCCCTAAGGCCATAATCTGAATCTAAAAGGTGTCATGTCAGATATCAGTAAAAAGCTAATAACATAGTGATCATTAATATTATTACACAGTGTACGGAGGACAATTTCAAAATTACAAACCTATTGGGAATTATGTTCTTGGGAATTATGCAGAGCTGAAGGTCTGCCATCTTGAAGATACTTCCAAGGTACTTTAAGAGACAATGGGAGTTCAATTTATATGAAAGGTATACAAAGCCATCAAGCAAAAGGGAGAGAACCACTTAAAATGCAAATTGATTCCTGCACCCTTCTCCGCCCCACCATGCTAACAAATATATGTAGGCAAAGAAGCCAGCAGACTCCACGGCACCTTCATCAGAGCTTGAATGAACTTTACTTTGGGGAATAACCTTTCAAAGAATCCATTTCACAGGTTCTCCAGACTATAAAAGACAGGAGCGTAATTGTTCACACCAGAAGACAAAGCCACTGAGCACTTTGAAGGAGCTCCTGACCAGAGAGGCCGCCAGTGATCTTGCTGGAAGGTCGTGTGGTAAAAAATCTCTCTTTGAAACAGGACTGTAGTTTTGTGCAGTCATGGCCGCTAGAAAGCATTTGCCCTTCTATTCGCTTGTAACCATTTCTAACTCTATTCTTAATACTCAAACTCCCTTTTAATCCCATCTTCTTTTTTTTTACTTTTGATCCAACCCAGCCCAGCACTGGGTTTGAACTGAAGTGATTGTTAATGCTAGTTAAAGCAATAAATGGTGCATTTTGTCTCTTTAAAGGAGCAAACAAACATTATTATTGCTCTGAGTGGTGCAGGAAAGGAGTAGATATTGCAGAGCGCAGGGTGTGGGGAAAATTGGGGGTGTTAAGCACACCTCGCCAGGTGTAACCAAAAATCTGATTGATACCAGAGTGTGGCTGGGCATTAGCAAGGAGGCTGCTGGAGTTAGAATTGCTAGTCCACATCTATGTGTGTTCCATTCTATGCATCTGATGTAGTGGGCTTTAGCCTACAAAAGCTTATGCTGAAATAAACTGGTTAGTCTCTAAGGTGCCACAAGTACTCCTGTTCTTTTTATGGATACAGACTAACACGACTGCTACTCTGAAACTAGTCCACATCTGTGCATCATAGAGACCTCAGACTTACTTAGACGCTGGCTGGGAGCATCCAGACAAGGGACCTGCAGCAGCTGAGCATTTTAAGGCATCCAAGGTTAAAGGGCAGGTGCTGACACTGCCACACAGTGGCCTGGATTGCACCTCAGAATGTGACAGTGACCAAACCCCAAAGGGGGCAAGACAGCCCTGCTTTGGATTTCATTACTCATTTGGCTTTCTTGATACCTACCCATGTCTCCTCTAGCCAGCTGAGCCAGGGAAGCCCAATCCTTTTTGTCCAGTGCTAGTTGATCATAACATTAAATTACTCCTGGACCATCTGGGAAATTGAGCAGGATTTAGGGGTCAGAGTGGATCAATTGAACACGAAGAGTACATTGAACACTACGATGCAGTAGGTAAGAGCAAACACAATCCTCGGCTAGATAAGCAGGGGAATAACTGAGCAGAAATAGGATGTTATTACCACTTTCAAAGGTGTTAGTGAGTTCCTTAGTGTCCACACTTTAAATAGGGTGTTGACAAATTGGAAAGGGTTCAGAATAGAACTACAAAAATGATCTTAGGTCCAGAAAACCTGCCTTACAGTGCAAGGCTAAAGAACCTTAATCTGCCTAGTTTATCCAAGAGAAGGTTAAGAGGTGACTTGATCATGGTCTATAAATGCCAACATGGAAAGAAGATTGATTGCAGGCTCTTTAATCTAGCAAACAAAGGCATAATGAGATCAAATGGCTAGAAGCTGAAGCTAGACATTCAGAATAGAAATAAAGATGCAATTTCCCCCCAAATCCTGAGGGTAATTGACTGTTGGAAGACTTGCCTAGAGATGTGGTGAGCCACTGTGACATAGCATATTTAAATACAGATTGGAAGGTTACAATACACTAGAGCTGCCTTTATTTGGCATGATACAGAAATCACTGGGTGAGGTTGTAGAGTCTTTGTTATGCAAAATGTCAGACTGCCTGGTCAGAATGGGCCAAACGACCAAAGAACTTGAGTCAACATCAATAAAAGTGACTCAGAAATGTATGACTTGGAAAGGTTCTGCTAACACTGTTTACCATCCAAAAGAGCCATGGGCCCGCTAGAATATCAGAGGAAGGTTGGTGTGTTTGTAAAGAGTGCTTGGACTTTGCAGATTTCTGAATCAATTTTCTCCCTCAGATTCAAAGAGTTTTTGAGGCATTCGTTACGCCATTTTCATCTTCAAGGCTTTCAGAGTTTTTTTGTGTTTTGTTTTTTGTTTTTTTTTTAAAAAAAACATCTGCAAACAATCAGGAAGAGAGCCAGCCCGGGTTTGTGAGCATTACCATTTAACTGCTCATGCTCCTACCTCGGCATCCCTTGCTGGGGGTAAAACAAGCATGGGTCATAATTACAGGCTCAAAATTTTCGGCACATCTTGTGAGTTTGGAGCTTGTTTTTTGTCGATGGAGTTAGGCTGATTTACATTAGCTGAGGACCTGGCCCAGAATATTTTGCCTCTCTAGACTCAAGCTCAGCTAGTTAAAAGAACAGCCTAAGAAATGCAGGAGAACGGCTCCGAGCACCTGGAATCAGGGGGCATTCCCGTCAGTAACAAGGGCCTGAGCCTGACCCGCTGAAGTCAATGGTAGCTTTGCCATTGGTGTCAATGCTGCAGGTTTGGCTTCCAAGGGATTGATTCTGCCAGATGCTCAGCACCGTCTTGGATGCTGTGCACTCCCGAGAGGTCTACGCATGCTCAGAGCCTCTCAGGAGTGCCCAGCGCCCTGCAGAATCAAGCCCTGAGCCTGCACATCATTCATCTTTGAGAACAAACCACTGCTCACGACCATGTTGCAATCGGTTCAGAGCAGCAGCGTTGGCAGGAACAGGTGGCTGGCTAGATGTGGGCATACAAAGGGTCACCTGGAGCTAGGCTGACGGTTTTTATTTGCTTGTTCCACCTGTGCCTTGAGCGATTCTTGCTCTAGCTCGTTGCCTTGTCAAGGTGACTGGAGCATAAAGTCTCTTCACAGTGGTGGCTTCTTCATTCACAGTGCAACGATTTTCTTTTAACAGACAATACAAGTGTATCAGTGCGGCCGCTGACCAAAAACACTCCTGTGTTCCCTTCTTGGCTTGCCTGTCATTGTGTTTCTTCCCACCCCCGTGCTCAGGCAGGTTGCAGGCCCTCTCCAGACTTTTTCAACACTGAAAACAGCACCATCTTTACTGCCTTGGCTTTACCCAACATTGCCTCTCGGCTCCCTGCTCTTTATGTGCAGAGTGAGAGTTCCATGCCTGGGCACCTGGCACCATAGCAGAATAAACTGCTCCCGGTCACTCTGGGCTGGCAATGAAAACGTCCTGTGCAGACGAACGCTGGCATCGCTTCTGAGCCTGAAGCCATCTGCCAACCGCCGAGTCATTCATCCACACACACCGCCAATCCTGGCCCTTCATTATACACGTTCAACAGGAAAATAATCCCTCTGCCTCCTTCTTCTCTTCTAATGGGCCAGATCCGCAGTGGCTGAAAATCGGCATCGCTTCATGGGCACCAATGGACGTGTATCAGGAGCACCAACTGAGATTCGGGCCCAGCCCTGGCAAGTTGCCTTTAAACTCTTTCTATGTGAAAATAGCACTTCACAGCCAAAGGGCCAGAAGGCCTAGACTGGATGTCCACCGAGACATGTTCTGCTGCCCACCTGATTTCAGACATTCTCGGTGTCCGTTCGGTGTTGTAAATGCACGTGACCAGTCTTCATACTTCCACGTGAAGGTACCTGGTCAAAAGCCATTTTTTGCATAAATTTCCAAAGACTACAACCAGCTGAGCCTGTTGGCAAAGACCTACATCTGGACATTTTTCTGACACACACTTCACCTGCACCTCATCCCTACATAAACGTCCGGGGGTGTGGAGAGAGAACATGAGAATTAATAATGGGCAAGATCCAAAGCACTGGAAGTTTGGCTAGTTACCAGAACTTCCCCAGAGCTCTTCGGGCAAGTAATGAGTGTTCTCATGAGTTTCCCATTGGCCATAAAGACGGAAAGAATAGCTTGGCTCATTCTATTTCACTGCCTCTGTGTCTGGAAAGCACCAGGAAACGTGGCCATGAAAAAAATGAAACAAATACACTTTTTCAGGTTTTAAAGGTTCAATTTAAAGTTGAAGTTTATTGATTATTCCAACCAACCAGGGTTTCTCAACCTTAAATTGGACTCTTTTTCTTGAACCCCTCTTAGAAGAGGACTACATTAATGTTAACTAGGAACTTTTCCATTAGAGTCCGCAGTGTCTACATGGGCAAATTACAGAGCAGCACTGGTGAGTTCTGATAATCACAGCCACATAGTCTGAGCTGCAGGGTAGTGTAGACAAGCCCTGAGACTGACAAAAGTCTTGAGACAAAGTTAGCAGCACTCAGGGGGTTAATGTATGTGGTTATTGCAGATCCTCCCAATAAAATAAATCATTTATTTTTCCTTAGTTGGTGTGCATCTCATTCTTGCACAGCTAATTCTCACCATTCCTCTGGAACGATTTGTAAAAACCTGTTAGAACAAAGCAGAATAAAATACTAAACGATTTGCCAACTTGGTGGAAGAAAAGAGGAGAAAGCAAAAAGCCTGGCCAAGTCAAATATCAATCTCCTTTAAAAAGTTTTTGTTTCCATAAATTATAAATAAGTTGACTTGATGTTTCATTTGTAACAGAGTCTGCTATGAGCCATATATTCACATTGCAAAGATCTCTGTAGGTAAGTAATAAGTCCATGTGTAGAAGGAACTGGATGTCAAAATCCGAGTGGCTCTACTCGCGGTAGTAGCGTTTGGAAGTGCTCCAGTACCACTCTAACCAGGAGATGCGTGGAGATCACCCTGCCACCTACACAGAATACCGGTCTGGACTACGTTATCTACTATCGCTACACTGGACACTGCCCCCTTGTAGCGAGAAGAATGGGAACAAACTTCTCCCTGTGTAAGAAACTCCCTCATTACTCAGCCTGAGGAGAGACTGCCCGGCTCTGAAACGCCGCGCTATTGCTAGTGTAAGCTCAGCTGTTTCAGACACAGAGTAGAGCAGCAAATGGAGACTCGGGAACAGCCCTGTCTGTAGCTGCAGTGGAGCTCAGGATGGTGCAGGCCTACTGAACGGCTGCTCAGCTCAAGTTTCTCTATCAGTAGAGTGTTTCCAACTCCACACCGCTGACCCCAGGGCTCCTGCACAAAGAAAGCATCGGATGACTACCTAAGTCCTTCCGATCCCTTTGACAGTTTTTTCTTTTTTTGAGGTATGCATCATTGTCTGACCTCACGATTATCTATTTTGTATTTCAAACGATTTTCAAGCTTTATTGCACCACTAACTTGTGCGTTTGCTAATAACAACAGTGCTCGTCGGTCTAGAACGACTGTAGAATGCCCAATCCTTAACCCCACCTACACATGGGCAGATGGCTTTAAATACCTATTTGGTGGCAACCGGTTGGGCACCCCCAGGAGTAAAAGCAAAGATGTCAAACTTCTTAGACATTATCAATTAAGTGCTAATCATGGGCTGCGCTAGCATGGCAGGGTCTGGTGCAGAGAAAGGAAGGAGCATTCTCTCCTTCTCTCCAGCTGACTCCTGTGCTCCTAAATGGTGCTTCAGCAGCAATAACCCCTGTGCTGAAGAGGGGCGTACAGCAAATACAAGGCAGCTGGAAATAAGACGAGCGAGCTGCAGGAAGGCCCCCGAGACTGAATACCAGGCAAACTGCAGGTGTTAGGATAATTATTGGAGGTTGGCAGATTGTGGAAATCGGACCGATTCCTAAAAAGGCAACGCATAGTTTAACATTTTCATTGCACCTCTGTGCCCCGCTGCTTTTTTATTTCATAGGACTGAAACAATGGTCCAGATACACAAAGCCTCTAGGTGAAGGTCTGAGCAATGAGTGAGGGGATACATGTGATTATCAATAGGCGCTACCACGCTACAATGGTTCGGCCAGCTGGTGAGTATGAGAAATGGGAACGGCGGGAGGCAACTGAAGCAGGAGATTCAAAGTGCTGTGGCAGTGCTGAGTTGGGCATTAACCTTTGTTATGAGAGTGTCAAAACAGCCTCCAAATGGATGCCGTGCATCTATCCTGCCTGATGAATTTCCCATAGCTACTTAAGGAATCATGGGAGGTATTTTGTGCATTTTGCCACTTATCCTCAGGGGAACGAACTAGCTAATTTGGTAGGTTTTCACCTTCTATGATTTGTGCCACATGATTTTATGCTTTTCATTATATCACTAATCAATTCAGAATTTGCTGAAACTTCCCAGTAATAAACTAGTCCAGTTTGAAGTCCTGGAAATAAATCGCCCCTTTATCATTTCTTGTCTCTTTCTAGCTTTGATTAAGCAGAATTCTCTTGTGGAATCCAGTACAATGCAGGTTACCAACATTTACTTTAGCATGCATCCTGGCAACACACGGCACAGTTTCCTGTTCATTAATTCTGCAAAAGAGCACTTAGAATGTGTTTTAAATGGTTTTTCTCCTTTACAGCTCCCTGTGGCACAGGCCCATTTCAGATCTGAAGAGTGATCAATAGACAAGTTCTGCTGTCTGTTGGGGCTTCTGGCCGTACAATTAGAATAGGGAAACTCAACAGGCTGTTTTATTATACAATGACAGCAGACTGATTTGGCTCTGCAATTGGCATCAAATGCTGATTTCCAGACATTTGTATTTGAGTAACAAAGCGGCATCGGCCGGGAACGTCAGCAGGATTGCTGTCTGCCAAACTACATACAGGTTTATTTTCAGGGGATGGGTGTTTATGTTGCAGTAGGTTTGTTACCTGGTAGCATGGGGTTTGATGGCTCTTTCCATCGCTGTAACCGCTCAGCACGATGCAGACACGTATTTCTGGTTTGTCAAGGCTACTGCACAGAAAAAGATGTTATTAACCTAGTTGTCAAGTAGGTGCTGAAGACAGCAGGGCAGCATGCTCGGGGCATCTGGCAAAAAGGCAGGAGGCCACATTCAACAAGAGAAAGGGCCACGGACTATCGGGAAGGGTGCGGATGACTAGAGAGCTGCCCGTACACTGATACATCAAAAATAAAAGCTAGTAAAAGGAAAAGCAAAGCAGGAGCTGGTTTTCTATGAAGCCCAGATTTCAAAAAGAGAATATTAGCACAAGCGTGGGTCTTTGTCACCCTCTAGTGACTGGTCCTTATAAAATTAGAAGAGTCTACTGCTGCAACTAGCTGAAGAAGTTACTTCCTTGGCTCAAGTCGAGGAGATTAAGACTAGCTCTGGACATCCTACTGCGGATCTAAGGTGGAGTGAGATTCTCTCATACAGACCTGCTGTGAGATTATCTCATTACAGGATTAGGCCCATGATTTATAATAATTCCTTTCACAACATCTGAGCGTCACCAAGACAGGATTTACTCCATCCCAAGGAGATTCAGTGAACCATGCCGGCAGGGGGCACGACAAAGAAGACTAAATGTAAAGCTGGCCAGAGAACAGCAATTCCCCTTTGTGACAATCACAATGCTCAAGGTTTCAGAATTCGTTTTCGTCATGCATTGGAATGAAGCCAAAACCTATAGGACAGTCACACAGAATGGAATTGTTAGCTGGATACAGCTGCCAGTCTGACTACTATATAATTTTAAAAATAAAGAAATAAATCCCCATGAGTGGAGTTGGACCAAGCACTGAACAGTCACCTGAGAGCTGCAACACCAGTGGAGACAGATCAATAAGTAGAATGCAGCCACTCAGGAGAGAAATACACTGTAGAAGAGAGCTTACGTGATGGAAGACAGCCCCTGAGGAGAGCGAGGAAATCTTTTAATGGAAGAAGATCAAACCACTCAGGAAAAAAAGAGAGACACACAATTCTACCCACAGCTGATACTTTAGTTACTGGATATTGGATAGCTGGGGCAATACAATGTGAAAATAAATGGAAAGAATCAACCTGATTGGAAACTCCAGGTGTGACCTGCAAAATGAAAGGTAAAGACACATTATTTGTTTGCTTCCCTCACAATTAAGTCCTAGGTATGGCACTGGAGTTAGGTCTCTTCCCTCCTCTAGTTATAATGAGAATGACTGTCACTCGAATTCGAGTATGGCTGTGACTGGAAATCAGTTTCCACAGGTAAGGTTCAGGAGAAGTGCCAGGGCAAGTTGGTTCCTACATTCCCTCCCACTGTCAGCCAGGGTGGCACAACGGTATTCTGTGGCTTGTTCTTCTTCCTTCATAGCGGAGTGCCAAGCTCACCTGTCATGGGCCATATCCTGCCAGGTCGTTAAGTCCAGCCTGGCAGGCTGTATATACCACTTCACGCAATCCTTGTAGCGGAGTTTGGGACCGCCAACTTTCCTACTGCCTTTTTCAAATTTACTGTACCGAACTCTCTTAGGCAGTCAATTGTTATCCAAACATATAACTTGGCCAACCCAGAACATTTGCCTCCTTGTTAGCATGGGGCAGGAGGGATAGCTCAGTGGTTTGAGCACTGGCCTGCTAAACCCAGGGTTGTGAGCTTAATTCTTGAGGAGACCATTTAGGGATATGGGGCAAAAATCTGTTGGATGATTTAATTGGGGATCAGCCCTGCTTTGAGCAGGGGGTTGGACTAGATCAGCGGTTCTCAAACTGGGGGGTCACTGACCCAACAAGTTTGTGAACTGCAGGACTAAATGATCTCCTGAGGTCCCTTCCAACCCTGATATTCTAAGAAACTTTAGTGGCATATGGGCACAGAGGAATTTATCAAGGAAAGGGGGCTCCTTGCTGCCTGGAATTGAGCAAAAAAACCAAGCAGATAAAGTACAAAATGTCAGCATCAGTTGGAGAATAGGCTGGGGGAGAAGGGAAATGGGCATAAGCCTTGGGTGCGACTATAAGAAATCCATATACAGATGTTAATAACCTCAAGCTACAGAATCGTTGGAGGAAGAATAAGAGAAATCAATATGCTAAACCATGGTTGCCCACTTTTATTTCCAGCTCTGCCTTGGATCTCTGACGTGATCTTGGTCAAGTCACTTAGAATCATAGAATGTCAGGATTGGAAGAGACCTCAGGAAGTATCTAGTCCAACCCCCTGCTCAAAGCAGGACCAGTCCCAAACTAAATTAACACAGCCAGGGCTTTGTCAAGCCTGACCTTAAAAACCTCTAAGGAAGGAGATTCACCACCCTCCTAGTGAAAACATTTTTCCTAATATCCAACGTAAACCTCCCCCTCTGCAACTTGAGACCATTACTCCTTGTTCTGACATCTGCTACAACTGAGAACAGTCCAGATCCATCCTCTTTGGAACCCCCTTTCAGGGAGCTGAAAGCAGCTATCAAATCCCCTCCTCATTCTTCTCTTCTGAAGACTAAACAATCCCAGTTATCTCAGCCTCTCCTTGTAACTCGTGCTCCAGCCTCCTAATCATTTTTGTTGCCATCCTCTGGACTCTTTCCAATTTATCCATATCCTTCTTGTAATGTGGGGCCCAAAACTGTACACACTACTCCAGATGAGGCCTAACCAATGCTGAATAGAGGGGAATGATCAGGTCCCTCCATCTGCTGGCAATGTCCCCACTTCACCTCTTTGTACCTCTGTTTCCCTTTCCACCCCTTTTCTGTCTTATCTCTGGAGATGGTACGCTCCTTACTACATGTTTATACAGTGCTTTTCACAATGGAGCTCCCATCCTGTTTGGGGTCTCTAGCTGCTACCATAATACACATGATTAACGATATAATCATTGTGGTATGAATGCCCAAAGTGGTGGTTTTCATCTGCAGCTGAGACACCTTCTTCTCCTGAATCTGTACTAAACCCAGCCGCCCTGGAATGGAATCTTTGCTGAATGCTGCCCCAATAAGTAAATAAATCATTTTCCAACTTGTCCCAGCACATTATCTGTCACCGGCAGCAGAGCTGCCACTTCCACTCATATTGATGCTTAACAATGAAAAATACAAACGGGAGTTGTTGTTCCTGGATCATCCACTGGAATTTGCAGGTATTACAGAAGGTATTTGTGGTGCAGGGCGCCAGTGGAAAGCCTGGAGAACCAATGCTTCACATTCCATTTCTTCTTAGACAGAGTTTTTTTGCAAAGTATTCTGCAGTGTGTACCCAGCTGCTCCAAAGTCCTTGGGGGATGTGTCAGGTAATAACTATGTTCGAGAGTAATTGTATTGACCTCTTGTCTATAAATGTAGCCCAAGACATTGCTGCCTCCCGTCCTTTGTCTCTTGCCTGGCCTGTCTGTTCAGCGGCAGGTGTGACGGATGAGCTGGTGCTGTAGGGAATACAGCGGAATCTATGGAAACACAGGCCTCCATCCATCCTTCCTACAAGTGAACTCCACGATGAATTTCCCACAAGACTTTAATGCAGCCAGAACTTGAAGTCTCCCAATGGTCTGAAATAAAAATTTCTGTCACTGACACTAAATAACTAAATAGACCATTGATTGTCCACTGCCAGTTATGGCAGCAGGGTTTTCTGCGCGTAACCCTTACACCAGCTGCTTTCAGCAGCAAAAGGGCCAGCTCCATTGTCTCGGGGTTCCTCCTGAAGACTTAAACACCAGGCTGAGCTCTCACCCAGAAACCTGAGGAACTCTATATAGCACACTCCTGTTCATCCAACCCCCCAGTTATCCAAACCATCGCATGATCTGCATGATGCTGAACCTTCCAAGAGGAGGCTCGTGCACAGGAAAGAGGGGAAAAGCTCCCTCCCTCTCTTTTGGTCCTGTCCAGGCTTCCTTACCCAACTGTGCCTCACTCTTGTCCTGTCATTTCCCAGTAGGGACAGCAGCACTGCAAACTCAGAACTGAACAGTCTTTTAAACAAAATCGTCACAGACCTGAAAGGCAGATGGGGCCCAGCTCATTCAGCGAGTTTCCCTTGCTCACCAACAGATGCCGGCTGAGCGGGCTCTCCCGTACGGCGCCCCTGCCCATGTGCAGCTCTCAAAGCACAGGGGACTGCTCTTCTCCCCTCCCCAGTGTTAAGAGGGACTCCGGACACCGGGCTTACCTGTGAAGTCCCAGTCTGTCCCCATTCCTGGCTGCACTACTGCGAGGCCTCACCGCTCGCTGCTCTGCTGGGTTTACATGAGTAATTAGAATGTTTCGGATTCCAACATGCCCCAGTCGGGTCTCCATCTCCCTGGTGTCCCGGTGCACTTTATCCCGGGTTCAGTCAGGTGCATCCATGCTTCTAAAGCAGAGGAGAAAACAGACCACTTGAAAGGAGAGAATGAGCTGGCAACTGGCTAGGTGCCCAGGATTTCACAGCGCTGAGCGGAAAGCCTGGGAGATGTGCCTGCCGGCTCTTCCCAGATAAGCTCAGGCGGAGGCTGAAATGCATTTCTGGCTGGAGTAAATTCCAGAGGGGAGGGCCCATGACTAGGCCTGGCCTCCGAGTCTCATTAGTGCCTCCCTGCTGTTCAGTTTCTTACACCGTCCCTATGGCTGTGACCTCTGAGCTTCACCTTTGGGACACCAGGTCAAGCGTTCTGTGGGGGTCAGAGTGGGAGAGGCCACTGTTCAGGTAACTTGGAAATAGGCCTTAGGCCATGGAGGGCTGGGCAGCTAGGGCCAGGCACTTTAAATTGCACTGCGCAGAGAGCATCTCACGGGTATGATCTGGTCATGCCACTCTGCCACGCTCAGTGAAACCAGCTGTGCTTGGCACTAGCTGGAGCTACTGAAGGGATTTTCCAAGGGGATATTGCAGCAGTCAGGTTTAGGCCCAGTGAAAGTGCAGATGACTGGGCACGGTACCAGACCTGAGAGGAAGAGACAGACCCTCAGCTATAAAGAGACGCTTCTGGCAGCTAATGCCCCCTGTGGAGCCATGAGCTGGGATGAGATCAGTGATACCCCAAGCTCATGGGCCACTTTGACAGAGGCTGAGCAAAATCTCGTTTGATGTTTCCACACCACTGCCCATCCTCTCTCAGCATCACCTCCATCTTACCAGAACTGACCCACCCCCACTCCAGTCCCCACCAGCCACCGGAAGAGCCCGGCGACGGCTCCTTCTTTGGCCAGGGAAAAGGGGTCATAGAGATCAACGTTCGATCTGGTCAGAAAACACCTGCCGACAGAAAGAAGGGAAACGTTCTGCAAATGTTTCTGTGCCCCTTGTTTTCACTTTCCAACTGGCTCTTTTCGGTGACCTCTCCAGTCTCTCCAACAGTTTCCTGCAGCCCAAGTTGTGCCCGCTATGTGTGAAAATAGAAGGGAGGCAGAGGAATTCCACACCTCCTCAGCCAATCACACCCTGAGGCCAACACCAGGCCTATGCACCACTTCCGCTGGCCCTTGCCACAGGGGTGACGTTCAGCATGACGGGACCTTCCACCACACAGGCTGGCCTGCGGGCTGAGCGCGGTGTCACTGAGAGGACCCCCCCAGCTCCTGACAGGGAGATTTAAATGAGCAAAATAAACACGGGGAAGCACAAAAGTTTAAGATCCATTTAAAGTCACCAGGCAGCATGTCTCACACAAAGCTCCCTGTCAGCCTTAGAGCATGCATTGTTCTAAACAACTGGCCACAACTAGGAAGGGATCCCAGTGGAGCAGGGGGCAAAGAGAATACCTGATGAAGAAGGGGGGACAAACAAGATGTGTTAGGACAAGCCAGGCCTCAAAGCAGCCTTACTCGTCTTTTCCCCACTACAAAAGCTGTGTCCCAGGAATGTGAACTACAGTGCTATGTCCTGGGAGTCAAAGACAAAACAGCTTTCATGATGGGAAATTGCTTTAAAAGTAAGAGATGACTCAAAAGATGACAAATCCTCAGTGCCTGTTGTGGGACTCCAAGGGGAACCAGGGACGAGGAAGCTGTTAGAATATTAAAATGTACTAAAGTACATTCACACCACAGCCTGTACACAAACATATTACACATCACAGTGTAACCTTAGGGGAAACGCTTTGAAAAGCCTGAATTAGAAATGATTCTTACAATAGGAGAGGAGCTGACTTTGAATGTTGATGCCCCATCCCGATTAGCATGCAGTGGTAGCAAGGTATGTTATGTTGATGTTTGCTTTGCTTATCATGGGGAAAAGATTCCAACGATGTCCATTTATGACACACTGCCTGCCTTTCAGAGCTGTGGCTAGAACTGCCCTGTTGAAAATTGAGACTGGAAGGTGTGACATTAATGTGAGTCACCAGACAACATTACTGCAGATGGTCTTTCCTGCTCTGTTATCTGACTGCCAAGGACGTCAGTCTTAAGCAAATGCTTACTGATAGCTGGGGTGCAGTTCTTGTTAGTTGCTGCACAGCTCTCCAGTAAAGTCTATTGTTCACTAATCGTCCCCTCCCACTGATTTATTCTCAAGTGTGGTGCAGATTCCTGCAAGGTATAGCCAGGCATGCAAATGAAAGTTTAAAAGTGGTGCATAGCTTGCAAGAGTTGTGCAACTCCAACTGTGACTTTTCATGCACTAATTAGTTAAAGAGTCCTCTGTCAATCTACAGGGTCGCTGCAGGGCAACCTTCCCAACTACACTGCCCTGGCGCCATGCTTCCCCCTGGTCAAAGGAGAGACGTTTCTTCATTACAACTAATGGGGCAGTTCACTCGCCAGGTCTCTTCCACTTTTTGGCCTCTCTGTCAATCAGGACAAAATTTGATGGAGACCTTGTGATGTGGGAACTGGAACTGAGGCCTGGGCTACACAAAAAAATTAGATCGACCCACCGACATCACTCGAGGAGTTGAAAAACGTACGCCCCAGAGCACCACAGTTAGCTTGCCCTAAACCCCAGGCTAGACGCTGACCTTGCTACCACCTCTTGGAGGGGTGGATTGACCCATGCTACAGAAAATCTCCTCCTGTCGCTATAGGAAGTATCTACATGATGGTCCGTGGCTGTGCCACTGTAGCACAGACTAGTTTGGAGGGTCTCAAGGCTTATCTCACAGCCCATCCACCAACATCCACTGGATGGAGACAGCTTTTAATCCCCACAGAACGATGCTGGATTCCAGGTAATGACCAGGCTGTGTGTTTCATTGGGAATGCCTCGTCCCCCAAGGACTGCTAACTGCAAGGGGGGAGTCCTATATATGTTACCAGAAGCTTATAAAAGGAGGCTGTATGCCTGGGATCATACTGACAGTCACAATCACAGCAATAGTCAAACAATGGCCATTTATTTACATGACACATCCAATTCAAAGGGCAGTGATAGGGAAACACTGAGGTACCTGGCAATAGCTGAACCAGAAACTCAGATAGCAACAACCGAAAAAGACCTCGAATCAAACCAAATAATCAAAACTATAGGGGGAAAAAATCTCATCTTATAAAACACATGCACAAAGGCAAAGACTAAAGGCTGTTCTAATATTCACACTTCTATAGCATCTTCCACCTAAAGATCTCAAAGCCCTTTGCGAACACTAACGAATACAGCCTCTTGTGGAAGCAGGTAATTAATTATTATTAAATTATAACTGATAGGGAAATTAAGGCACAATGAGGCTGAAGCTCCAGGTCCCAGAGCAAGTGTGCTTTAACCACTAGATGATACTTGAGCTCTGGCCTGTAAAAACACCCCTTGTGATCACACGTGATTGTGTGCCTTCTGCTCCTGTGGCATAGAAGAAATGCACAGTGTTTGCCTGCACTAGCGCAGACTCCCATGTTCTTAGCTAGCCTGGCTTCTCGATTCTCTTCAAGGAGCCTTTGACTTTCCTTTCCCTTTCGTATCACCATCATACCTCTGGCTCCTCATTTAATTCAAATTTGCGTTAAATGTAAATACAGAAGGAACTGATGGCAAAGTAAATAATGAAGAAAAGGCAGCAAAAGATGAAAACTGCTCCAGTCGGCTACTGCTTGGACCCATTTTCTATGCAATAGCCTTTGTCGTTGGACCACCACAGACTACAGGTGGCAGGATATGTTTCAGCCATTGAACACTATGACGTTTTCCAGCGTATCAGTTACAAAAACTCCGTGCCAAGTAACTTTGGGCTGAGCCAGAATGAAAATTCCCAGCATTCCACAGCCCCGGCCATGTCTCACTTTGTATGTACCCATGGCAGAGAGGGGCTACCGTGTGCAGAGCACTGGGCACTGGATAAAGGCACTGCCTGAAATGTACATTTCTATTTTAATTACTGTTTTCATTTAATCATTTCTGTTTTAATGGCTGGCACATTCGGGGGAGGGTGTGGGGCGTAATCTTTTTATTGTATCTTCATATGACGTCTGTAAGGAAAGCAAAGGGTACTGCCTATGTGCAAAAGTCAGGGCAATACCACAGCTGATATGGTGGAGCACCAATCCAAGGCTAATTTTATCCCTAAGGGGTCCTGTCCGCTGGGCAGTCCCACTGAAGCCAATACATTTACAAAGAATATGAGGCTAGAACTCACCCTCAACACTACTGTCAAGTGTCATACTTCTTCCACAGCATGCTGTACTATAGGAGCAAGCGTGATGCTTGTTCAGTTCCCAAGAATCAGTCACCTACACAGCTTTGCTAGACTGTAGCAGGCACTCCACAGCTGTGAAATGGTCTCACCGGGCCCGTTTGTCCACCACAGAAGACAAGTAACGCCAAGTAAAGACCGTGAGACCACGTCCTGCATGAGGCTTCAGCTGTTAAAGAGAGGCGGACCAAGGAAGGTCTGGCTGAGTGATATTTCTGAAGGATGGATACAAGGGAGGAAGATTAGGAATAATTTCCTTCCATCCTCCAACTGCATCCCACGAGGGTCCATGGCAATGACTAGAAATGTCTCTCTTGACTAGCCACTTTACATATAAATAGCTAGAAGAGCACTATTATGGAGGCTTGGGCAAGGAATGAACATGCTTCTTGCAGGTACAAGAACGGTGGAGAGGTGGAGGCTGCCTGCTTTGAGAATAGAGCTTCACCTTTGGGTATTTGCAGTGGAAAATGAAAGTGCATCCTCTATAATTTAATAGAAAGTGTGTCCTATATCGTTTAACAGAGAATGATAAACACTTTCCATAGGGGTTTTGAACAAACCTGTACATTTTTATAGCAAATAAGACTCCTGCTATAGAATTCTCTAGGATGGTTTTAAAAATCTCATTCAGAAAGGGAGCTGGTCCTCTATTAAATACTGTGGGTTTTCAGAGTAATTTATGTCAAATTCAATTGGTTTCATCCTTATTCAATGTATTAGGACTTTCCCATCCAAACCAGAGCGGGCTTGACCTCTATGTTTTAGGGTGTTCAAAATCTTGAATCAAACCGTGCAGCGTGGGGATCTATCTGTTGTGATTGAATGCATCCATTCTATAGCTACTCATTGGCAAAAACTTGGAGCTTAGGAAAAACGTCTTCACATTCCTACAGCAGGCTGCTGTGAGAAGCTAGATTTTCTTGAGCCTGGGAGCAGGAACTCAATTTAAAAATGCTTCTCTGAAGCATTCAGTTTGATAAGTAAAATGCTCATCCCCATTTTCTAAATAGCCTCAACCCGGCCTCGGCATTTGCATGTCTAGTCATTGGCACATGGCAGTAATGGAATGTGCGTGTCGCATGGGCACAGCAGATAGACATCCTCACACGGAGCCTCTGGCTTGGCAAACTCTATAGTATTTGTATAAGCCAATGAGTTTGTGTTTGGACTGACTGTGTGGCAGCGCGACAACTCACCCCTGCGGCGCCTCCTGCTGATTGTCTGGGAATTTGCTCTTTTTCCTAGCTCCAGAGCGCCCTCTGCAGGCCAGTGTCTCGATGTCTACTGGCCCTGTGTCCCTCCTGGACCCCGGTGTCCTTTTTCCTGGGGTGCTGCCCCCTGGCAACCCCCACACGCTGCCTCTGTCTCCCATCCCTGGTGAACCCCCAATCCGCTAATCCCCACCTTGCCTCAGTCTTGGGCTACTGCCAGTCAGCATCAAGCCCCCGCTCCCTGGGGCAGACTGTAAGAGCCAGTCAACAGAGGCAAGGGGGGTTGGACCCACCTCCTTCCCCTGCAGCCCAGTATCAGCCTTAGTATCAGGCCGCAGCCTGGGAGGTCGCCAGGCCTGAGCTCCCCAGCTCAGCCTGCCCCTTCCCCAGCACTGCTCCACCCTCAGTGCCCTTTGCCTCAAGTAGCCAGGCCCTTCCCTCTCAGAAGCTAGAGAGACACTGTTCCTGCTCTCAACTCCAGTCCTTTTATCAGGGCCAGCTGCCTCCTCATTGGGCCTGGCCCCAGTTCTGGCTGCCTTCCCAATCAGCCATAGCCCTCTTCAGGGCTGTTTTAACCCCTTCAGGGCCATAGCAGGGTAACCACCCCACTACACCATGACACTATGTCAGCAAAGCGAATGTCCCTCACTTTAGGCCCTTGGTCAGGAACACTCAAGGTGGGGCTTGAAGCCAGCGCATGGAGGCCTGGGGCTTATTTACTACACCTCAGGATACAAAGCCAGCAAGGAACCAAAATATTCAGCATTATTTTCTCGGAGTCTTGCAGACACTCTTAATAATGGTATAAAATTAGATCCCGACTCAGGGGTGTCAGTGGCCTGGCTGTGAATGACTGCCGGGCTAGCCCTGGCCATTAAAGACAGCAAGCTGCTCTGTAAGAAAAATGCCTGCATTACAAACTCCTTTTAAATGTTAGGGTGCTTGTGCTTATCCAAAGGAAGGCTGGTTACCGTCAGCCCGGTTTGCCACCACCACGGGTGGAAGCAATTACAACAGCCGCAGGGGGCTGAGAATTCTCTGGCCAGGCATTAGCCTGTAGCGTAGGCTGGATAACGCCGAGGGAAGATCCAAAACACCCTTGCTATTATTGGCCCCCATCCAGGAGGGCACATACGCACGTGCTTAACTTTGGATTCCCACTGAAGTGCCTGGACTGTGGAATTCATGAAGGCCACAGGATTCCTCGTGGTGAAAGTGAAGTACGTGTGTAAGGGGCTTTCCTGGATCAGAGCCTTTGCCTGCTGTGCGAGGTCCTGCACACTGAGTCCAGGGATCAGAATCTGTCCCTGAGTAAGAGTTAGCAATCGTGTAGATCTGCGCTGATAGTGGTAAATACATTAGCAGCCCTGTTTCGTGTGTTCATCATGGATGTTGCTTGTCCTGGAAGAACTAAAGATAACCAGCTATTGTCAACAGAAAATGCATTTCATTTACCTAGAACTAGTAGGACTTTGGATAACAAAGAGCTTGTTTTCCCCAGTAATATGCTCTTTTATTATTACACTGGATTAAAATTAAATTGCTAACACAAGGACAAGCGGACGAATCAGTAGCTATGATAGCATACAAGAACGCCAGTACAATGTTTGTACGCTGTATCTCGTCTGGTATTTAAAGATTCTTATCTCCAGAATAATATAAGCTGAAATATGTTGTGAGGACCTCAAGCCATTAAGTGTAGCCATGCTGTTTGCATTACTTTATTTTTGTGTGCCGTCTTTAGACAGCCAGTAAACACTATTTTCAAGTGAAAGTTGCAAGAGCGCTTTCTATTTTTCAGTGCATAGGGACTCAATTTATTCATTGTTCAAAAAGAGAACAGCATTGTATTTTTCTCTCTCAAGAACCCAATGGAAACATTGGCAAAACACTCTCATAAAGATGATCAAATTGTTTACCAGCACTGATAAAATGATTCCATTCCACAACCTGTCTCACAAATATATTTTTGTAGCAGGGAAAATATGTTTTTGTTAGCAAAATAGATGAAGATACCTTTAAAATATTCACCAAGGTAACAATTAGACTGGAGATCAGAGGAATTATTTAACTTTCATTTCCAAAGGAGAATGAAAATAGAATTGTGTTTATGAAACAGATGGCTAGTCTAGATATACCATCCCAGATTCCTTCTATAGTTTTGAACACAGTAACTTTTAGTTTTAAAATTTCCCCCTCCTCTTCTTTCTAGCAGTATTCTGAGGTGTAGTTTACAGGATCAGCTCCAGTGAAAGTCATTGAATTCCAGTCCGAGTCCGTTCTAGAAAATTTGCAGCCCAAAAAGGTCTCATGTCAATTTCAGTGTCACCTCTTGGGTTTTTTTTTTTTTGTTATGTTTGTTTGTTTGTTTTTGGCTGGTGAATAAAAACTTCCATTTTTCATTTGCTTTCAAAACTCTGCACTAATCGCTACAAGATCATGACGACAAAAGCTGTTGGCAAAATAATGTCACAAATGTTATCCATTCTGGACAGACAAATTAAATAAATTCTAGTTTTTCAGATGGATTGCTAATGGGATGCTTTATACCTAAAGTAGTCTGCACGACATTGTTGCCCAATAGCAGGAGGCCTGGGAGTGCTGGAGGCGGAACAGTCATGAGAGTGCGGCCTAAACTGTGGAACTCACTGCCGCAAAAAATAAAACCCACCAAACTAAATGCAAAATGCAGCTCTGCTCTCCCTTGCCCACACATTTCTGCTCTGCTCCAAGTTCTCCCAACAGGGCCAGCCACGAAAGAACTTGTTCTTTTTCACAGGGAGGCCCTTGGATACAACGGTGATAAGGGACTTACAAGTGGAGCTGGGTGAAATGTTTTAGTGAATTGTATATCCATGAAAAATGCTTTCGTCAGGGCACTGAAACTATTAAAAAATTCAAAGAACAACTTTGGCCTGTGTGGCAGGGCAGGGGTAAAAACCCCTAGAATGCCCTGCCTCTGCAAGTCAATCCCTGCTTGCTGGCAGGAGGCCCAGGGGCAGGGACTGGCCGTAGCCGGCAGAGGGCCCAGCTGGAAGCGCTAATGAGGCCTAGCTCGCAGGGCTAGGCTGGGCTAAAGCTGAGGCTGAGAGCTGCGAGAGCTATAAAAACCCTGACTCCTGGTCAGTTGGGGAGGCCAGGCAGGGAACAGGAGACTGAATTACTGTCTTCTCGCTGCTAGGAAGGAGCCTCAGAGGCCTGGAGACCCAGAGCTCAAGACAGTGGGGTAACTGTTGGGGGAAATACTGTTTATAGCACTAAAGCCACAAATATATGCACTGTTAATAAAAGACACTTGGGTGGAGCACAAAAAGCAGTGTCAAGACCTTTACTGGGAGCAGAGAGGACACAGGGCAGCCCGGACCCTGTGACAGCCTGCAAAAAAACCAAACATACATTTTTTAAAAAAGATGAAAATATTTAATTTCAACCATTTCACAACTGTTTGACTTTTCATTTTGAGCTAGTGTTTTGTTTAAAAATATAGCTTTTTTAAAAAGATAAAAAATACCCCAAATGCCCCAAAAACAAAACAAAAAAAATCATTTGAGTCAAATCAACCAAACACAAAAATCAATTATTCACTCAGTACCTAGACAGACTCAGGCATTTTTTGCCACAGTTCTATAAAACCCAGCTCTGATGTTGCTGGCAAAGGGACATAATATTTTCTAGAGTAGTTTCGGTCCGTTGCAGTTTTGTCACTAACTTCTGAAGAAGTGGGATCGGCCTCTTGGCAGCAAAGTTGTTGTTTTATTGTATAATCAGCTTTTTACTTTTCCCACACACTGGTTAGACTGGGTGCCTTTGTGCATTCCTCCTTGAAAAAATATTAAACTAGAATAATAATAAAAAAAACAACCTTATCCCTGGTTGTTGCCTACATCCCTGGGGAAAGCCAGATGAAAAATAATGCAGGACAATATGTGCTTTCACTGTAATGAAAAAGTAAATGGGCCTCTCAAAGTGACACGCCAACAATTTAGAATTAGGCAGCTGACTTTTACTGTCTAACCCAGGATACCAAAGAAAATTCTGAGAAACTCAGTTTAGGAAACTGCCATAGGAAAAGAAGCTCTTGCATGTTAATTCATATGCTAATGCAGCCTCTTGCGCATTTATATCGGAGAAACAGTATATTACACAAAAGTAATATCCCTTCCATATTCTGCTGCACTTTACGTCATGCATGTCTCGCTTACTTTGCATTTCTGTGATTTCACTAATTGCCCTTACATCCTTCTTTATCTCAAGGGACCCCTTGTTCTCTTTAGGAAAAAATAATGTAAGTGTGCCCACTATACCATTCTATCAATTGGTGCAATAGACTTTTGCTCATATGGTGATATGCCTTAACTACATGGTTAGATCATTTAAGGACACTGTAGAAGACATGCAGAAGACAGGTAAAGCTAATGTAATGGTTACAGATATTTCCAGTATATTTTGCTAGCAGTGTATTGGGCCAGATCTTGAGAAGTGCTAAACAGCAGCAACGTGAGCACCACTGAGAGCTGCTGGTGCTCAGTATGTCTCTAGGTTTAGCCCCAAATCAATACACCAGATGGCAAAACAAGCATTTGCCACTAATCATACAGTGTCCTAGAACCATGAGATGATCTTTCTTACAGGACCTTGATGTTACAGCATGAATTCACTCTTCAGGGCAGGATATTCCCTGCAAGACAGCTGGAATGGTAATCCTCCACGACTATGGTTTATAAACCTTCACCATAGGCTGCCATGTAAAACTTATATAGCTTAAATACTAAGCCTCCAATACTGCAAGCATTTATGACCATGTTTAACTTTGTTCATGGGAGTCATTCCTGCCTTACAATGACAGACCTAAGGAGCTCCATCTATTTATCTTAAAAGAGAAGATTAAAGGGGTGATTGTTCACAGTCTATAAGTACCTACATGGAGAATAAATATTTGATAACGGGCTTTACAGTCTAGCAGAGAAAAGTCTAACACAAGCCAATGGCTGGAATTGGAAGCTAGACAAATTCACACTGGAAATAAGGCACATTTTTAGCAGTGAAGGTAATTAACCATTAGAACAATTTACCACAGGTTGTATGAAGTCTCCATCACTGACAATTTTGAAATCAAGATTGGATGCTCTAGGAATTATTTTGGGGCAGGGCTCTGGCCTGTGTTACACAGAAGGTCGGATTAGATGGCCGCATGATCCCTTCTAGCCTTGGAAGCTCTATGGAATAGCTGTTGCCAACCTGCTATTACAACAGAAGAAAAGCAGCAGGAGACTTTTGAGCAGTAACCACTTTACTTGTTACTGAGAACCATACAGATTGGTGTTTCTGGCTTGCTGCCTGGCTCCAAGTGCGATAGCAATGTGTGTCGGCTGATAAGGGCCGCTACATCGGAATTACCCCCACATGACAATGAGTAACTTTGGTTCCTACTCCAAAGTTACTCCTGTCATTACATCTCCTCTTATTTTTAACTACATAGCAATCATTTAACTCCATTTCAACTTCATTTAACTTTAGCAACTTAATTTAGTATCCATAACTCTAATCTGAATTCTTGAAGAGTCTAACCCACTTAGTCTGCATCTAGCAGCTTTTCTTAGCTCTCTGCCTTTAGCAGTAGCGTCAGCAGTATCAATGTCCCTTCCTCTCCCACCCCTAGCCCCAGAATTTGAATTGACCACTGAAGACTGAGTAGATTCAGCAGACTGGTCTGGCATTGCTTGCATTCTGAGCTGGTTGTTGAAAATATGGAAAAACAGAAACTGCGTCATTCCCCTCCCCCCAGAAATCATCTAGTGCTCTCAAATCTTTTCTGTTTCTTCTTCCTCTATCTCAAAAAGGTCATTAACCATGACTTTCCTCTATCTCAAAAAGGTAAGGTCTTGGAGCTGCAAATTGGGCAGTCTTCTTTGCAAGTTTCCATACTTCCTTTTGACAAATACAGATAGTCTCTCCATTTTCCAGGGGTGATAAAGACTTTGCACTTCTGTCAAAGAAAACTTTTTTAGTTTTGCTTTTCTTGTCTCAACTTGAGGTTAGTTTGTAAGTCTCCTTGAATCAGCTTGGGTTGCAACATTTGTGATGAAGTCAGCAATCTGGTCCTTAGTTAAGCAGGAGATCTGAAATCTCCTCTAGATGTGTTCTCATCACCTGTTGCACTGAGACAGGGATCTGTGTTACACAAGCTAGAGTTTTCAGAATCCTCTTTACTGTTTGAACTACTCCCTCCTCCATGCCAGTTGGCTGTGGAAACAACAGACTTGTTGATTGGTGAATAAAGCCCTATTGCATTGCAAATGTTTTAAAGTCTCTGGAGCAAAATTGTTGTCCATTGTCACTAATGAGTTTGTCACTATGCCATACCTTGCAAATGCATTATTACTTATTTCAGATAATCATCCAGGTGAACTTGACAGCTGCACCCAACAGTAGTGACTGTTAGACATGTGTGGGGTAAGTTTCCCAGGTGAGTCACCACTGCAAGAAATCTTTGCAGTCCAGCCTTGCACGTCAGCAAGGCAATTTCAGTTTTTGTAGCAGTTTTTAAGTTGTCAGGTGTCAGAGCTTTTTTTGTCTAGAAGGGTCCCAAATATTTATCTCTGTCAGACCCAATTTGCATTCCTCTTGTTTTGTCACAGCTTCCTATGACAACACCTGTCTAGAACTCCCTGGAGCTTCTTCATCATGTCCTTGTCTGGTAGTTCCCCACACCGGTATGTCATCTATATAACATTCAGCACCTTCCAGACCTGTAAGAGTCTGTTGAATCACTCTTTGGTACTCTTCAGGAACTGAACAGATGCCAAAAGGACGTCTCTACCTGATAAATGCTGAATGTACAGGTAAAGAACTTGTCATCAGCTGTATTTGCCAAAATCCATCTAAGACAGTGCAAACGGCATCCTTTGCTAAGCTGCTTGAGATTTCTTCTCCTGGAGACAACTGAAAATATTCCCTTCGTAACGCTTTATTCATCTCTCTTGGATCCAGGCATATTCTTATTTCATCTTGACCTGGTTTGTCTACATTACTACAGAACTGACCAATTTTTGCAGGTTCTTGCCCTATTGTTATTACTTGCAACTGTTCCACATGGTGCAATTCTTTTTCTGCTTTGCCCATTAATGCCACTTGGAACTTTACGAGGTGCGTGAATTACAGGTGGTACTTGTGAGTTCATCTTTATGGTGTGTTTACCTAGTGAGCACCCTAAACCTTCAAACACATCCTTGAATTCTTTAAATTTTTCCCAATCATCTGCTGGTTCTTCCTTCTCCATACTGACTCTTTGCTCAAAGTTTAAACTTTCCACTCCCTGAAATCCCAGCAAGTGATTTCACAGTCCACAGTCCAAGTTCCATTTGCCACACATTTGCAGTTTTTCTCAAAGAGGCTGTCAGCCAGAAATCCAAGCTGTGAATTAATTTGGCCCTTCAAGTGCTGTCTAATGTTACAGACTTCACATTGGCTTGTGCCCCAGCATCTGTTTCAAACTCGAGGTTTTGTGATCATTACCGAGCAAATCCTCAACATACTGAGGAGTGGATCTTGCAAGGGTTCAGCTGTTTGTCCTGGGATGCTTCTTTTCCAGATTTGCACATTTGGCCGAATGATTCCGTTTGCCATATTAGGATGCTTCCCCATACGCAGGACAGTTCCGCAGGGCACAGCCCTGGCCCTTACTTGTGTCTGACTGCTCTGTTTTCACTTCTCCAGCTCACAGGCTTTCATTAGTAGCACGACACCTTCCAGTCCATGGCTGCATGTCTGGGTGCTTACTAAAGGTGGACTTATGTTGCAATGTATGCACGTGTGCTTCCAGTTCACCCAGCCCTTTCAATTGTTTTGTAGCCATTTAACCTTAATGCGATATGTCCACAGCACATCCAAGGGTTAAATGAATCTCCCCCACCACTTAACTTGCACTGAGTCTGATGTAATATCCCACACGATGGGCTCATAAGGAGCAATTCAAACAGTTCTCCACATTTGCAGGATTGTCCTGCCAGTATTAAATCAGTCACATATTGCTTTATACTTTCCCCATCTCTTTGACTTCTGCCAAAAACTTTCCGCCTCTCACACAAGAGATTTCTTTGTGATGCATGGTCTGCCTCAAACTTATTCTTTAAGCTCTGGATTTTTTTCTTTATCTGCTGCACCATGCTATTGAAAAGTATTCAATTCCCCTCTTGCGTCTTCACCTGCCACATGATGAAATAATGCTGCTTGCAGCCATTCATCTCTTTCGTCTGCACCACTCATGATGCTGTACAACTCAGAACGTTGCTTCCAGTCTCTCCAGTTTCCTGCTGCATTTCCTTAAGTCCCTAGCTTTCCTGGAGGCTGTAGTTGGCCCATTTTGTGTTTCTGTTTTTCCTGGCTTGTTCTGTTCTTTTAATTTGTTCCATCTCCATATACTTGCTGTTATAACATCAGAAGAGATACTGGAAACTTTTAAATTAACAGTAAACACTTTACTTAACTTCTTCCTGAGAACCATACATACAGGTGGTTCTGGCCTGCCTGCCCGGCACCCATGCCGAAGCAGTATGCCTCTGCTGATGAGGCTCACTACTTAATAATCCCCCCTCCACACACACACACACACACACACGCAACACTGTAGATAATTTTGGTTCCCACTCCAAAGTTCCTATTACATTTACACTATGACTCAATGTATCCCACCAAGTCAAGGATGCTATGCTTTGTATTGAAGTTACGGTATTGGAGGTTTCAGAGCTGAGGATCCTAAAGTCTCCCGTGTGCGTTGCCATGGGACCAGAGATACAGATGCAGCCCTAGGGCTCTGCTTCTCATGCCTTGAGCAGGGACAAACCCACAACCTCTTAGTCGGTAAGTATGTGACTCTCCTTCCTCAGCTACAAGGCCCAATGCCGTTAGCATGACGCGAGTCGCAGACTCAAACCTCTATGTGGTCCAGCCACTAGATGGAGACAGTGAGCCACACAATGGCTTCATAGGTTACAAACCCATGGAAGAGTGTGTTTGGGTCAACCAAGAATTTACCCATTTCTGGGACCAAGCCACCCTGCCTCTGCAGGGAAATCCCTGTGGCTGAGACTGGAGCCCTGGGGAAAGCAGCGATGACCAGATTTCAGCATCATGGGTGAAATTCGTTCCTGCCCATGTGGCCAGCACGCAGCCTTCTAGCATGCACCATGGACATCTCACTTCACTGCAGGTGCACATGCCTTGCACCGGCCCACCGGGCCTGGGTGAGTCTCACCTTGCTGTGACCTCCCACCTGTAAATTAAGGCAGACGGATTACACTGCGGCCACGAATTACAGGATTTCTTTTGCACATGGCAGCATGATGTTTAAAGCTGCTACTTCTGTATCCTATGTTAACAAACAGCTGTGGAATCTCCAGATGCAAATAGGTAAATGAACATCTTGATGGTAATTCATTGCAGCCTCTCGGCAGATTTGTGGTGAATCCTTCAAAACCCTCCTTTTCCGTGAGACCTACAAAAATAGTGACTACTGCTAGGCTGCTGGTATGTAGAGATCACGGCCTGTCAGACTGCCCAACATTGTCTCACTGGTTCTTTTTACTCCCCCATCTGTCTGTCTCTGTCCACCTGTTTCCTCGTGTCTCATACTTAGTCTATAAGCTCCTTTGGGAGGAATCATCATTTTGTTTTGTGTTGGTTCTGCCCTTGGCACAAATGGGTCCTGACCCATGGCTAGGTCTCTGAGGCGGTCAGACAATGAGTAAAACAACAACAATTACTGGAGGTTTTCTATTAGAATGCGGCAAACTGCCCACACTGAGGAGTGTGGATTGCACAGATGTGCTAGATACCATTTCAAAACTGAGGACTGCCTGCAGCCACACACAAGCAATACCTGATCCTCTTTTCCATAGTGCACAAACAGAGCGTTCACTTGGTTCCATTCCTCTTAGTATTCATTGCCAATAAATGTTTGGTTTCACAGCTCAGTCCCTACCGACTTTTATGATCCTGGACTGTAGCTAGAGTGTTCAGTGAATGATGTATTACACTCTATATTAGTACAGTTCCAGAAGTTATGAAGAACGTATATGCAATTTGTTGGTTTCTAAAGTCTGGTAGAGCCCAACCGTACAACAGTGAGGCTGCTACAGACAGGTTTAGTTACTGTGCATCATTTCACACCTTCATTACAATCTCCACCATGAAAATGGATTACTTCTGGGCCTCTCGCTGTTCTCATTAAACTTTCATTCTTGCAAGGTATCAGAATGGGAAAATGCCTAATATATTCAGTTAATTATAACACTGCTCACTGCTTTCACCTAGTCAATTACTTCAATTTTCATTGGCTGACCTGGTGAGCATCTTCCTAGGGGTTAGTAGTGCTAAAAATAACAGGGGACGTGGGAAAGTGGGACATCCCGCAAACAGAGGTAAGCAAAACCAAAAGGGACAAAAACATGCAGCACCCTCCAGCGCTCCACGGAAGACAGCTGGGAGACAACTGGCAGGAACTCAAACCATTTGTACCCCCAGGATATGAGATTTCACAAAACGTCTGAATCCGTCTAATGATGAAGTGTTCTGCTAATTCAGGACTCCAAGAAAGGAGAATAGAAATCAGCATGGCTTTCGATCTCCTTTGCTAATGGAGGCTAGTGGTAACCAGGAGCCAGGTACTACACACTTATTATAGGAGTAGTCCTTGGGACTGCTTGGGTAATAGCACTACTTGCCTGAGCAAGAGTTGGCGGGAGTTCACCTGAAGTCATAATGACAACTATCATTCGTGCTCTAGGATATCAACTGATTACCAGCTAGGGTCAGAAATATTGTTTCCCTTAGGAGAGAGTTGTCCTGTTACAAGCATACAGAAGCTTCCAGAAGTATCTGGCATTGGCAGCTGTCACAGATGAGCCACTGGATGACATGCAGGACTGGATTAATCTTTTGTGGGCCCTGACACCTGGACTGTCACCTCACCTCTGCCCCAAGGCCCAACCCCTGCTTGGTCCCAAGGCCTCACCACCACTAGGCCTCTTTCCCCTCTCCCTGCCGAAGTCCTGCCCACTGCTCACACTGGGGGAGGGAAGAGAGGAGTGAGCAGAGGGAGAGGAGGTGGAGAGGGGTGAGTGGTAGGTGCGGCCTCAAGGCATTGCATAGGTGGAGCACAGTCCAGGTGCCAGGGTCCCCTCTGAAGGTGGGCCCAGCCCTGTGGCACTACTGTAAACCCAGCCCTAATGGCATGGGACCACTGGTCTCTTGCAATGTGGCAATTTTTAAAAATACGTCCCATAGGAAAAAACATGGCGTTGCATCATCTCTTTAAACCATAACACAAAAAAAGGAAGAAAGAGGTAAAAAATGAGAAAGGGATCAAAGTGTTTCTGGCATATTTGCCACATAGCAGCATGAGCGGCTCACACCGACCTCAAGGATTTGCTGATTGGGTATTTTGGGGAAGTATTTGCAGTGGAGCGGACATGCAACGACCTTTTGCAGCTATGCTCTGGGGGTAGCAGAACAAATACGCTAATTAGCAAGATCATGTTTAATAAATTGATTGATTAAGGCCAGAAGAGACTGTTAGGCTCCTCTCGTCTGACCTCCTGCATAAGGCAGGTCAAAGAACCTCACCCAGTAATTCCTTCCTCAAGCCCAAAACTGCAGTTTGAGCTAAAGCAGATCTTTGAGAAAGACATTCAGTCCTGATCTTAAAACTTCAGACGCTGAGAATCCAGCACACCACTAGGTAAGTTGTTTCAGTAGTTAATTACCCACCCTGTTCGTAGGGGAAAACCTGCCCACAAAGAGGAGATTGCCTTTTTTAATTAGATTTTTCTCTAGAATAAAAACAAAACAATTTTACAAGCCTAAGGATTGTCCAAATGCCACCCAAATGCACATTTTCACTTTTCAACACACCATGGTTTTTAAAAATGTATTTATGAAGAAAGCGTTTGTGCGATAAAAGAACAGTGCATTCTGCCGGAGACATACTAAATACAACGAAAAAAGGCATCTCCCTGATGGATAAATCAGAAGATCAAAGTTGTGTTTTATTAGTTGTCTAAAAAGTGTTTTTAGCTCTGAGTTGCAAGGGAAAATTTGCATTTAAATAGAAAGATTAATAACTGTAATACACAGAGCCCATACTGAATAGTTTTGTAACAGAAAATAATTCATATTGTTTCATAAAAATTGTGCACCTTAAGTCAAGCTCCCCCAAAGTAATAATTCTAATATTTTATGGAACAATTTTAATACCACGCAGATTTGTTGCATTATTAGTCAGGGTTGTAAATAATGCATGTCCAGAGCTTTGGGGAAACCTGGATTTGAAACACTTACCTATGAAAATTCAATAGGGCAGGTGCTCTCTGATCTAAGTGTTTACAGTATGCATAAGTTCCACTTAAAGGGGGGAAAAAATCGATTGAGACTTACAGAGGAGACCTTCCCTTCCAGTGCACAGCCCAAATAGAAAGCTGTGCGCTCAGTAGCTGCCTTTCCCTAGCAGCTTTGGAGAACACAACACAGTTGTCACTGTATCCTTGAAGCTCCAGAAGCCTCTAGCCCTTCTGAAGGGAAGGAGGACAGGGAGATTAGCAGATCCTCGAGCCCCACCCCACCACCTCCAATCCCTGGGTGCTGTCTTTCCCTTAAGCCCCTGTTTCAGCCTGATCTGGGTCTGCTAGAGGAGCTCTGGGGGTGAAGGAGTTGAGATGCAAGGCCTGACGTTCTGGGACTATGCAGAGGTGCCTACTCTGTGTACTAGGGCACAAAAGCCAAGGCAGCCTGCAGACTGCAGGGGAAGGGGGATTCCTTCCCCTTTCCTCTGACACCAGCAGAGACCTACCTTGACCATGTCCTCATCCACCAATCCAGCTGGGTAACATTTGGACACAGAGCAGTAGTGCATGCAGCATTCGGAACCAGCAGCTGAACTGATTTCTTCTCTCTTTACCCTCCCGTGCCCTCGGGGGCTTAGGGTGACTACCGGTTTCCACCATGTATTTCAGTCCTTTGCTGGTCCGTTCAAGCTTCTGAGAGCCACACTGACCGATTTCACTTGTTTTCTCTGCTGTTCTGTGTAATGTTTCTCTAGGTCGCTCTCTCTTTGTCTAGATGGAGTCCATTATCACTTGCCGGGAAGTCCTGTTGGTGAACATAACATGGTGGCATCCTTCAAGGGTACCGTCCCGTGTTCGGTACTTTAGGTTGGTTTGCTCTCTTTAGAATTCCTGATGCTGTAAGAGATTCTTTCCAGTAGACTCTGCAAAGCTTCTGCAGGCATTTGCTTTGGAATGAGTCGATCATGGAAATTGAGACGAAGGATGACAGACGTGATGCCAGTCTTAGCAACGGGTATGCTTCTTACCGTGCCAGTTATGCTACTTTTCCCCAAGTCTTTTCAAGTTTATGGAAGTCGGTAGCTTCTTTTGATAGCTGCTGCTTGACATCTAGAATGGTATCACCGTCACTGTCCGTCTCACTCCCCAGAGAGGTCAAATGATGCCTTCTTCTGGAGTTTCTCCACCTGCACAGATGGTAACTTTGGAGACATTGATGACCATTTATTTTTCCTTCCCCATGCTGATAAACAAAGCAGCTTGTTTTGCTGTGTCTGCCAAAAGCTGGGTCCACTCAACCTGGTGTTGAACTTAGCAGGTCAATATGCCTAGGGAAGATGAAGTCGCCCAATTGTGCTTTAGCATTTTCTGTAACATCAACTCATTTAAAGGTACAAAAACCACTGCACTCAGCTTCCCCCTCTGGTGAAAGAAAGGGGCTCTTGCAAGCTCCTAAAAATTGACGTTTATAATAGGAAAAAGCAACAGTGTCTTCACTGTGGCAGCAGGTGCTTAAAGGTTTCCAATTTCTGCAAGAGAGAGAGAGAGAGAGAGAGACCTATTTACTGTTCCACCTTGTGCTCAGTGCGGAGAATGTACCGAGTTGAATTTATTGTGCCTTCATAACATTCCAGCCCTTACTCAGAGAGACCTTTTAATGAGCGCTGGATCAGGAGGGAATTGCCCAGCCTCCCCCCAGTAACGCATAGATAATAGAAGAAAGCAAAATACAATACTCTCCTCCGGAGTACCAGAGCCACTAATTATCCTCCAAAAATTCAGCTCAGGTTTCGCCCTCCGCTCATTTAATCTTCATCAGTATCACTGCCTTCCATTTCATCTCACCGGCCGCGGGTTGCAGGCACAGATGTAATCAAGAAAGTTTGAGAGAGCCATTTTTAGTCCAGCAAAGATGTGACACATCTCTGGTTCACACAGAAGATCCCTGTTGATAGGCAAGTAACAGCAAAGGGTTGTGTAGAAGCTAGAATCCACAAGTGTACTATGCCTTATGTGCAACCCACATGTTCTCTGGTGGGGCGGGAAGGGTTAAAGCAAGGCAACCCGGGGCTCCAAGCACACCGCAACACAGAGCTTGTACCCCAATCCTTGGAATGCCATGTACCTCCTTGTCTCCCAGAGAGATGGGGTAGCGCCATGGGGCCCCCACTCTCCTCCTTGGGAGTGAAAGGAGTCCCTTTCTCCCTGGGGCAAGGGTGGCACCAGCAGCCCCTTTTCCCCCTGCCCAAATTCTTGCCATGGCAGTTGGTGCATCAGGTTGAATGGCTGGGATGGACCTGCTGGACTCTTCTACAGCCATGCACTGAGCCCCTGCTGGGGCTGGGGAAGGCCCTTCAGAGTGGTAGGTTTTGTAACTGATGTTCCAGTGAGATGACTAGACCAGTTCACACCTCTCAGAGCTATTGTTTCAGGCTCTTTTCAGACTCAGGCAGACACCTCTGCATTGGATACACCTGGATCAAATTTTCCAGCTTTTCTCCTCAACCAAGAGACCTAGAATCCCTTCACTTTTAGGGGATGAAAGCTGAGATTCTGAGGTAGTACATGACTCCAGGAGCTGGGGCCCAAGGCACACTGCCTTAATCTGACCTACAGGATAGGACATGACTGTGAACTGATTGGGATAGACAAGCTCTGCATCTGGGGAGATGGGGATACCTTCTTGTTCATTGCATTCATTGAAGGGTCCCCAGCACTTCTGCACATAGATGTGGATTTTGTCTTTCATCTGGTCCTCATTACAAGGAACATCTCTCCTCTTAGGCTCAGATTTACCAAGTTCAGACCTGGTGGTAGCTTATTGCCAATTACTGTAAATTACTGATATGAGAAATAACTATGAAGCACATCAACACAAGCATCGGGTGCTCAGGGAGCTATGTAACCCAATACATACCACAGAGAGTCAGACTCAATAAACACTTAATTAAAACCTCCCTTTAAAATTTAAATCAAGGACACAAAGAGGGGGAGAACAAGATCAATAAAGGAGAAAAATAATGAAAAGAAAGGTAGTAAGCACAAGGCCCGGCATTACAAACAGCACATCTGCAAAACAAACAAGATTTGGGCTACTCAGAATTTGATCTGTAAATATTTGTCAGGAGTGCGTGTCCCTTTCTGGCCTGCCAAGGTTTAGTTAACACTACTCAATTCATGAGCTGGAATGACTTTTCAGGCTGGTGGTGCTAGAATTGAAATGCTAAGCTTTTAGTCCAAGTGGGCAGAACACTGTTTCAAGGAGCTATTCCCCACTATGAGAGACACAACAAGGGCAATTAAAATGTTGAAGGACAGCTTTACAAAAAGGGTGCATCTTCCACATTAGTTAACTCAAGGTAAAATCCTAGGATAGGCAAAGCACTGTGTGGTTTTAACGTGAGTTAACAGGTCTAATTAAAAGATCAGAGCTATGCAAATAATGGGTTTTTCACTTTGCTGGCAATTAAAAAAAACTTGTTTCGGGTCAAATGCAATGTTTTGTTTGGAATGAGCATTTTTTTAGGTTTTTAAGTTTAAAAAATAAAATGAAAGGGAATCTAGAAATGAAAATTGAAATCTTTCATTTCAACAGTGTCAAAAAGAAAGATGATTTTATTTTGGGCTGGAAGAGGGAGGTTCCCCCATATCAGCTGAAATTATTCTGGGAAATCAACATGAATTTGCAAAGCATTTCAGTGTCACTAAATTTTACGCTGAAAAATTTTTCAGTACAAAAATATTACCCGGTTCTACTAAAGATGACAGGGAAGCTTAGAGTTAATGATGACTTTCTAACTCCTGTCAAAATTACAACCTGCTGTTTCTTCCCTTAGATTTTATGTTAGCTCACTCGAGTTAAAATGACACCTTTTCCTCTAATGAAGACAAGGCCAAATAAGAATTATTTTTCCAGCCAAAGTCCATGTTAACACCAATGAGTCCCAAAGCTTCTCCACTCTGCTCCCAAAACCAGCCTGTTTCTTGATCCAAAGTTTCACAGTTTTACATGTTACATGATCAATCACAGCAAGAAAATGCTGGTGGAGCTGAGTGAAGGTGTTGGGGAGGACACCTCAGAGAGGAGATATCTGGATGCACAGGAGCCGGGAGTAGGGGGTGATGGCTGGTCTGGTTGCCACCTACTTAGGGCCTGTAATAAGATTGTTTCCAGGGTTACAATGTTTTGCGCTATTTGTGCCCAGATTCCAAGGACAAGGCCCAAGGAATTGTGAGACTGATGGCTTGTTTACACAATGGGGCAATGTGCTCTATGGGGTTGTGATTGCTAAAGCACAATAATGTGCTACATAAAAACACACTAGGAAACCTTAAGTGCACACCAGCAGATTCTACACAGAGCAATTAATGTACAAGACGCTAGGGCACTTTAGAAATGAACCCCCTCATCAATGTAGAGAAGCCCTGAGTCAATAGAAAAACAACAAAGAAACATAAATGGACACAAATCAGATATTAGGAACAGTAATATACATAAGCCTATAGGAGAACACTTCAACCTCCCTGGACATACAATAGCAGACCTAAAGACAGCCATCCTGCAGCAAAAAACCTTCAAGACCAGACTTCAAAGAGAAACTGCTGAGCTCCAGTTCATCTGCAAATTTGACACCATCAGCTCAGGACTACACAAAGACTATGAATGGCTAGCTAACTACAAAAGCAGTTTCCCCTCTCTGGGTGTTCACACCTCTAGATCAGCTACTGTAAGTGGGCTTCACTCTTCCTGATTGAATTTACCTTGCTATCTCGCCTGCATATTTATACCTGCCTCTGGAGATTTCCACAACATTCATCTGATGAAATGGGTCTTAGCCCACGAAAGCTTATGATCCCACACATCTGTTAGTCTATAAGGTGCTACAAGACTCTTTGTTGCTTTTGCAGATCCAGACGAACACGGCTACCCCTCTGATACTAAACATAAAGAAATGCATCCTACGTTATGTTAGGTTCCCTGTACTATGTTTCTTGTTGCTTTCTGTACCATTATGAAGCAACTCAGCATAAAAAGATGGAGTCAGCTTAGGGTGACCAGACAGCAAATGTGAAAAATGGAGATAAGGGGTGCGGAGTAATAGGAGCCTATATAAGAAAATGACCTAAAAATCAGGACTAGTCAGCGTCCTCAGCGGCGTATTATTGCCTAGGCTGACAAAGCCGGCAAATTTATAATAGCCATAAGTGCCGACAGGTGCTTGCCTCCCCCCGCCCCCGCCCCACCCCAACTCCGTCCCTTCCCCAACCCCATTCCAACCCTCTCCCCAAATCCCTGGCCCCACCTCCTGCCCCGAGCATGCCACTGCTCCGCTTCGCCCCCCTCCCTCCCAGGCTTGCTGCAGGAAACAGCTGTTTCCAGCAAGCCTGAGAGGGAAGGGGGAGAAATGGAGTGATGATGGCGCACTCAGGGGAGGAGGTGGAGCAGAGGTCAGCTGGGGGAGGCGGGGGCAGCAATTATTTCAGGGCCTAGGGGAGGCAAAATCATTAATCCACCACTGGGAGTCCCCCTTTCAAAAGACGGCAATGTACTTCAGTTACTGGAACGGAACCAAAACTATCCCCCAGCTCAAGGTCACCCAGCCAAGAACTCCCTTCTCCCAGGCGCCCTGTGACTTCCTGCTCCTGGTGTAGCTTCTTTTGTGGTCACTGTACCTGCAACAGCTTAGCTTGTAATTAACTCTTCATTTGCCAGAGACGGGACGGGGATTCTAACTCCTCTCACACCACTATACTGGTCTTTTAGTTAACCGTCTGCTTATTATGTTAAAGTTTACAAGTTAGGCCCTCTGAGAGCAAAATGGGCTCTTCTGGAGAGATTTGGAGCTGGTGGACAAGGCTAACATGAAACATAAGATAAGCTAGAACATCTACAAGGCCATACAAGCACCCACAAGGCCATATAAGCATTACAGACCATGGAGCTGCCGTGTCCACCTCTCTCCCATTGAGACCCAGAGCGAGATGGAGCAATCCAGCGAGAGATGTTCCCATTGCATTGCCTGTTCTACACACTAGAGCAGTTTGTCTCCCCTCTGTATAGCTTAAAACCAACCCTGGATTGCAGGGCATGTTGAACCCTGCGAAAGTTTTGAGTGCCTTCTTGTTCTAGTCTCTCCTCCATGCACAGAGGGGGAAATAAAGATCAGTCAGATCTTTGCTCCTTAAAATGACAATGTCAAAGACACACTGTAAGGCAAGGAACATGCTGTGGAGAGGCTAATTTCTTAGCACACACTGTCAATAGGCATCACTGTGTTTTCTCACATCTCCCCTAGTCTGAGGAGGTTAACGCCAAGCCTGATCAATGCTAATGTTCCAAGGTATAGAGCAGGATAACAGTTTTTTAAATTTTTCAAGTCAGTTACACTTTGAAGCTCCAAATTTGCTTGTTAAGAACAATTCTCTACTACCCACACAGCTTAAATAGTGGCTGCTACAGTCTCGGCCTCTTATGAAGTGAGATCATTTTGATGCCTTTAGTCTTCTGATCATGCCCATATTGTACAAGCAGAGAGAGAATCTTTTTATACTATTGTCCCACTGCAATGTCTTTGCTCTCATTGCCATCTTCAGCTTTTTTAATGAAAGTAACCTATGAGAAGTTCCTGCAGTTTCTGTTGCCCAGCCTCTATTGCTTTCAATATCAGAAGTTTTTTAAAAATGGAGACACAGCTGTTGGGTCCAACTCCGCAGATCTTGGGCAAAACATCCATTGCAGTTACTGGGAAATTTGCCTGATGTAAGAAATGCATGATGGGACTTGCGTTGATTATGCTGTCTGCTCTGGGAAACAGAAATGACAGGTACATTTCCGCTTTCATTTGCTCATAGGTCTCTCTTGATGCTTACACACAGTACTGTCCTGAGCGGAAGATATCTTCCAGACAAATGATCAAACATTTACACTGCTTGCTCCTCTCCTTTGGCAGTGATACCAGCCAGAGAGCTGGCAGTAGCAGCAGAGCACACAGAGATAAATACAACACACTTGTTTGCAGCCTGGCTTGCATTTCTTACAGAGAGCTGTTCAGAAAAATCAGATTCTCACCATACCCAACTTAAAGATTCACTGTTGACCTTTTCTTCCTATGGGGCCATCTCAAATGACAGGAACAATCAGGTTTCAATGCTGAAGGTCATTCACATCAACCTTGTCCATTTTCTACTTGCCTACAAGTCCAGGCATGCTCTTCCGCTTGCCAAGATCATGTTCAGTCCCCTGGTCTGAGAGAGGCTCCGCAGCATATATTAAGGAAAATTCTAATGAGTTGAACTCATGCTGCTCTCTCTTCTTTAGCGGCTGTTTGGTGATTTGTTGACCTCTGCGGCTCACCCAAGAACTGTTCTAGTCTTGACAGAGTGGATAACATAGACATGCATTTTATGTGCCAACGCTTCTGTATTTTCAGCCTTGTACTTGTCAAATAGCAGGATAGTGATGTATACGTTTAAGCAGCGTGGGAAGCCTGCTGGGTGTATCTTTGGTGTCTCAAAGTAGCCTAAAATAATCTCTTCCCCCTGTTAATAGTGATTCTAAATGATGAGTGATGGCGGAGGAGTCGTTAACAGGCAAGCGGAATCTTAATAAGATCTACGTGCATTGAAACGATGCATTCGGGAACGCAGGGCAAGTCTCCTTCCTCCAGCCTTATGAGCTAGTTCTGTGCATCACTTTGTGTGTGTCTGTTAATTATTTTAGGGTTGTCTCTGATTGCTGTATCAGCCATCTGCAAAGGGCACCGAGGGGGCGAAATCACCTGCAGCACATGTTGCGCTTTCCCCTTTATTAAGTGATAGGAGAGAAAACCAAAGTAAAGGGACGTTAGGGTCAGCGTCCCCTCAACAGTCAATCAATCGCTGTATAATCCACTGCATTATTGCTGGGCCAGATTATCAGTACTGATAGGATCCATTCTTCAAGACATTCAGCTCTTTTGAGGTTTGCGGCTGCGGTGTGCAATACAACGGCCTTCCCTTCCCATCTGAGCAAAGAGACATCGAACGTGTTTTCTGCTACATCCCACCCCTGTGCTGTCAGCCATTGTCTTCATGCAGATGCGGAGCTAACGGGACACGTTTGCCTCGTCCCCCTGCAGTTCATTGTCGCACACAGCCCAGCCAGTCTGCTGGAGCTACATATTTGCAGCCAGAATATACAGGGCACTAATGCAGCCTTACAAGGGGGTAATAATCCTAAGAAACCCCCACATCTCTGCATCTCGACTCCAGGCACTCAGCAGGTGCACTGGTTTACTAGCTCCTACATGCAAGGTATCAGCCAGCAAAGCTAAATCAAACCAAGGGGGTAGGGTAGGAGGCTCATGTTGCACAGGATGGGGTTATTGCAAGTTACCTACCAGAGCAAAAGGGCATGGGAGAGGGACTGTGATTCTCCTCCAGAGGAAGAGCAGCTACACAATACCCCTTGAGCAGGACTTAGCCTACAGGCACAGTTGCCCTTACAGAGTGACTTGGCTGATATGGAAGGATTCAAGTGACATTGTTCTGTGGAATACAGATTTCTGCAAAGTTTTAGGACCAGGTTGTGACCCCGTGGGGGAGCAGTTACTCACCTGCATGCTATCATTGAAACCAATGGTATTACTCATCTGAGTAACCACTCACCTGCGTATAGGAATAAGGAGTTCACCATCAATCTGGCCCTTAAATAGTCCATTCAACTTCTACTTTCTCCTATTTCCTCCACCATTGGACAAACCCCAAGGTCCTAGCCCAGATTTTATTCAGTTACCCTCAGTCTTCACCCACACTCACTCCTTTTTGAAGTCACTGATTTGGTTTGATGATTTGTATGGTCCGCTATCCACATATATTAAACAGTAGCTTTATCTATCATAGGTACGTCAATGGCCCTCAGCCCCATGGTATCTGAACACATTTACTTTTCACTTATACTCACTGCATGAGATATTTTTGATGTTTTCCATCTAGCACCTATGATTTGCGGACAGATTAGATACAGTCACAGATGTACACCAGTTAGGAGCTCTGAAAACAAGTGCGTTTGCAATGGGCAACTTTGCAGGAGAACCTAGCAACGGGGTTGGCAGACGGGAATAAAATATCACATCACAAGTGGGAGTAGAACTTGAGAGAGAAGAGAAGAGTGAGATTCTGAGAGGGGAGTTAACATAATGAAAGAAGTCAGCCACAGAGAGAGAGAAATGGAGCATCAAGGGGTTGGAGTTATAAGAGAAGAAGTCAAATGTTTAGAAATTGCTAAAGCAGAACGGATCATGGTCAGAAGATCATAAAATGGTGACTGAAGAAAAAAGCAGAGAGGTAAGGGGCAATTCTCCTCTGGACAGAGGACCTGTATGAGGTCTGTGTACCACTGACATCCTCCTGGGAGGGTTCAAGTGAGTCTGAAGTGGTGCCTGGACTGTGTGTGTATTCTCCACACTAAGCAGTGTACATCCCATCTGATCTGGTGTGGAGATACACTCCATCTTTCATGTTCTTAAACGCACAGTTCAAGAGCTCTGAGAAGAAGATTCCAAAGAGCGTAGGGGCAAGAACCATCCTTGCTCCACTCCGCTTTTTATCTCAATGCTGCCTGAAGTGGACCCGTCAAACTGGACAGTTGCTCTCATGGGCGTACAATGAACACATAAGTCTTAACAGGGTTGGAGGGCGTCCTATCATTTCTAGTATTGCAAATAGACCTGATCTCTTGAATGCTTTGGTTAGGTCCACAAAGGCAATGTATAATGGTCGGTTTTGCCCTCTGTACTTTTCTTGGAGTTGACGCAGAGAAAATATCATGTCTATAGTTGATCTTCCAGCCCTGAATCTGCACTGTGATTGGGGTAGACATGATTTCCAAGTTGTTGCAGGCACACTAAGATGATTTTTGTGAAAGCTGTTCCTTCTATGCTTAGTAGTGAGATACCCCTGTCATTGTTGCAGTCGCCCTTTTCGCCTTTATTTTTATACAAAATGATGATGTTGGTGTCATGTATCTCTTGTAGTACCTCACCCTCTTTGCAGCATTTCAGTAGCAGCTGATGAAGATATGGTAATAATCTGTCTTGCCCACACTTGAGGATTTCCACTGGGATGCCATCTTTTCCAGGAGCCTTGCCACTTGATAAAAAATCAATGGCCTTGCTTAGCTCTTCTACAATGGGCTCCAGATCTAGCTCTGGCATGCCTTGTAGAGTTGGTTAATTGGTCCAGTGATTCACTAGTGATGTTTCTCTCTTATGCGAGTAGCTCTGAACAGTGTTCAGCTCAATGAGACAACTGCCTGCTCTTATCTGTAATGATTTCACCGCTGTCCGATTCAAGAGGGACAACCTTGGTGACAGTGGGACCTAGAGCTTTCTTCAAGCTGTCATACATGACTTTGAGGTTTCCTGTGTCTGAGGCTGAGTTCACAGGTAGGAGTGAGAGAACCGGGGCTCACTGTATTTAACATAGTTAAGAGAAGAGTGAGAGAGTGATAATTATGCCCTAGCTGTGCACTCTCAGCCCCGCTATGAAACATCCAAACATCCAAATTCTATTAACCACATTTTAAAGAGTAACCAACATACCTTAAATTTCAGGCTGATTCATCTATGTTTGCAATTAATGTTTGAAGGTAAAAGTGTTTTAAAATTACTCTAATCCGTGGTTTCTTATCCACTCCCAACAAGTTAATGTTGCTCCTCCAGAAGGTGTCTCCTAGCAACAAAACACCCTCATAAGCTTTCAGAATAACTTCCTCCACACCCGTTACTTTAGAAGCGGATATTGGATACCTGTTGGTGGCAAGAGAGAAGCCCCACCTAGTGACCTCGGCCCATGCATAGAATGCCCCCAACCCTCGAAAGATGGCAGGCAATTCTCTGTGGTTCGCTGGTATGGTCCGGAAAATCTCTCTGCCAACTACTGTCCACCTACACATATCCACAAATAAATATCTAATTTACTACCCAACTTTTCACCAACTAATTCCAATTCAGGGTAGGTGGCTATTGATGACTTAGTATGGTGTGAACACACGTTTCAACCCTAGGGCTACCTCATATCCTTTCACCTAAAATTCCAGGAGTACAATGAATCTGCTCACAAGCAGAAGGATACATTGCACCTGTGGTTTACACCCAGTCCATTCATAATATGAATAGTGTGCGTGTGTGTGGTTTAACCAAGCAGAGAAAATCTTATGGGAACTAAAAGGTAACATTCACCTAGAGACAACTGCATCGAGGGCCTCGTCCTGTTTTCACAACATGTAGGTTTTTAGTTACTTCTGCACTAAAATCAAAGGATGATCGCCATTAACTTCCAATGATTATTTGCGCATATTGAGATAGGCCCTGTTGTGCTAAGCACAGTACCCAAACAGTCCCTACCTCAAAGAGCCCACAGGCTAAACAGATAAGGCAATGGCAACCAGAATCACGGAGAAGAAGGGACTTGCCCAAGGTAACCCAACAGGTCAGTATCAGAGCTGGGAACAGAATCCATGTATTCTGTCTCCTAGACCAGTGCCCTGTATATTAGCCATTGGTGCTCCCCTGCTGAGGAGCCAGCATGGCCTTCTACAGCTTCTGGAAACTCAATACACAAGCAAGCCTCTGGAAGCTTCCCTCTTTAGTTTCCTATAAATCTAATAATAATAGAGCAATTACAGCAGGCTTCATCCACCTGACCTGCGGAGTCAAAGGGTAATGCGAGGCAGCATAATCTCATGCAGTTATGGTCACCTTAGCTGTTACTTGTAATAACATTAGGCACAGCATTTTCAAACGGAAATGCAAATTTCAGTTTGCTCTGTTCCTGTAACCACAGGCTGCATGACAAAACACCCTGCTGATCACCTGGACTGTTCTGCCAATTGTTAGTGCAGAAAGATGGCAGGTGAGAAACAAACCAACCTTTGCAAGCTACCTATTGTTACTATTTATTGACTTGCATAACAATGCTCCTTTGGATCTCAGCACTTAAAAAGAGACAAGTAAACATGAACAGAATTGCCCTTAAGACATCACCACATCAAACTATCCACCAGCAATAAATCTTCCCTTTGGTCAGAAGGCTAGGACAGGGTCCAAACGATGTTTTCCAGCTCATGATTATTTAGTTATAATATTACAGTAGCGCCTAGAGGCTACAGTTGAGCTCCAGGCCCCACTGTACCAGGTGCTGTGCAGACACAGAGAGAGAGAGCGCTAGTCCCTGCCCCAAAGAGCAAGTCAGACAATTGGGGGCAGGGAGGGAAGAAAGAAAAAACAGTCACTGAATCTTGACAATTCTGCCTCTTTCTTTCTCTTCCAGGCTTCAGAGGTTCAAGAGTCGTCGCTGACCCAACGCGGTTCCGCTCTGCCAGAGCGATGGGGGAGCTCGGCTATAGATCTGCACCTTCTGCATGGGGCAATGCATTGCTGTGCTGGGGTCCCTGGCACCTCTCTGCACAGCAGGGTTGGGGGGCCAGAGCAGAGGGGAACCTAACGCTGTAACCCCAGGAGGCCCAAGAGCAGCAGGGAGGTTACTGAGAGCCCGAGGGGGGGGGGCGGGAGTCGGTCTTCTGCTGCCATAGGGCCTTTGTGGAACGCTCCCTTCCCTCGCCAGCCCCTGGATCCCTGGCCCTACACCTGGCTACCCAGGCTTCACATAGATCCGTGCTTAGAGCACAGGCTGTGCACTAAGTACCTGTCGGACAGAGCAACCTAGTTACATGACGCTGGCCCCGCCTCCCCGTTTCCAGCTGCTAAATCACATTCCAAACGCTAAAACGATCTGAAACGATTGCCCAGCGTTGCTTTCCCGTGTGCGCACCGGCTGCAGCTGCCGCAGGGTGTCACCTACGTGCAAATGGAAGGGGAGATGATCTGGAAGAGCGTGACTGGGGAGGGACCATCTTGAAGAACAAGGAAGGATGGTCCACCTCTTAGGGCAGTAGCCAATGTGTTGGGAGACCAGGGCGCAATTCCTTCCTCTGCCATAGGTTCCAAGGCCTGAAGGAACCAGTGGGATCATGTCGCTGGTCCTCCTGTGTCACACAGGCCAGGGAACTTCCCCACAATAATCCCCGGAGCAGAGCTCTTCAGACAAACACCCCACCTTGATTTAAAAGTTGCCTATCATGGAGACTCCACCACAACTCTTGGGAAATTGTTCCAAGGGCTAATGACCCTCACGGTGAAAACCGTAAACCTTACTTCCAGTTGGAATGTGTCTAGCTTCAACTTCCATCCCCTGCATTGTGTTATAGCTTTGTCTGCTCAGCTGAAGGGCCCATTATTAAATATGTGTTCCCCTTGTAGGTACCTATAGACTGTGATCATGTCACCCCTTAACCTTCTCTTTGTTAAGATAAATCAATTGTACTCATTGAGTCTATCACTATATAAGGCTTCAAAGTAGTGACTGTGTTAATCTGTATCAGCAAAAACAATGAGGACTTTTTGTGGCACTTTAGAGACTAACAAATTTATTTGGGCATAAGCTTTCATGGGCTAAAACCCACTTCAGCATGAAAGCTTATGCCTTATTAGTCTCTAAGATGCCACAAGTACTCCTCGTTCTTTTTATATAAGGCTTGTTTTCTAATTCTTTAATCAATTATTCTTGCGGCTTTTTGCTCCCATCTCCAATTTATCAACATCCTTCTCGAGAACTATCAGTTAGCCAGTTTTTAATTCACTTAATGTGTGCTATGTTAATTTTGTATCATTCTGGTTGGTTAAACAAAATGTCATGCCATACAGAGTCAAATGCCTTAACCTAACGATATTACATCAGTCCTATTACCTTTATTAACCAAACTGGTAATCTCATAAAAAAAGACAGATATACACTGAGCAGACCAACATCTAAATACTTTTTTAGAAGACCTGGGCCTTGGTCCTGAATTGAGCTCTTCTGGCAGATCCCAAATGGGAATCTTCCAGATGATGAATTAATATTTCCGATACTATGTGAGTTGTGTTATAATACTCACATGAATTCCTGAGTATGCCTTTAGGATTGTTTTATTATGTATCACCCTACTTCTCATGCTTGGGTAATAGCAGTAATACATCAAGGTTTTAAGCATTTTTGTCATGCAACAAAGATATTTAATAAAATCACTAAATAAAATCATACCTGAAGTCTCCTGTTCCAGAAATGAGAGAAGGTCCAGATTTAGAATTGGAATCCAAGGGGATAACAAATCCACAAAAGTGGTACAGTTGAAATCGGTGTACCAAAATAATGTAGCTGTATTTCAAAAATGCCTTTGGAATTCAGCCTTTTCTCACCTTTAATAAGACTCTGGAAACATTGCTAATCAATCCAAATGACACTAGTGTGGCAATCTATTCTATTCCTCAATGATCAGATGGCTTTATATGTTATAATTTGGCTCTGAATTACGGCTTACATTAATTATAATTGAACACTGCTTCCCATAGTGCCATCAGACTGTGATGAGAACAGAAAGGTAGTGGACATTAGAGGAATATAATCAAAATTGCCTAACTTAATTAAGGAGGAGATTTATGAAAATGGTGAGTTATGTTTCTCTGTTTTAGAGAACAGCCTGGCTTTGTCCTTCCAATTTGGGGTTATGTGGTATAGTTCTGGCTTTTCACAAATAAAAATGTTTCACTGTAACCTTCAGAGCCAGTAGTTTATTGTTTGTAACTAACCTGAAACATAACATCAGGCTCAGGAGGGGAGGCAGGAAAACAGGGCTGGGTGGGTTAGTTGAGGAAAGCTAGCCAAAAGATGTGTGCTTTCAAAGGAGATCAGACCAGCCTGGCTCCTTGGAGGAAGGAGCCTGGTCTGGGTGTATAGAAAATGGCTGGAAGGCCAATCCTGGCAGATAGCACCAATGCCTCCCTGTGACCTGGACCTGAATGTGGTGAACACAACCCTCACTGGGTTCAAGGGATTCAGAGGCTGGGTGATAACTTGCCAAAGCTGTTCAGCAGTTTACCCGGAGGCCTGGATGGGAACAGGAGACAAAAGACCCAGAGTTTGGTAGCTCAAGGCTGAATCAAGTCTTAATCCAGCAGCCCCCACAAGTAAAGGAAGATAATTAAAGGAGTGTTAATAGCATGGAGCTCGTTTCTTAATGAGGGCCCAGTCTTGACACAGTGATGGAAGAGGATATTAGTCAAGAAAAATCTTTTCAGAGCCATCACTTTAATGAGCTCCTAACTAATGGCTCTCTTACAAGTACAGTTGCTATTATTACAGCATTACATTCCAAATTAAATCCCTGCCTGACTTCAGCCAAGAGAGAGTGTGGCCGTCTGGCTGAGAACCCTCCTGTACTCCAGTTTGGGGGTTTCGTGAAATGTAATAATCTGCATCGCACACAGCAGTGTACAGGAGATCAGGGGTGTGATCGAGATGGCGATTTGCTGCAACATCTTTGTGAGTTCTGTTGCGAGTTGAAGTCCATTATATGAGAAATTCATAGTTTTGTCCCTGCGGGATTGTATGGAACATCTCAGAGGAGGGGTAAGGCATGGCCGGTGTAAACTCTGGGACACGTTCTGACCGTCAAAGGACAGTTTTAAGCAATGAGCCAGACACATAGTGAAGGGGTTTCAAAACTTTTGAAGTTACACCTTGAAGAGAGAAGGGGGTCTGTGGTTTGCCTGTTCGTACTCTGCACAGATCAGAGAGCCAGGCTGTACACAGGAAAGGCTAACCTAGGCACAAGAGGTCTTGTTCTGGAACCAGAGAACAAACCCTGTGTGAGGCTGAAGGACTGACTCCTACCAGAGCTCTTGTTGGAGTTGGGGAGCGGTATCTCTGGTAAGCGGATTGCCATGTATAAAAGTTCTGTTCGTGTTCTATTGTGTTTTCTGGAATGCTTTTAGCTTCATAAATGGGCTTACTTAGCAAAGCTGTGTGGTACCATCTAGCTGAAGCAATTACCCTCTTTCTAGGGCTCTGAGGAGAAAGCAAAAAAAGCAGAGCTGCCTAGGCTGTCTGACTTGCTGGGGAACGTACAGTGTAGGCAAGGAACCGGGCAGCCTGGGAGGACTCTGGTCAGGAGGAAGAGAGACATGGGTCTCTGCCCAAGAGAGGTGACGGCCAAGGAGGCAGGAGCTTAGAATAGATGTCCTTGCTGGACCATGGAGAGTGAATACAGGTGCAGCTCTCCTGAACAAAGATCCTGGAGCCTAAGAGTCTAGCGTCTATTGTGTGCGCTATTTTTGTTCCACCTCTGTATTTTCTTAGCATCTGCTGATCAAGCTTAGACCTTAAAGCACATTGAGCTTGATCCTGCGGTAAGAACAGGGCAAAGAGACCCTTGTGCTCCCATGGATCACTTCTGACAACAATACAGTACTGCCTAGGGGTCCCAGTCTGTCCGTATGCAAATTTCAGTGCAGGTTAGATCTTAATTGCTTTTTTAGCTCTCTCAGCTTAGCATTTGATTCTGGCAAAATCAGCCCTTTGTTCAATATAAACAGTAACTGTGTAAGCATTCATCTTTTTTGCCCTTTGTCAATTGTGCAGATTTGTGGTGTTGTTTAATAAAGACATAGCTAGCGCCAAGAAGTAAGGCTCGTAAACCTGAATCACAATGTCCATTTTGCTGCTATACTGTTAAAAAAGCTCAGAAAATCATTTATTCCACAGTTTTAGCCTCTTTTTCTGTTCCCAAGTTGTCAATGAGCACTTTGTGATTTTCTCAAATGTATTCCCGTTTTGTGAACAGCTCTAGGGCAGCAGATTGTGAGTTGGATCATTTTGATTGGACACATGAGCCAAAAATGTTGACGGTTGGGTCCATTCAAGTCTAATAGATGTACCAGGCCATGAAATGCTCTTGGTAACAGAGATGGGAGAACGACTGTGGAAAACGTGATTCCCTGAACATTTCCCAAATCTGGAACTTAATGTGAACCAAGTCTTTGGTGCGGTTCTGAAGTGTGTGTAACAGCCGCCATCCTGGCTGAAGCACTGGGGACTGAATCAGGAACCTCAGAGCTGAAACAATGAGCTACTACAGCTTCAGCTAAAAAGTCAAGACTCTCCAACTGCAGTTGAAACAGACTCGTATCCTTTGTGGATGGGCACCGCAGGGGACCTGTAACACCCTCGGGGAGTGATGAACTTCCAGTTATATTTCATTATTTTGTATCCTTCTGCATTTCTGTGTTCCAGCCAGGACTGGAGAGGTACCAAACCAGAAAGACTCAGCTCACACTACTGATGGTCTAACTGGCAGCAGGAGATGAGAAAGCCCGTTGTCATAAAGTTTTCAGTCTAGGGTTGAAGACAGGACGTTTACAGAATATGAGTAATGATCACGCAGCACTTTGAACATGTAGGCTTTGGATTTCCAGAGGAGTTAGGTGCCCAAGGCCCGTTGCCTTTCAATAGTATTTGGATGCCTAAATCCCTTAGGCTCCTTTGAAATTCCCAGCCGTGAACGGTACATAATGCTAAGTGTTAGTTAACTAAATTCCCCCCATATGCTAGTGCACCAACATGTGTGTTGTATTTAAATGTTGTATACTATGCAACTCACACACTGGAAATTGCATTTGAAAAAATATATGATTGGTGTCTATTTGCAGCGTACACATAAATGACACACACCGAGATTCCTAAATATTTCCAGTTCCCCTTAAGGGCCCCAATCCTGCACTCAGGGAAATCAACAACAAAAGTCTTATTGACTTCATGCCTGCAGGCATATGTGCTGGAAGTAGGGGTGCTGCTGAAGCCCCTGGCTTCAAGTGGTTTCCATCTTATACAGGGTTCACAGCTCTCAGCACTACACAAACTGTTCCAGCAGCCCTGCATGCAGGATGGAGCCCCTAGAAAGACAGATGATACATTTCAAAAGGGACAGGACATATGGTAAATTCCTACCCAACAGAGCAATCCTGTGGACTGACTAGAGCAAAATTGCTGCTGAAGCAACACACATTTCCTTTCTGAGTACAGCTATTGAAATCAGGTGTGCAGGAGGGCATCGTCAGTGGCCAAGTTTTATCATCAAAGCCACATTAGAGGAGAGTGAGTGCAGAATCAATACCAAAAATTAAGGAACTACAGTTTTTATTACAAGGTGATATTTGGAATTGATCCCTTAGGCTTTCCAGTCACCTCAGCTTTATTTTATACATCGGTGAGCGGAGCGTTGTGGGAAGCTGTTAGAATGCAGGGACTGATCGGTCGTAATCTAATTCTAAGTGGACCACAACCAAACTGTTACAAACTAAAGATAGGCAGGGGCATCGTGTAGATAGATTTGTTTATGGTACAGTCAGTCTCTCTTTTCCGTGTCTAACTGGGAAAAATACTCTTCTAGTTTTACCTGCGTGCAGCACAGATGATACTGGCTTGGGGGTTTTGCAGGTGCAGGAATAATTATTTTATAGAAAAAATGAACTGTGAAAGGAAAAATCCAGCCCGTGATTGTAAAATGCTAAGCTACAGCAGATAAGTCTATGAACAGCTGACAGTAAGAGGTGGAGCATATCTTACTTGTTTATAGTAATGAGGCTCTGGCTATAAAGCCAAAATTGTATTGTTCATAGAACTTCTCGAGTGAAGGTTTTACAATCGGGCTTTAGGAATTATGAATGAACAGAAGGGTGGTGTTAATCATCAGTTAATTTCTAGAAAGATATTGTTGGCGGCTTTCTATAACTTCCCACGGGGCTGGAGTCCTAATTAGATTCAGTCACTTTGAGCTGGTACTTGCCATTTTTTCCTCTGTGTTCATAGGGCTGAACACCTGAAGTTGATCAATCACTTTTGGATTAAATCTGGGTTGCCTCATTGCATGACTCGGTTCTTCAATCACAATGTGGGGTTTTTTACCACTATGGCTGGCTACAGGATTTGCTGTGTTGTGGCTGCTGCAATGGAGGGGATTGGAACCTCCCAATGTAACAATCAGTGGCTCCCAATCAGGTGCTATGCCAAAGGCAACTGCATTTAAAACTACAGCCAAAAAGCTTTAGTGGTACCTTCTCCACCTCAGACAGATTGGTCTGGAGATGGTCTCTCCAAACTCTTAGACCAAGGGAGCTGCAGGTTCCCTACAAACTATTAGCTGTGGTCACCCCAGGTCTTGGCCCTTCCTGCCAACATTTATTGTGGGGGCTCATGTCACAGATAGGGAGGTAGGCAAAGATGATGTCCCATCAGACAGATCCTTTGCACACTGAGCCCCCTAGTCAGCCGGTGCTGATCTTATATCTGCAACTCCCACCCCTCCTGCTCATCAGGAACCATCACTGCAAACCCTATCTGGCAGGGCTCTTCCTTGCTTACGGCTTATTCAGAAGGCAGCAGTGGTTCTGCTTGGGGCTGTGAACTGGTGGGATCCTGCTACAGCCAAACTGGCAGTTTGATTATCAGCTTGTTTATTTTAACGAATGCATTGGTGGAGGACCTCAGTACATCGGAGAAATCCTCTGTGAGCCCCCTTCTGACGGACCTACCTCCATCTATTGATAAGGTACCAAAAGAAACATTGCATTACTAGGAGGATACCTGTTGCAGGTCTCATGCTGCCACTAGGAAACTATCTCTGCAGTTCATCAAAAAAAGATAACTTTGTAACAGCAAAAATGATTGTAACCAGCTCAGGGTAACTCTAGGTCAGATCTCATTCCAATGGACAAAGACAAATTGATCACAGAACTAAATACTGACAGGTGCTGAGATGCAAGAGTTCATGTTCTGTGCAAACAGAATGTAGCTCTGATCAGAAACACAGACAAGTGATGCTTGAAGAAGGCCAGTTTCTCAGAGCTGAAAACAGGCTGAGTGAAACTGAGCAGAGTAGAAATTTAAACAAACCTGTGAGTGATCATTGGGAATTTTATTAGATGCCAAAATGATAAGCCACCACCATTCTGCAATCACAAAATAAGACTTCTTTACATTAAAAATAATCCTGGTTAATAAGAGAGGTGAAAGCAGCAGTAAAAAGATAAAAACAATACATGATAAATGGGAAAAATGATGGAAATGAGCTCAAATCAGCAGCAAGAAAAGGCACAAGGTCTCAATAAGTGGCCTGGAGTCAAGGAAATTAAGAAGTAATTATTTAACTATATCAGGAATAAATTACATCTTAGCAATGGTATACATCTAATACTAGATAACGAAAATAAAATTGGCAATCATGATGTAGAAGAGACAGAAGAATTCAAACCTCTCTCTTCTGTAGTTAAATAGCAGGATCATTTATTCATACCTTACAAGGGTGAGGAGCTACTTTCTATTCCCTCGGTAACTAAGTAAGATGTTAAATAGCAACTATTAAAAGTTAAACATTTTTAGCTGTGCAGAATTGAATAACTCACACTCAAGAGTATTAAAAGAATTGCCTGAGTGCTCTGAACCATTTATATTAATTTTTAATCAAACCTTGAACACTGGGGAAGAGCCAAAGGACTGGAAAAATGTTAATGTCATACCAATAACTTATAAAGGGAAAATAGTATAACCCAGCTAACTACAGACTACTTAGCCTGACATTGATCCCATGCAAAGTCACAGAAAGATTGATCTGGGTTAACTTTGGCAGAGAATTAAATGATGAGAGTATTATTAATGCCAGTTAGCATGGCTGGGGTAAGTTATCCATGAATGTGGTGGTCTCGATCACTTGAAGTCTTTAAATCAAGGCTGCATAGCTAAAGAACTGCAGGGTGATGTTCTAACCTGTTTGCAAGCGGTCAGACTAGATCATTGTAATGGTGCTTTCTGGCCTTAAAATCTATGAATATGAGGAGTCCTTGCTGTCCTCTTCCACACACTGTTAGGGAACTCACCATTGCACCCCAGATCAGCCGGCTAACAGCCTTTGGGCATGGTGCCATAGGATGAGTTCCATGCCCACCTCACCAGAAATGTCTCAGTCCATTTCCCCCTTAAAAATACTGCTAAGTTGTTTTTTTAGCTTCAATGCCATTTGCTGTACACTCATTACCCCTTATCTTCCTACCCCCAGGCTTCCTTTCAGCAGTACTATCTGGTGAGCATCTCGAGGAGAGTCGTCTTTTATTGTTTTATTTGGATCTCTTGATGACATGCTTTGGCAGGTCAGGCTTAGGGTGACATTTACTAGTATTAGTAACAAAATCTGAGCAAAGCGACCATGACTCATTGCAAAATAAACTTCAAGTCCCGGACAGACACTTGCCTTTCCTTTGTTTCCTGGCTGTGGCCTGTGCAATGGAAGCTCCTGAGACGGGGAACATGAGAGCAGCAAAGCCTTCCCTGGAGGGCAAGGCTGACTTTTCTAAACATTTGCCCTCTTGCTTAAATTATGCCTGCCCATCCGCAGGGCATCGCTAATCCTCTCATTAGCTAGCACAGGGATCGCTCCGCTCCGCTCCAGTGAGCTTAGCATTATCACGCTCAGCCAAGTATCGATGCAGCAGCACTGAGGAGAATTGAGATTGTTTTCTCCTCATGCTTCCTTCTGTTGAAACTTAAGATGTACACTGGAAATCATTTCAAGGGCGGCTGAACATTGCCACTAGGGGAATGCAAGGGGGTTTCAACATTAAGACAAGACAATGTAGAAAATTTGCAAGTGGCTGACTTTGAAATTCTATTTTGAGGCTAAACTCAAAGAAACCCTATTTAGCCAGGCCTCATTCAGCCTCCTCTCCACAAAATCATCTTGTTGTTTCTGAAGGAGGCTGAGAGAAGCTTTTCTTTTTTTTTTTTCTTTTCATTCAAACTAGAGTCCCATGTGACTAAAACACCGGCTGATACAGGGCTGGAAGTTGCAGAGCCCAAGTGCAGAATATGGCATATGAAAGCACACGGTTCAGAACAATGAGTGTGTGTGTAGGGGGAATATAGAGGAGGCCAGGCCTACTGTAGCAGACAGGGCTAGCTTGCCTTCATTGTATTCTGCCTTTATTAGGGTACTTCTACATTTCCCACCAGATCAGTGGGCAGCGATCTATCTTTTGGGGATTGATTTATCGTGTTGAGAGCGCTCCCCGGGAACTCCTGTACTTCACCTCCATGAGGGGCAGAAGCGAGTCAATGGGGGAGTGGCAGAGGTCAATTCACCGCCATGTGGATGGCCAAGTAAGTCGACCTAGATACATCAACTTCAGCTATGCTATTCGCGTAGCTGAAGTTGCGTATCTTAGGCCAACACCTGCCCACACACACACACACACACACACACCTGTAGACCAGGCCTTAGAGTCAACAGTAATGCAAGGAACCCAGAGGCCCATATCCTGAAAGACATTAAGTTCAGCTATTAGTACAAGGCTGCAGGCCTATGGTCTTTGGCATAGATAAATGACCTAACGGTCACCCCCAAGTTTGTGGAACTGTAAATAGAATGTGAAATGGGGGATTTTGTCGGCAGGTACCATAATGGCACCCAACAACCAAAGGAACCCGAGTCACTCTCTGCAGATGACTGACCACAAGAGGGCCATGGCAACTAATTGATGTATATGATAAGTTGAGATCATTGAGACACTAACCCATAGGAAGATGCTCCAGCGTTAGTAAGGTGAGGAAATACAAATAAGGACGAGGGACAACCCCTTACTGAATATGCATTAGACACAGCAGTGTCAGCGTAATATATTATAAAAGTTGCATGCCACCCTATGGGCAGGAGGAGAAAGGAAATGTAGCCCTTGGGAAGTGACAGAATGATGACCACTGGTGGTGACGAGGAAGGTGATAGTGATGAGGAAGACAATTGCTAACATTTCAGGTTGTTCTCCAAGAGGTGCTGTGAGTACATGGATGTTCAGTTGGACATCTTGCAGGATTTCTATTTCCCTTACTGAGCTGAAGTGTTTGTGACTGTGCTAACTGTAGCAATACACTATTTGTACACAGAGGAGTTTCTATAATGTGCGTGTTGTAACCATCCATGTCGGGGTTCCCAACTGTCAAGTCATTTTAACAATACTGGGTCTGATCTTGGGACAAGACTCTGTCTACCCTCAAAGTGATAACTGGGAATTCTTAAATAATCAACATAATTAATGCATAATCTGTGGATCAGGCTACATTACATTATCTAGACCATCACTGCATGGTCACCAGGTTACTCCAAGAGAGGGAACAGACAGCTAAGGTCCTTCTTTGCTTTCTGAGAATCACACTCAAACCAACGCCTCCTCAGATCCCCATCCCCTCCCACACTCCATGCTTTTTCTACCGGGCTCACAGACTGGAGACTGAATATTCCTCCCAGTGGACTAATCCTTAACCATACATGTCTGCCACGCCTGCACTCAGTGACAGCCTGGGGTCCCCGGCTAGGCACTGCATACACCATAGCAGGTTCAAGGTCCCAGCATCACTATTCCACGCCATCCCTGAACACCGGAGATGACCAAGAGCAGCGGCATGCAGCGGCCATCATTGCTCATTACTATTGACTGTGCTAAGCACTGTCTATTCACACTAGAAGAGATGATCCCTGCCCCAGGGCGTTTACACTGCACACAGACGAGCCAGCCACAGGATGGGAGAACAGTCGTGTTATCCACCTCGTTTTACAGGGAGGGAAAAGTGCTGGCTCAATGGCTCACCCTCTCTGCTTCTTTCTAAGACTCTTCTGCCTACTGCCAGGCTATCCAAGGACATGAGAGTTATACTGGGTTGATCAATAGGGTAAAGTGACTTCGTGTCCATGTTAGCGCTGATAGGAACAGATTCTGTACTGCACCTTGTAGTACATTCCCAGCGCTAATTTACATTCAATTAAAAAACCAGAATCCAATCCATTTTCATATTTTGACTTCATGTAACCTAACTGCAGCTTAGTAACATCTGCTTCCATGCCATTTCGGCTTTTGCACAATGAATGAATGCGACCTGCCAAGTCTTCCTGATGAAGAGGTCACTTCATGTTGCTTTGTAAAGCCAAAGCGCCTGTGCTCTCCATAATTACCAATCAGTTTTACATAAAAGAGCAAAATTAAGCCCCCATTATTCTCATTTACCACAAAATTAAAGGAATTAAACAAACACAGAAGAAGTGACGCTGCCTGCCAAATCATTACTTCGGATAGATAAAACAAAGTCAGGAATCACATTAGGGTGGGTGACTTTGCATCCAGAAATGCAGCGATCTGTTGCAAAGGGGAAGCTCTGGTAAATCACACTCTTTGCTCCAGACTCTCTCGCAGCACTGGAGTAAGGAACAGATATTCGTTATCGTGAAGAAAGAACCACTCTGAGGCACTCCCCTTATTTTTGATTTTGCAAGACAGAGAGCCCAGAAGCCTGGTAACCTATGTGCTGAACAAGAACTGCTCTTTCAAACTTTGATTTGCCAAAGGAACCCAGGTAAAAAAATATATATATATATGTGAAACACAAGGGCAGCTTAAGAATTAGGGGCCAGATCATGACTGTAGCGGAACCCACCAGCTGCACCAGTAGTCGGAGCAGAGGGACAATTTTCATGAAGCAAGAAAGGTGAGTTTGGAAAATGGGGGAAAAACAGAAATGAAGGCTGAAAATCTTCAAAAATCCTGCATCTAACGCTCTGCTAATGAAGATACATCAAGAGGCTGGGTTCGGAAGGTACGGTGATAAAACAAACACATTACTGCAAGGAGTGTTTGAAAGACACTAGCAATTACAGCTGCTATGAAACAATGAAATATATACTGTTCCTTAAATAAACTGAAAAAATGATAACCTCTTTTAACTGTCGGGATGTAGTAGAGAAATCTTCATATCTTCCTTAATGAGATTTTTATTGCTAGTGTAAATTTGTCTTGAACTGAATTTTTGTCTTGGGAACCCTGAATTATGTTATACGGAGTTGTTCCTGGTAAGCATGCAGACTTGCACACATTTTTTGCTGTGAAAATGGCTCCTTCTGGCAAACTGAAAGCAATTGAAGCTCAGTTTAATTAGCTGCCTTCTGTAAATATGTCATTATTCTTCTAGCTCAGTGCTGGAGTTATATTTACAAAGGGAACAGATAGCAATAATTATTTTGGGCTGTAGTTAGTCAGTATTAGTTAATGCCTGAGTGTAATTGAGAGGAAATTAAGACAAGTGTAGTCTTTGGTGGGAAAAGAATACGAGTCAGCCAGTATAGAAACTGCACCTATATTTTCATTCACAAGTTGAAATATATAACACCTTTTCTGCAAAGAAAGCAAATGTTTGCCCTACACTCCACCGGACAGTAAGTTTAATGGAGTTAGTGATGGTTACTTTACTATTAAAGATTTATTTGATTTTTATTTAAATAACCAAGACAAAGCTCCTTTTGCTGCATTACTATCTGCTTATCAAGGTCCATATTCAAGAAATGGACTCTACTAGGGGGGCAGAATGGCTCAGGAGGCTGAATACGGGCACAGAGCCTTTCCCTGCTAGCTCCCTTACTGGGTTCAACTTAAAAACCCACACCACACACCTACCAACACAAGACACTGCACAGCACATGCTTCTCCTCTTGGGAAGAGGATGAGAGAACAAATGTGGAACAGATGCTTAATGTCTGACTGGATGCTGCTCAGAGGCTAGGAGGATGAATGCCGGAGAAGAGCCTCCACAGAAGCTCTGCAGAAGCTGTTCCTGCTAGAGCCTGCAAATAGGCCAAGATTTAAACACATCCAACAGTGCCAAGAAAGAGTGGGAGACAGGCCACCAGTTGCTGCTGTTACAGGCAAAGTGGAAAACCCATAACTGGAGGAAAAGGCGAGGCATTCTTTACTGTGGCTACCCAGCTTCCAGTGCCCCTGCCGATTCTCAGACTAGCTAGGATGTCGAACAGAAGCCAAAAACAGCCCCCGTGAAGGAGAGGAAAGCTTGCCAAAAAGGGACATGACTCTTTGGAATGTAAAATAACTGGAGTCAGTGGAAGCTGGTTACACACCTATTAACTCTGCTTTGCAAGGAACTCCTGCCAATGCTACTGAAATGGAGTGTTCCCTTTGAGGTGCCAGAGTCTCCTGGCGCAAAGAAAGGCTAATGGACGATAGTAGAGCGCTGCAGCGGGAGCATCAGCTCCTACAGCTGGAATCCACTCAAGGGATGCTGGGGACTAGCTGTCCCGTGGAGAAGGGGAGACTGAATAATGTAGTGAGCTTTGGGAAAAGGTGTCCAGGCAAGGCAACAGAGTGTAAGGGACATAAAACAGCTGAGAAAACTGGTACTCTAGCATCTACAGTGTAATTCTGGAGCCAAAAAACCTGTTGAGGGCTAAAATCTATTCTTAGTTAGACCTGCGTGACCCTCTCCCATCAATGGGCCAGATTCTAATCTCCAATGTACTCCAGGGCTAGTGGCTGTCAGTCCAACAAAGGCAATGGAGTTAGTCCAGATTAACACCGGTGTCATCGGCAGAAGAATCTAGCCAAATGGGTGTGACAGAAGAATTTTGGAGGTCAGCCGGGTCTCTCCAGGCTGACACAAATGTAACTCAGAAGGATCCGGCCCTTAGTGTTGCTCTGCATCACCACGGATACACATCCTCTTCTGAGACGCAATTCCCAACAAAGAGTTGAGTACAATCTCTGTCACTGAAGGAAAAACATGCTGGTAGTTAGGTTTAAGGGAAAGGAATGCAATTGCCCTGATGTCTGACCCTGGGTGGTGGTATTTTTGTTTATTGTTTGGATCCTAGACGATATTTTCTCCTTTTCTCTGTCAATGATTCACTCAGAAAAAAAAGAGTGCCTGGTTTCTGTTCTCGGTTGTGCCATCGTTTACTTCTGCTGCTCTGGGAATACACTTAATAGCAGCTACGCCTGTTTTATTAAAAATAATAAAGTTGCCAGGAATCATAAAAGAGCAACGTGATCAAAGGATCCCTCTCATGCCTTTGTCTGATTAACTGCAAATTGGAGCTCAACTAAAAATAAAAATCTACTATACAGCATGAGAACTACAGAGAATCTGATCTACATTTCCTATATTGATTGTTCATTTAATTTTACATACCATTTATAAAAATCTCTCACATAAAGTTGCAATCTCCTGTGGATTTTTATACAGAACCTTTGATTCTGTTTTTGAGAGAGAGATGGGGCAAGTCCCCAGCTGTTGTCAATGGGTGGAGCTTTCATGGAATGCTGCCGATTTATACCTGCTGGAGATCTGGCCCGTTATTTCTAATACCAAAAAAACACATTTTTTACGATGCTCACACCAGGCTTGACATAGGAAAACTGCTCCATCTGCTGGCCAACCTGGAAGAATGCTCCTAGTACATAATGGCTACTAAAGAGACAAGGTGGGTGAGGTAATATCTTTCAATGGATCAACTTCTGCTGATGAAAGAGACAAGCTTTCAAGCCCCATAGAGCTCTTCTTCAATGTAGCTTGAAAGCTTGTCTTTCGCCAACAGAATTCGGCCCATTAAAAGGTATCACCTCACCCACCAGGTCTCTAATATCCTAGGGACCAACATGGCTACTACACTGCGAACAATAGAGAGACCCCAGTAAAGTAACCATGGTGTGGTGGAGTGGATACACTTAAGGCATAAAGGTGCTCGTTATCTGTCAGCTCAACCCTGGTCCAATGCATGCAGGTGTGTATCACATGGTGCTGTACTTCTGACCAGCGCTGTATGGACTATGGCAGAGAATAAATACCAGCAACACACATGAGCATTCAAGATGACTTATCTGACTCCTTGAGGCTCCATTCAAACTCCACTTTGTACCCCAATATATGCAACATACATTAGTGCCCTTTAGGACACCTCCCTCCTGCCAGTCTGGAAACCACAGCATCTCTGAGCCAGTCCATCTTCCCTCGGCCCCCTTTGGCAGAAGCACTGTTTGTTGGCAGATAGCTGAAAATGAGAAGAGTTAACAGCACTGAGTGCTGCCCTCAGCTGTTCCTAATTATTCCCTTCCCCAGCCTGCTCTCCTTCCTAGCCTCTCATTCGTATGGTACATTGCATGGTCACAACAGACTCTAGGGATGACCCAGCAAACATGAAAGAGACAAGTTCTTGGTCTGCCTGAAGAATTCACTTCTGATCGCCGGACACGCATGTGCCTTTAGACATGCATGATTCCTGGACACTTCGTTATTTTTAATAAAACAGGTGTAGCTGTCATTAACTGTATTCCCAGAGCAGCAGAAGTAACGGGGGGCACAACCAGGAACAGAAATCTTTAGAGGCACACACACATCAGGTGATTAAAAGCAAATTCCTTCCTCTAACATTACCTTCCGTTAAACCCAGCAGTCAGGGATCCTATTTAAAGGAAAGCAGTTTAAAATTCTACAGTTTTAAAAAATAATTTCCCTTACCTACATTACTAACAGCACCTTCAAGGATTCAAGCCAATGGTTTTAAACATTTGCATTTACTTTCCTCTAGTTATGCTGATTGTTTCCTTTTTGCATTTCTAACAGCTGGGCCAGTGAAAATCATGAGGTGGCTTCATTTTAAAAAAATATATATAAAATCAATTTTTAGTCAATTTCACTTTCAAGTCCTTATGCATTAACACAGAGCTGCATCACCGGGATTGTCAATGCTAAAGGGCAATGTGTATTTGTTAAAAAAAAGTATTTCCATTGAAAATTTAAAAAAGAATAGATGGAAGCTTTTTTATTAGCCCTCGGTTTAGTAGAAGCTTGTTAATAAAATCTAAAATGTAGGGTCAACTTCTCCTTCACGGTTATAGATGCATTTAAACCAGGGGGTTCCAAACATGAATGCTGCCCCATGAATTATAAGAGGGAACCTCTCAGAAGATGAATTGTTTCCATTAGTTGTTGCTGTTCATCTTCTGACATTGTTTTCTGAACAGTGCACAAGAATGGAAGGATGCCATCCAGTCTACCATATTACAAATACCGATTATCTGGAAGCTGGCTGATTCACTGCAGGAAAACTACTGAATGCGAGCTCAGAGATGATTAATTGAACTATTTTTATGCTTCCAGTTTGGTATGCACAGTAAACCAGCAGCCCTCGGGCCTGTCCTCTGGCACTAAAGATTCTCTGTTGTGAATGGCTTCTTGGGCAGGAACCATCTGCCACTTCTGGGGGTGAGTGTAAGTTATCTGCTCTGGTGATGGGAACGTTTAATTTGGTCAGAGGTGCTTTAGTGGGGTACTGGAGCTCTTAGAACATCAGCATGGAAGGTACAATCCATTTCTGGAAATAAATCAGTGCTTGAGGCCCCATACTGGTCAGAGATGAACTCTGCACACGTCAAAGGGAGCAAATTTCGGCACGATCCCCGCTCATTGTCGAATGAAATCTGAAAAGGCACCTCCTAATTGCAGGGCTGTTGCAATAAGCGATAGCAAACACATGGGAGGGAGGTTACCTGGCCTGCTGTGCACTATGGAGAGTGACATGTTGGAGTGAAGGGAGGATGAGCAACAGGAGACGGGATCAGGGATTGATCTGGAGGGAAATGAGATGGGGAAGTAGGGCACTGCCCGGGGTCTGGTGACTTTTGGATGGAGAAAGGATTCACTCCCTTTCAAGATGAGAGTGGTTCTCATTGCTTCGGCATTGCCTGTCCCTGGAGCTGACTGCTGGGGCTGTAAGTTCGACTTATAGACAAGAAAGGCAGCTGTTCCAGTGTTCCAGAGGGTGAACCTGGGGAAGAAACGGCCAGCCCAGCAGGGACAGCTAAAACCAGCTCTGGGCTGCCAGTTTTGGGCCACAAACCAGCCAGCTCACATTCTCTGTCACACATGCTCTGGGCTGTTGTTAATGATGCTCTTCCTCACCACAGGGCTTGTTCTATGGCTGGGTTTATTCAACTGGTCTGAGTGCGGGGTAGATACTTCTGTGTAGCACATGGTGTTAGACTCAGGGGTGGCTTGGATGGTGGAAAACGACAAAAGCTATTGCTGGGGAGGGGGAAATGATGTTAAAGTCTGCAACAATGCCTCATTCTTTTTCTTTTTTCTAATTTGAAAGAGCTCATGAGCCAGTGTTTTGTATCTTGTCTCCTTTAATTGCCCCAGTGGTTTCAACTGGCTGTAGGTTATTTTTTTGTGTTTGTTTGTTTTGTCTTGTCCTGAACAGTTTCATGGTGGTGCTGTGTGCTTTTAAAAACAGCTTCCATGTTTCAGCCCAGAGGTGGTTGCATTTCAGCAATGGTTTAACTAATCCTTTCACAGGACCAGAGCAGTTGACTTTAGATCCAGTGTTTGGGGACATTCAATGCCACCGTTTTGGTTCAGCTCATTAGGAACATAAGAGCTATTCATAAATTTCATATCTGAGTTCAGACAGGCTGGTTAGCTCTGAGGGGTTGGGGAGCACTCATGGCTCGCCTTGGTTCAGTTTAGCGGTTCTGAGCACCTGCAGTTGGAGTTATGGGGATTCTGCATTTCTGAAAGTTGGGGGTTTGTAATGGGCTAAAGCAGCATGACGTTGTGATGCTTGTAAAAGGCACTTTCAAAATAAACCTCTCTTTAGGCAGCATATTTCACAGACAAACAAATTCAAAACTTGTCTTGCTTTTTCTTTGACCCTACGTGGACCCTGCAAACTCCATCAGAATCCTCCCATAAGAGTCTTGGACGAGCACAGACCATCTCCAGCCGAGCTTCCAAGAGCTTCAAACCACAAGAACTTGCTCTAGTGGCCAGCTCTGCAGAGATTTTTTTCCCTTGCCAGTGTCTTTTATGGCTGTTCTTAGGGGCATTACACAGCCCCAAGTGTAGTGACAGCACATGTTCTTATTTCAGAGGGGTAGCCATGTTAGTCTGGAATTGCAGAAGTGACAAAGAGTCCTGTGGCACCTGAAAGACTAAAGTATTAGAGCATAAGCTTTCGTGGGCTAATACCCACTTCATCGGATGCAACTAGCTTTTGTGGGCTAATACCCACAAAGTGGGTATTAGCCCACGAAAGCTTATGCTCTAATACTTTAGTTAGTCTTTAAGGTGCGGCAGGACTCTGTCACTCATGTTCTTATTGTCACCCTGCCAGAGGACCAGCTGACAGCAGTAGGATAGAAAGGACAAAAAACTAAGACTCTTCCCAGCTAATACAAATTGGTATTTAAATAGCTTTTTGGGGTGATTAATAGAAAGAAAAATCTAAGGCCTATTGAGATGCAAGTGATCCTGCCGGACTCCTTGTTTGACTGAGCCATGTCATGAAAAGAACAGCAAACAGAAATTGAAGGGGCAGCCACTAGCTTAACACTCCCACACAGCAAAGCACCTGACAAGACTTCTCCAGCTGTTCAACATCAAACACACTTCAAGTAAGATATTTCTACAAAGCCGTCCTAGAATAAACCGTGCAAGGTCAACATCAGTGAACTGAACGTGTGCTAGCCAGGATTCCACAAAGAGCAGGCAGCCCAGTAATTCCAGGGCATAACAATCAGTTGTAATAAATCAAAACAAATCTGAAATTTCAGAGTGACAGTCTGATTTCCACAATATCAATTTCCCATTCTGGACTGGGACAGAGACTGTTCATCTGGCCACCACTGGAGCTGCAAACATCACAAGTTAACGAGAGGGGACCTGTTTGAGAATCCAGCCTTTAAAACAAATGTGAAGGTTAGAGAGCTTGTCTCTCGCACGAACAGAAGTTGGACCATCAAAGAGATTCCCACTCTGACCATCTCTCTCTAAGGTTATATGTAGCAAGAGACCAGACCTGGAGACATCCAGGAACTCTCCTGAAGTCTAACTCTGGCTCTACCACCAAACTCCCTCTTTGGCTTTGGGGAAATCATTTCAGGCAGGTAACACAGGGGAAAAGTCCAGTCTAGCTAGTGCGCTTTAGATTTGCACCCCAGCTATTCCATACCACATTCCCGCGCAGACAAGCGTGACATAATAAGCAGGTGCCTACACTGCTGTTACATCCCCTTGCATTGGGGCACAGCCCTACAGAGGGCCTTCATCTCTAGCACTCACTTGTAACCATGTCTTTGCCTTGCAATGGTGGGCAATGGCCTGTCTCCATTTACACTATCTACAGCCGAGCCCTCCAGTCAAGTCACATTCCCAGTTCAGTGCAACTGGAGATCCAAATAAATCCCCAAAACAATGATTCTTCTGCCCCTCTGGGACTATGCTGCAGTTCTCTGCTCTTTGCCCCTGTTCCCAGGCCCCTCCGAGTTCCCCTTCGCTGCTTCCTCCCAGCAGGTTTCCCCACTGCCTCCCCTCCCAGGACTCTGACAGTTCCCCCGGAGACCTCCCTGCTTCTTACAGGCCTGATCTCAGGGCCCCCCGCTGGAGCCTGGCCTGCTCCTAGATGTTCTTTCCAGCCTTCACCAGGCCCCTCTCTCCAGGTCTTCTCCCAGCCTCAGTTCTCTTCCCGCTCTGCATAGCTACCCCCACCCCTGACCTGGCCACTGCTGGGGTCACTAACGGTAATTGAATCCATATCAGATCCAGCTGGGAGTTAACTGCTAGGTCCCCCCTTAAAGGGCCAGCCAGCTTGCGACAGACCCCTTTACTCATGTTGAATAGCACCCTCCCCAGTGAGTCTGGTGGAACTATCCTTGGGGTAAGGTGCTATTCACTAGGAGAGACTGACAGAAACAAATCTAAATCTAGATAAATGCCTCTAAATAGCAAGACAAGGTGGGTGAGGTTATTGGACCAACTTTTGTGGGTGAGAGAAATGTTTGAGGTACACAGAGCTCGAAAGCTCATCTCTTTCTCCACTGAAGTTGGTCCAGTCACAGACATGGCTTCACCCACCCTCTCTCTCTAATACTGTGGGCCTGACACAGCTACGACGACACTCCAAACAGCCAGGGCAGCTGAACTGTGCAGAAAAGGATCCAAGTAATGATAACACCAAATGCAGAACAAGTCCACTGGCTCAAGCTAAAGGAACCAGGACAGAGCGAGACCAGCTCAGAATCCAGGCATTGTGGCCCACTGGAAAGCTGCCTGGCCTATATTCAAGGAGTGTGTGGAACATAAGCACTTTAGGTCCCACTGCCGCAGGTACCCCAGAAAAGTAGCAGCAGCACATGCCACGATTGAGGATGGAGAGACTTCCGAAACAGGAGAAGGATGTCTGCAGGGTGACTTTAGCAGATCCAATGAGTCTCCGTGCATACGCCCTGCGAAAGGCAGTTGTCCGCTGTTCATCTGTCAGGTTTGCCACTATGGCTTTAGGTCGATGATGAATTTGATTCCAGCTGGATGGTGGAGCCAGATACAACGTAATGGCAGCAACACTGATAAGCAGCCTTATTGCACTAGAGAAATGTGACCAGGTGCTAGTTAAGGAGGATAAAACCACTGAGGCCAGTGGACAAATGCAGACTGTCCATAATATACCCAGGAAACAAGAGAGGTTATTGCTTGGGCCCAGATTTTTAGAGGTGGCCAGAGATGGGTTGCAGGCAGGGCGTATGGGGAGTTGTAAACAGCCACCAGGCCAAACCCCAAGGACAAGGCAATGGAGACACAGCCCTGGGGAGTTTGGGTTTGGGTCTGGTCTGAAAAAGAACTCGACACTCTTGGGTCGATTGTGTCCAGATCAGGTTCAGGTTGGACTTTAAAATTAGGCTTGAGCAGATCTCTGTAGAGGGGCTCCCAGGCATCAAGACTGTAGCTGATAACATCGTTATTGGAGGAGATGCCAAGGAGAAGGTTAGCCAGGACAGCTCCATTGATTGAGGCGGAGCCACCTCACAGTCTGGTCCCAAGGTCCCGTTGTCCCACTTTACTCACAATGAGTAGTGCCTAGCTCGGCAAGCACTGCAAGAAAACAACTCGGAGAGTAAAGGGGATGGCAGGGCAGCAGAATGACTAGAGAGAGAATTCTCTCTGTCTATATGAGAGAAGTTTCCTTATGGTCTAGGCCAGTGGAAAAGGAAAAAGAGCAGCAACAGGTGCAAAAGCATCTGGGACCAAAAAACATTTCAGACCATAAAATAGGAGCTCAATAGTAGCAGGCTGTTTTGTACCAAAAAACCCAACACTGTTTTGATCTGTCACAGCTCTGCCTGTGGGCGTGCTCTCCCCAGCATTTCAAAGAAATCTCTCATCTCCGTGTACCTGCCTCAGAGAAATCAAACCACCAAAAGAACAAAAAGGTTGAATGTTATTTTAATTGAATTTGTTTTCAGAAGGTTTTTTTCTAGCCATCTGGGGGAAAACCTTTCCTACTCACATGGTTTGATTTGTTTTTAACTTTGGTTCCATTACCCTAATAATGAGCTTTTCTGGCGTTTAAAGAACCTTGTTTATCAAAAAAATATCCATGCTGCTCAGATCAATACAGATGGAAAACCATAGAAGGTGACAAATAAATCAGAAGGGAAGAAAGACCTATAGCAGGGGTCGGCAACCTTTCAGAAGTGGGGTGCCGAGTCTTCATTGATTCGCTCTCATTTAAGGTTCCGCATGCTAGTAATACATCTTAATGCTTTTAGAAGGTCTCTTCTATAAGTCTTTAATATAGAACTAAACTATTGTGGTATGTAAAATAAATAAGGTTTTTAAAATGTTTAAGAATCTTCATTTAAAATTAAATTAAAATGCAGAGCCCCCCAGACCGGTGGCCAGGACCTGAGTAGTGTGAGTGCCGCTGAAAATCAGCTTGTGTGCCACCTTTGGCACCCCTGCCATAGGTTGCCTACCTCTGACCTATAGCAAAAAAAAAAAAAAAGTTTGGGGTGGTAAGAATCAGGGGTGTATTCTAGTGTGAACTTCTGACTCGCCAAACAATTCCACACACACGAGCTAGTGCTCCGGAAGATTAGTTCCCAGGGACCAGCACTACATGCGGGCAGCACGTGGTCTACTTTTGCAAGGTGCTGAGTATTTCTAGCTCTCTCTGCTTTCACTGTTCGGCATCGGTCCTCATCTGAACAGAGACTCCCGCATGTGATTAATGGCCTCGTCTCCACGTTCGTGCTGCAAGAGGGCGGTTTGCTAGGTAGTTGGTTAATAGTTCTTTTCAAGTCTATAATCAACACACACTGCATGCAATTTAAGCATTCGTGAAATGAGGCTCTTACATGTGGAGACTGTGCCCCAAGAAGTGGGGAAAGATAACGATTGGCTTTGTGCTTTCCCTGTCAAGCATGCCAACCCATATACCCCAATGGATATGGTGTATTTAGATTTTCAGAAAGCCTTTGACAAGGGCCCTCACCAAAGGCTCTTAAACAAAGTAAGCTGTCATGGGATAAAAGGGAAGGTCCTCTCATGGATTGGTGACTGGTTAAAAGATAGGAAAGAAAGGGTAGGACTAAATGGTCAGTTCTCAGAATGGAGAGAGGTAAATAGTGGTGTCCCCCAGGGATCTGTAAGGGGCCCAGTTCTAGTCAACATATTCATAAATGTTCTGGAAAAGGGGGTAATTAATGAGGTGGCAAAATTTGCAGATGATGCAAAACTACTAAAGATAATTAAGTCCCAGGCAGACTGTGGAGAGCTACAAAATGATCTGACTGAGCAACAAAATGGCAGATGAAATTCAATGCTGATAAATGCAAAATAATGCACATTAGAAAACATAATCCCATCTCTCTCTCTCTAATATGATGGGGTCTAAAATGGCTGTTACCACTCAAAGAGAGATCTTGGAGTCACTGTGGATAGTTCTCTGAAAACATCCACTCAATGTGCAGTGGCAGTCAAAAAAGCAAAGAGAATGTTGGGAATCATTAAGAAGGAGATAGATACTAAGACCGAAAATATCATATTACCTCTGTATAAATCCATGGTACACCCACATCTTGAATACTGCATACGGATGTGTTCACCCCATCTCAAAAAAGATATATTGGAATTGGAAAAGGTTCAGGAAAGGGCAACAAAAATGGTTGTGTGTGTGTGTCAGGATTGCCTCCCCACTCTGAACTCTAGGGTACAGATGTGGGGACCCGCATGAAAAAAGAAATAACCCCCCCAAGCTTATTTTACCAGCTTGGGTTAAAATGTTTTTCCCCAGAACACAACTTCTTCTGTGTCTGGAACTAACTGCTGCCACCACCAAACTCAATTTAGGGTAGTTTGGGACCCTTTTTTCCCTTTCCACTAACCCCCCAAACTTCTTCGTTCCCTGGAAAGCTTGAGAGAAAAAAAAAAAAACAAAACACAAAAAAACACACACACACCTCGCCTGATCCTGCGAGACGTGCCTGATCCAAAACCAGGATCTTACACAATGGAAAACAAGCAGTCAGCTTCTTAAAAGAAAGATTTTAATAAAAGAAAAAAAGAAAGGAATAAATCCCTTATAACCATCAATAGAACAGCATCTACCATAATCAACAAAAGGATTCAGAAACCAAACCTCTCCCCCGAGGCAACTTTCTCCCACTGTTGATATCTCTGCTGAAGCTTACAATATCAAGAAGCACCCAGCCAATACTCACCACTGAGAACCCTCCAAGTGACAAAAAGAAGGTAAACTTACTGACTACAGTACTTGATAGAATCGTATAGTTACAGTGAAAGACATAGTTGTGTTCATCCCATAGCCGAGGTGAACATAGAGAGACCCAGAGAGAAACTGAAACTTAAAATCCTTTGTCTCCTGAGGAATCTCTCATTGGTCAGTTGTCCACCTCTCAGGTTACCTGTAGCTTAACCCCTTACAGGTAAACAATAATTCTAGGCTACTTCACACTTATGACAGTATGGAATGGCTTCCTTATGAGGAGAGATAAGACTGGGACTTTTCAGCTTGGAAAAGAGACAACTAAGAGGGAGATATGATAGAGGTCTATAAAATCATGACGGGTGTGGAGAAGGTAAGTAAGGAAGTGTTATTTACTCCTTCTGATAACACAAGAACACCAAATGAAATTAATGGACAGCAGATTTAAAACAAACACGAGGAAGTATTTGTCACACAACGCACAGTCAACCTGTGGAACTCTTTGCCAGAGAATGTTGTGAAGGTCAAGACTATAACAGGGTTCAAAAAAGAACTAGATAAATTCATGGAGGATAGGTTCATCAACGGCTTTTGGCCAGGAATGGTGTCCCTAGCCTCTGTTTGCCAGAAGCTGGGAATGAGCAACGGGGGATGGATCACTTGATTCCCTGCTCTGTTCATTCCCTTAGGGCAGCTGGCATTGGTCACTGTCGGAAGACAGGATGCGGGGCTAGCTGGACCTTTGCTCTCATTCAGTCTGGCCGTTCTTATGTCTACCAATACCAATGGAGTACAGATCCGGACCTCAGTCACACAAGGGGAGAGTCTCCTGCCCACGATGGCCCCACGCATTGCTGCAGCAGTACAAGGGATGACTGTCAGGGGAGAGGGGCCCCCAAACAGAAATACAGCTGCATGCTGCCCCACAGGGCCCCTCTGCAAACCTACATATAGAGCGGGTGTTAGCTGCGGGCGTGGACCGGGAGCAGGAGAGGGTGGGGAAAGAACACATCCCATTACATGCCCATGGGTAGCTGGGCTCAGGCTGTTATTGCTTAGGCAGCTTTTCAACCCCAGGAGCAGCCCTGAATTAAGAAAGTGCAAATATGGCTTTTAGCCCTGGGTGCCCCCCCTGTTCCCTTCCCCAGGGCTGCAATTTGTGTGCTGCACCGCCTAGAATCTCACCTCTGGCCTTGCCCATGAGTTCACTGGCCTTTGCCTCAGGCCCCCTACTGCCTACAGCATGAGGCTGTTCAGACTCCAGCGGCCACCAGGTACTAAGTAGGGGCTGAGTGCCTTGCAAGGAAAAAGCACAAATCCGACTGCTCTCCTCCATCCCCTCCTCCGTGCACTGCCTCTGGCTGCAACATGCTAAATTATACGCCCTTCTCTGCCTCTCTTAAGATTATATAAAACGTGTGCTATCAGAAGAGAAAATGAGGGCTTTCTTGTTTCTTAAAGATGTTCCTTTGTACTAAGACAAAAAGGGTTCAGAGTTGATCATCTTCTTTTGTGAGCTCTCTTTTCCAAATGATATACGATTTGTGTTTTGAGCAGACTTGGTTCATGGTTGTTTTGTTTTTTTTTAACATTTTGAATTGCTTTTTCTTTCTTAAAGCAACTCAGCCCAAACTTCTAATTCTCAGTTTTTTTAAAAAAAGTTTATTTATATCTCCTGTTAATAACTGGCTTGGTTTGCGTTGCTCAGTGTTGTAGCAGTTTAGCCACAAAAGAGCTTTTTTTATTAAGAGGATAATATTTCATTATCGGGCACATAGGCTGTAAAACAAAGGCCCTAGTTTTTATAGACCATTATATTAATGAGCGCTCTTTAGGGCAGGGACAGTCTCTGAACTGTTTGTCCAGCAGCTAGCACAAATCCTGACATTACACCTTCATGTAATATAATAAACTTGTGGTCATTAAAAAACCCCATGAGACTTTTCAGAAAGTTAGGTTTGTTAGGACAGGTGTCCTGGGCTAATTTTCTTGTGAAATGTCCCCGGTCACACAGTAACCTCCTCATAATGCATGCTTGTGAGCCTATCCTAGCAAGCCTGTGGAAGTACTTGAGGAGAAAGGTATTACTCGCCATGAGCATGGCACAATCTGGTCCAGCGCAAATGCTAGCGTAATAATGTGTCATCAGCAATGTTTGAACTTGAGACCTTTCACGCATGACCTAAAGGAGGAACTCCATTAGCTGGCAGCAGTAGTAGGCTATTATCCTGTAGCTGCCCAGCCACTAGAGAAGGACCCAAAACCACACTGCCAGCGTGTTATGTGCTAACATGAAATGAGAACCATTTCCTGCTCACCTCACATCAGTGGCTGTGCGTCTGTCCCAGGACAAAAGACAGTGCTTTGGAGATTTTACTAGAAATCACAACCGTTTCAGTCCATGCTCCTAGCCTTACGGAGTTTGAGGCACTTCATCAATGCTTTCATTCTGGACACCACTCCAAACTGAACACAGGCTCCAAACCTTCGGTACTCTGCCCATCCTGAGTACCACTGGCCTGAGCTAAAGCCGAAGGAAGTCAAATGGAGTCCTGCCAGGCTTTGGAAGAGGTGCTACATTTCCAGTTCACTGGCCATTGTCCTCTCCTCCAGCTGGAGAACCTCTCTCTTATTTTCCCATTCAATCCTTTTTAGTAGCTGACTATGGAGGGTGGACGCCTGGTTCTGGCATTGCAGGGTGAGTGCTGCTCTGTCACCCGTATCATTGCTTATTGCTCTGAGTACTGCTACAATTGCTTCTCTTCCGGGCTTTCCCACAGCAGTAAGATGTCATGGCTGGCCTGTTTCTCAGCACTGTCCTACAGGAGCACTTTTTATTGGCTTTGCACCCTCTTGTCATTTTGTCCACTCACGCTCAGGCCAAGAGGCAGGACACCTGCGTTCCAGCCTCCCCACTCCTGGTTCTGGCTCTCATCAGTTATTGATTTAGATGCTCCTACTACTGTCCTCCCACTTCTGCTTTAATTTCTGTCCCCTGCTGTTTGCTTAGTGAACAATGATGCATTACAATATTCAGGTGCCTAGAGCTTCACGTTCTATTCAAGATATAATCAGCAGAAAATAAGGATTTTTTGCACTGAAAGCCGGTGCCAACACTGCTGCATTGAGAACCATCCCCGTATAATTAAAAATGAACATTTCATAAAATGTCATCTCTGCGCAGTATATCAGAGATAAAAAGAACATTTCCAAGATCAAAAGCAGAGAATTATAATTGGGAAAGGATGGAGGGGAGGAGGAGGGAGCAACAACCCCAAGTAGTATTAATATAGCCACAAGGCAATGTTTGCTAAAATGGCAACTGCTCGCTTACAATAGAAGGAAGCACCAGTTTACTTGTTAATCTGCTTAATAACTAACTTGCACTGCACTGGAGTTCTTGGAGCTGGGCTTACTGTGTCAATTGATTTTAAAGAGCTTCTGGAAAAGAAACCTCAATATTCTACTAAAAGCTTTTATAAATAACTAAAAGTTAAAAAAAAGTCTGCTTCCTAACCCTTTTGGGGATAGCTATTAATATGCTTTATGAAATCACAATCTACCTGAAGCCAGACATATTTATGAAAAGAAAACAGCAATTAATTACAGGCACTAAACACAAACAAGCTTCTACACAGCTTGAGTTTCAGCTTTGTCTCCTTTGTTTACTCCAGTCCATGATCTGTCTCAGGGGTCGGCAACCTTTCAGAAGTGGGGTGCTGAATCTTCACTGATTCACTCTAATTTAAGGTTTCACGTGCCAGTAATACATTTTAACGTTTTCAGAAGGTTTCTTTCTACAAGTCTATAATATAGAACTAAACTATTGTTGTATTTAAAGTAAATAAGGTCTTTAAAATGTTTAAGAAGCTTCATTTAAAATTAAATTAAAATGCAGAGCCCCCCAGTCCAGCGGCCAGGACCCGGGCAGTGAGAGTGCCACTGAAAATCAGCTCGCGTGCCACCTTCGGCGCCCGTGCCATAGGTTGCCTACCCCTGCTCTATCTGAATCGTTGCAGAACAGACACCCCTAGAGGCGGAGGAATATATTGCAAGTAAGTATCATTATAGCTAGGACCTTGTTTATATTGTTTTTCTGTCGAGAATTGAAACATGTGAAATAGTTTTTTTTAAAAATGTATTTTGTGCACTAATTTCTGCACCTCAGACTCTCCCCTTACACAGCCTGGGTAATATCCGGATAGGATTCCGGTCCCTTTGGGGTGGAGGGCCACAGGGCCTGTACCCACCCTCCTGCTCCCCTGGGAGCACAGAGTGCTCCAAAAAGGAGCTTGGGGGAGGTGGCGCTATGGCTCTGTCCCAGCCACCGGCCAGCCAAGCTGCCCACCCCTCATTCCCCAACCTGCTGTGGCGGGGTTAGAGCTTTGTCTGAATATTTTGGTCAAAACACAGTGTATAATTTTTTTTAAAAAAAACAAACAGGAAATGGCTGCATCATAAGGCAGTTCCTGCCTGGGGCACCCCACCCCACCCGCGGCAGGCTGTGGAATGACTACTATACTTACCTCAGTTTCCCCTACACCTTCCTGTACCAAGGAATGTTGCCTCTCTCAACAGCAAATTCAAACTTATTTAACAGAAAGTGCCCCAGGCCACCTCTTTCTAAACAGCAAAGCAGAACAAGATACAATGCAGCAGCTCTTCAGTCCCATCGGAGGGTCACCATTCCCTCGTCAAACACATGAGAGTCACTAGCCAATTACCCCACTTCTGTTAGCCCCTAATCCCAGGGCCCGTCTCTCCAGGGCTCCTGCCTGAGAGCTCTGAGCCTGCCTTCTCCTCAATGAGTCAGCTCCCGTAGCCCCAAGTCAGGTCTCCGACAATGGAGCTCCCCGCAACACAGCCTGCCTCCCTAAAAGTCCTGACCCGACTCCTGGGATCCACTGTCAACCCCTTGCCCTGGGCTCAGCTTCTCCTAACCGGGCTGGTTCTTCTCCTTGTTCTTAGGAGCCTCTGCAAAAGCTCTCTTGTAACTCAGCAGGGCTTCCCCAGCTCTGGCCAGTCCTCACCATCAACCCTGTACTCTTCCCAGTGGCTCTCTGCAGCAGTTCTCCTCTGCCACAGCTGCACCTGTTTCTCCCAGGACCTCTGCTTTCCTCTTCAGGCAGCTCCCACCGGCCCTTCCGATCTCTCGCGGCCAGTACTCAGGCAGCTCTGACTCACCAGGTCTCTCCCGCCTCTAGGGCTCGGGTGTCCACTGTGAAGTGCACCTGCAGTGAGTTGAGTCACAGGTGCGAAGAGCCAGTGTCAGCCTGAGACGGACTAAGTTGACGGAAGTGAAATTTTCACAAGTGTCTGCTTTTGCGGAAAATGTTCAGGGCTCAACAAAATCCTGGAAAATCTTTCCAAGCACAATTTCAATGGCCACCAAACATAATCCAAATAATCCGTATTCATCAACGTTTTCCACATGAAAATAAAAATCCTCTCCTGACCGGCTCTAGATAGTACTAGAACGCAGCGGGTAACGAAGCAGTGCTATTCTCCCAGCGACAGATGCTGTGCCAGAGAACTAATACCTTAACCGGTCAGACTCGGTGTTTGTGCAGGGCAAGTTTCTCTGAGAGCATGGTACGTCAGAGATGGAGGTTCTGGAGAGGAGATGGGCCAGATGCTGCAGATGATACAAGGCAGGGAAAAGGAAAGAAAAAAATGTGAGTTCTCCTATGGAACTGTGGTGTCATAAAATATGGACAGTCCTCGCAATGGAGGAGCGTTCATACCAAGCACGTTCACAGGGGACGCACCAAAAAGAGGGTAGGTATTTAGAAGGGTGGTCACCATTTTTAGTATGCTCAAAGGAGGAGGGCTCCCCAGGAAGCAAGCCAGAATCTTTCGTCGGGCTCTTGGAATGTTAACCAGATTGTGACTAAGTAACGGCCGATGTGGTGTGTTAACATGTTAGGATAACTTTGCGGTAATAAAATGTTGAACAAAATCATCACTTGATGGTAAGGTATTTGGTCCATTGCGTTGGGTTCAAGCTACTGATCTGCAGCAATAGGGCTCTGTAGCTAATTACCAATTCCCCAAGCCACCCATTCCTGTGAGCAGGTAAGATAAGACTCTAAGCCCTAGATAAAATGTTGAGCACTTAGACAAATGCCCAGAAATCCATGTAGCCTCTCCCTGAAATAGGGGATTATGATATTAAACAATTATGAAATGACTTTAGAGCTATGAATTCAGATGACTCTTTGGGATTGGTTTGAAGCCCTGGCACACCAATGTTCATTATCCCCAGCTAATGCAGGATGATATTCTTGGGGGTGGCATTTTCATTTTACAATAACAGTAAGTCACTAAGCCGCGAGCCAGGGTCTCCCAATTTGCACCTAAGGCATGCGGTGATCTCGGAAATGCACTCTGCCTGTCATGCCCTGCTGCTTAAATAAATAATCTACAGGTTAGATGAACCTTTTCCCCTAACTTGGCGCCTACACTTTTAAAACGACAGTGAGTGAGGAAATTTGCCTTTTTGCTCTCGCAGCTGGGAATATTAGCTACTGAGTAGCACTAAATCTTGTTTAAGCTACGCTCATTCCATCCAGTGATGAATATCACTACCTGAATAATTTGGGTAATTTCCTACAGCTCTAGTGTACTAGCAGAGAAATGAATGTTAATTTACTGCTAATTTGGTATACTAACCCTTAATTAGCAACGAGCCAGCTCTGAAACACAGAATTCTGAAAGCTCAGCAAACTTTTACAAACAAACAAACTCCTTTCCCAGCTGAACTCTTCACTCTAGTTGAGGTTATTAGCAAACCCACTCTGGGAACGCTGCTCATTACTTCTTGGCAGGAGATCCTTAGACAACAATGCCCTTATTGCCATAGCTCTTGGGAAACACCCTGCAAGGGGCAGGATTCTTCCCAGAGTATTGAATTGTTGTGCAATATTGTAAAGTGCTGCTGGGTAACAGTCCGGAGGACCGGATGGAGAATGGTACCAATTTTCAAGGTCCAGGGGCCAAAAGAAGAGAGAAGGGAAGCTGAATGGATCTAGTGGGCTTGGCTGACTATCTGCGGCAAGACACAACTCCCTGCACTGGTAGGGAGAGCGTGTTGGCATCTGAGCACCCAACTTTTTTTTGTCCAGATCCTGTCAACCTTACTCATGTAGTGCCACCTCCTCCAGCAGCCCCCTGCTTCCAGTGGTGTGACTCACACATCAAGGTGCCCCACACGCGATGAGTGAGGTGGCATACAGAACACGCACGGCCATAACAGGCCAAGACACACACAAGAGAAGCTTGGTCTTGGCTGTGGGAAGCTGGAAGTTTGGGGGCTGCCGCTCGGGGACACTGAATGACTTGGCCAGTGCGGGAGGCACAAGAGGAAATAAAAGGAGGACGTTCACATCAGCCGAACTACCAAAAGTGAAACCAAACACTCCGCCAGGCCGTGGGCCAGCGCCTGACTTACCCCCACCTCTGCATCAGTACAAGAACGTTTCAACGATGCAAAGACTAAGTCAGGCGAGACTTTGTATTGTTGGAATGGAGGCTGGCTGATGCCAGTCATCCTGGCAAGCTTTGCTGCTGTTCAGCAGGTAGCATTACACAGAGCTTTATCTCCCACCGGTAGCCAGGTCACAAAGAGAAGGCCCTGGTGTGGTGCAGGCAGATTTGAGGATCTCCGTGCTTGGTTTCAAGATGAACTGGAATACCAGTTCGGAGGCCTGATTTAGGGGAAAAGGCCGGGAGGGCGAACCACTTTGCTTTAGATGGAGACAGCTTGCCCAGCCCCTCCTCTCTCCGCCGCTTTTCCCTCTTCCTGCTAACAGTAAAAAACAAAATGTAATTTGCTTCTCTGTTCAAAATGGAGCTCCTTCGCTGGAGCAGGACATAAGCAGGTCAAAGGCTCTGATTTTTCACCGGTCTGTGCAATGGATGTCAGGCACAGTTCCTAGCAGACTGGTGTCCACTTTTCAGCTCTCCTGGCCATTGGGGAAAGGTGAAAACATGGCCCTGCGGTGCTCCCATTGGGAGGGGTGCTCACTGCAGAAGAGAGTTGGGACTAATTGTGACGCTTGTTCTGTGGCTGTCCATCGTGAACCTGCTGTGGAGAAAGGGGCTGATCAGCAGGGTGCTCACTGTTCACCTAGCTAGTCATTTCTAATGCGTTCGCTGCAGGAGTCTTAAGGCATCATAATATTTACTGGAACCTAAACCTTACACATGATGGGATGTCCCTTGTTATTGTGCACCTCTGAGCAGGGAGAGGCCAAGGCATGTGAGATGCTCAGGCCCAGCAGAGGAACTGTAGACTCTGAGTAGCCCTGTGGAAGGGTCAAAAGGACAGAAGAGAAAGCAGGGGACGTGTATGTCAGAGAAAAGAAGGGGAGCCTTCTGAGAGGTGAGGGAGACAAAGGGTTAATAAAGAGCAGTGATTTGTGCCACTTCTTGCTGTCTTTTGTACCAGCACCACGAGGGCAGCAAGGATCAGAAACCTTTGCACCGCCTAAAAACTACAGCTTCAGGGTGTTGTGGTTATTTCTGACAATTCAGAGCACATTTGCTTTTTTGAATGGATACACCAAAACATATGCAAAGAGGCACCTGTGCAGACAGCACGGCCGTACCACATCCAAATGCAAAGCCATCCAAAAGTGTACCACTGGCTGGGAAAGAGTCTGCTCTCAGCGATCTCAGCTGGAAATTAAACACACAGGGCTAGACAGAGAAGCTTCTAAAACAAGACGAATCCCCCAGCTTTCAGACAGACAGAGAATGACCTAACCGCACTGAAGAGAAAATTCCACCCCCAGCCAAATCTGTTCTTACCTGGATTCTCAGAGATTTGTGGATGTAGATTCCAAACTAAACTAAACAAAATTAAAGTGGTCTTAATTCAGAAGAACAGTATTCACACAGCAATTTAATTAATCCCCCTCAAATTCACACCTGTAGTTAATTCAGATTAATATTCCTTGATGACCGTGTGTAGATAAACCCCAAAGAAATGGGAGAACTCTGTTCTTCCAAAAATTTGTGGTTCACCTCACTAGATATTTTACCCTTGTGGCTCTAAATTGTGGCTTTGGGGCTATTTTCCCACTAAAGATAATATGAAAAACCATACTCTTTATATTTGATCATTAAAATTTATATTCACATTTATTCCAATTAGAATTTTTCCATTTTAGAAACAGCATCAAAAGAGTGGCCTGGTGTTTTTTGACAAAGCTGCATGTCTGGTGAGGAGAAAGACTCACCACATTTTCAAGACATCAGCTTTCTAAAAAGAAGAACTGGCTACTTTCCTCTTAGGAAAAACAATCCCCTCCACCTCAGCTAAAGAACTCCATCTGGTGTAAGATTTCTGAGTCATTGGCTTATTAGCAAAATTGTCTCAGAGAAGCATAAATCTGATCTGCTCAGAAACCAAATCCACATTTAGACAAAAATCACAATCTGCTGTTCCCCTCTAAATCACGTTCCTTTAGTTTCCTTCAGTTCATTATCATCAACAATTGTCAGCTTTTGCCAGCCCACTGTCGGATGAATGCTACTTCAAATCATACACGCTTTACTTCCCCCAGCCATGAGACTTTCAATCAATGCTGGTCTCGCAAATTTCACAAGAGGATATTGTTTGCCTGATGGGTAGTCCATCTACATGCACTGCAATTTCCACTTGGTGGCATTTATGCTGAGACTCCTTTTTGGCCATGTGTTCAGACAATTCCCATTTGTTTCGTTTTCCCCCTGTTTATCTTCCCAATTTAATTTGCTGTCAGAGTCATTCTTCTGGTCTCTATCTTTTCACTGCTGTCACTGCTCAGCTGCTCTTCAGGTTTCTTTTAATGGCACATTTCTCTTCCATTTTGCACTGAGCTGTTGCTGCTTGGAAGGCCAACGCTGGAGACTTCTTGGGTCAAGTGTGAAATTGTAGGTTTGCTTGGGTTAATTTTTCAGTTGCTTTTTTCCTGGTTCCCAGATGAGTCCTGCAGGTAAATCATTAGGCGCATAAAAGGAAATGAGACTGGGACAATATGCTGCTAATTTGAGAAAGCATCGTTCACCCACTCTGCATTTATATTCTTTTCTTTTCCCGCTGGGCCAGCCTCTGAGCCAGGGAGATGGTACCTTACAACAGCTGCTTGGTAAGAGATGGAATGCACACCTGGAGACATCAGACACTGAACTGGTCACTACAAGTATTTGAAATATATAATCATAAATGATGATTAATTTGTACAGTGAAAGTCACAGACCAGGACTCCACTGTGCTAGGGGTTGTACAAACTCTGAACAAAAACAGTCCCCGGCCCTGCTCATTAGGGGCAAGTGGAAGCATGATCTTGGGGTGAAGGCGCTGACTATGGCTCCAGGACATCTAGGTTCATTTCCCAGAGACTGTGTGAGGGAACTTGGGCACATCACTTAAGTTCTGCATCTGCAGAACTTTCTCCCAGATGCGTCTGTTTTAACTGTAAGCCTTTTAAAGCAGGGACCTGTTCCTGGACTGTGTTTGTGCAGCACCTAGAAAAACGGTGCGTCTAAATGCAACTGTGATACCAATGACAATGATTTGATTCTGATCTCTGGCACACCAACATAAAGCCCAAGTGACTCAGTGCATTTCAGTGGAGTTACTCCAATGTAAATGAAGTCACTGGACCCACCCTGTTTTGCTCTTTGTTAATACAGCTATAGACTTACAGCAGTTTCCTGTTTTATAGGGTGATACAGAAGGAGAGTCATGCCTAACAGGGTTTGAGTTTTACAACTGTTCCTTCGGCACTTCTTTGGATTTTGTTTAGCTCACTTTTGCAACAACAGCTGGGAGCCGTATTTCCTTCAAATTATAGTGAGATTTAGTGTTATCTTAATGTGATAGAAGTATGGCCTGAATTATTTTTAGCAGGCAGCACAATATGTACTAATAATGGATAATAAAGTCTATGTACAAGGGCATTAGCTTGTCTGGCATGGCTGGTGTTTGAGCCAATTTTCGACATTACTCATACATTCGTAATTCATACTGACTCTGCAATTGATGGTGCCATGTTTCACCGAGATACATTTGGGCTGTTCACCATTTTAACACAATGATATGGAGCATGTGCGAGGAAGGCTGTGCATACAGATGGGAGTACACATTACAGTTGAACAAGAATGGGATTTTCCACTCTGCTAAAAGTTCAGAAACTTTGGAGGTGAAAATCATCCTGGAGCAGAATGAAAACGCCTCTGAATTTTTTTAGGAGCCTTCCCAGCTCCCCAGGTGCCTGGCTGCCCACCAACCCCCGTTTAGGAGAATGGCCCAAGGGGCTGGCCAGCTGGAAGCCAGCTGCTTGGCTTCCTGGGGAGCTGGGAATCCCTGGGAGTGGTGGGTCCCAGAGAGCGTCACCTCAGAAGCAGCTCACCAGGCAAGATGCTGAAGCAGCAGGCAATCTGGAGGCCTTCCAGGTGAGCAGTTGAGAAGCCAGGAAGCCTGCATGAATGCTGCCAAAAAGCCTGGGTCCCAGGCTTGCCCAGTGGGCTTCCCTGAAGCTGGGGAACCAACTGGCATGCTGCGTTCTTGAGGGCTCTCAACTCTTCATCAGCCTGGCAGAAGAGGGCAGAGGAGCTGGCAGGACAAGCAGGTTTCCATCTGAATGTCGTTGAAATTGACTCGGCCTCACCAAAAGTTTCAATTTCAATGAATCACCATTTTCTGCTAGAAAAGCTTTTGCTGGAAAATTTCTAAGCTGTTCTCATTTAAATTGTGAGCATAAACCCGGGATGTGCATGTTTTTAGCCATCGTCTACGGCAACACAGATCCTCAGCTGGTACAACTGGGTGGAATTCCATGGCAGCCCACAGAGATCAGGATGAGATTAATGGACACTGTGGTGTTGTCGCCGTGCTGGTCCCAGGGGATCAGGGAAACCAGATAAGGGAGGCTATATCTTTTATGGGACCAACTTCCACTGGTGAGAGACACAACCTACTTCCTTCCGACCTTGTCTTACCTATGTGGGGAGGCAGATTATCCCACATCTGCTTGCTGAGGTTCTTCTATCTTCCTCCAGTGCATCTGATGCTGGCCACGATCAGGGACAGGTACTGGACTAGCAGGTCCTTCGGCACTGCTATACTGGATCAGACCTCTATTGCTACAGTACCAATGATGGCTGCAGAGAAGTCAAATCTGAGCCTCCCAGTTAGTGTTACCGTGTGCACTTAGCTTTACATGGTGCGAGAAACCCAATGAAGTCATGACTTGTATGCAGCTTGTGGGTTTAGAGTATATCACCTGTATAGCAGATTGCTTTCCCTCCAAGACATTAGGCTCAAAGCTCTTCAGGACTAGCCAGCTCTCTGTGTTTCTCAAAGCATCATCATTCTACCATCCAGACCAGTGGATGTTTTCTGATTTCTGCTATCAGCAAACATTACTAAAGACAGCTGCAGCAGGAGGCATACAGTTTTGCTATAGAGCGACTAACATCAAAGATTTATGCCAGCCCATCCAACTCAATGGGTTTCAGTGGACATTGACTCACGCCCTAGAAGCCATCTATATTCTGATTAAGTAAAATAAGCAAAGGGCAAGATTATTTTAGAGCAATGTTGGCTTGAATTTACATTGCTTTATCTACTGAGAAACAAGTGAGCAAATTAATGGTGAGTACTCAGTATGATTGCTAATGCATGCCCTGGCAGGGAAGAATTCTTTGCTATCTGTGTTAAGGTGCATCACATTAAATCATTCTCTATAGTAATTGTTGCTCCCAATGATGTCTCTTTTCCTATGAGAGTTCTTATTTCACAAACTATGTTGTTGAGACATAAAAGCACTGCCCTTCTAGGTCCAAAAGGGGAACGTAAGGACACGGAAATAAGGCGACATCAGGACAACCTTAAATCAGAAAATATCATTTTTAAAGCTATTTTTAAATATCAGTTGAAAAAGAAACCTTCTGTACCTGCACCTCCTAGCAACTGAAAGTCGAAACAGCCACGTGAATGTAAGTTGCACAAGAGAAATACCTTGGATCAGTCAATTAGGCACTCTGACTGGGCTGGGAAATTCTGCCTATGTGGGCTGGCCATTTCAAGATTTCTGGCTTTTCCATTTCTGCTTCCAGCTGCGGGCACAAAATGCCACAGGAAAGACTACAACACTTCCAATTCTGCTCTCTGCTGGAACCCAGGACTGCAAACATACTACAAAGGGAAAGGAGACAATGATAGGCCCATTCAGGGGATGCACAGTCCAAAGTTGTTTTGAAAACTGGCAAAGTGTCAGAGACTGGAGTCCAGGTTTTCCTCCCTGGTTTGTCTGTCCGTACAATGAACACACTGTCTGCAGAATATTAATGCTTGTGCTGTGGGTATGGATGTGTAATGGGGAGCAAACAGAAATGTACTGTAGTCAACAATACTCTGTCAGCTGTGATCATGAGTCATGCCAATATAGTTCACTGATTATCTGAATTATTTCAAGGTACCTAAGCAAATCCTGCTAGTGTGTCATTCACCACAGAAAAAGTGACGATTGTATGCAGACAAGAACATTTAAAATATATGCTACATAGAAAGAGCTCTGAGTGCTGAAAATCCTAAGGCCCAATGGATGTTCCTTTCTTTTTACATCGTTTACCTTTTGTAACACACTATATAAGCACGCTGCCTTCTGCCGACTCAGTGAAGGAAAAAAAAAAAAAAAACATCTTTGACTCATCAGTTTAGGAGATAGTGACATGTGTCAACCAAACCATTGCTGTACAGAATTGTACAGTTTCAGCTGCTGTCGGTGGGTTTCTTTACTGAAAATAATCAATGGCTTTGACAGATAAAGAGAGCTAATACGCTGGCATATTTTGATACATCTTGACAGCTTTCTTGACAGCAGTTTTCCACTGTTAGTCTACCGTATTTGATTTTTAACTGGGACCCATGAGAAATATGCCTGTGGTCTTTAGCAGTGGATTCTCGCAAATCAAAAGAGCAGGGCCAGTGCAGCCCTTGTCTAGTTTTTATTTGCCATTATCTATCACTTTTCAGTGCTTAATTACTCATTTTTAATACCCTTTCCGATTTTTCTACTCTCGAGAGCTCCTGGGAAGGCACATTTCAACTCCCCTTTGCTGCTCCCTTGGCAGGCAGACACATTTCATAGGGTTAGAGTTGGAACCACAGCTACTGTCTAATGTCGTCCTGTTCAGATTGACAGTTTGGTTCCATCAAGAGCTCATCAGCTCTGCTCTTCTGAGACTCCAGGCACTTAAAAGAAGTTATTAATATAGATTATGAAATATTCAAACACTTGTCCATGCAAGAGCTTGCGGGCCAAAGAATCCCTTCATTAAAATTCTTTATACAAAACAGTGATTTAATCCTCTTTCCTTCATAAATCAACAACTGTTCCATCTCTGAAGTGATATTATACAAGAGGAACGAGTCCTTTGAAAGGAACTCAAATTACTGTGTGCCAGATCCTCAGCTGCCTTTGGAGTTACGCCATTTTACACCACTGGGATCTGGCCCTATATGCATATTGTCTTCAGTAAGAAAAGTCCCCAGCCCCTTAAGGCTGAGGACAGAACTCCCTGATATTCAGTATTTGGTTAAAAGGCTCGTTCAATAATTACATTTTTGAGCTAAGGGGTCACCTGGGAATCTACTTGCTGTTATTTCATTTGTTACTTTTATAGCTGCAACGTACAGGTGGATTTTCATCTTTGCTGGTTTGAGGTTTGCTCTGAAATTATGAGCTGGTAGAGTTTTGCCTCTAAGTACAGTTTTTGTTTCCATTCCTAAGTGAATTAGGAAAGTTTACAATGCAAGGTGCAAAACTCCTCTTTGCTATAACAGTTCTTACCAAGGGCTATTGAGATGAATGCAGGTACCAGAGGATAGCGAATAAAAGGCTCATATTCACAGCTCATTATTCCATATACTACGCTGGGGATAAAAAAATTCCATCCTGGCTTTTGATCGATCACTGTTGGATATGTTCATAGTGCATCTATACTAAAACATAGGATTTCAGCTCTTTTGCTTAACACCTGAGAACTTGCTTGACATCTCAAAGAGTTTCTTTGGCATCCCTTCTTCCCTGGGCCTTATGAATAAAAGATTTATCCCATCAGCAGCTTTAGCAAAGAGGAACAGCCAAGAGCCATCCATCAACGTCAGCAGCCGAATTACTGAGTGATTTCAGATCCGCTAATAACTCGGTTTCTTTATGAGCCTGTTGGTAAACAATGAAATAGTGCTGGCACCTGGCTTTTGATGAACATTAATTTTTTAGCATTATCAAACCCTCTTAACAGAGCTCTTCCCTATTCATGATGACATTTCAATTTCAAAAATGCCCATAATGCTTTTTACCTTCATGGAAATATTTTGAGGTTTATTTGTTATGAAGGTCAACCAAACCTACTCACATTAAACTTGCTGGGACCTTAAAAAAATATATCAAGGCTAAAGAGTCCTTACTCCACATGTAATGTGTTTCATTTATCATTGGGAATCACAGAGTAGTAACACACTGACCTTTTTGTAAGATTGTTAATGGAAACTGAGCATTTGGTGGTGAAAACCTGTGCTACAGAGCTTGCGCTATTGGACGAGTTCAATGAAGCTTGGAGATCAAAGTCCTATAAGGAAACGGCCTATAAGGTTTCACACGCAAACTCTTCAAGCCTGCAACACTGATGGGAAAACACAAACTTTATGAATTCACACCCTATTCAGAATGTGCCAAGGCAAAATGAGACCGACTGAATAAATATTATGCTACCAGCCCTTTCCAAGTGCTGAACATTCTCAAAGCACTGAGAAGAGTTTCTCATGCCCAGGACTGGTGCCAGCTTTTTTGCCACCCTATGCAGCGAAGCAAAAAAAAAAAAGTTCCTTACCGGTGAGAAGCTGCCGCCGGCAGCAAATTTGGCAGGAAGCAGTCACCACTGAAATGCCGCTGATGGCAGAAGAGGCGTTGAGCTGCCACCGAATTGCTGCCGAGGCCACCAATATGCCACCCCCCAATTCCTGCAGCCCTAGGCAACTGCCTCAGTCACTTAATGGCTAGCGCCAGCCCTGCTCATGCCTTACTTAGGGATACAAGCACCTCTGGCAGCTAAGGCTCTAACCTGCCACGTGTGCATGCAAGACTGTGATGCTCAGCTGCAAAATCCCTTACCTGGCTGAGCAGTGCTCATCCATGTGAGCTGGCCACAGGAGTTAAAAAGGCCACTCGCCTCAGTCACATTTTCCAGGTCCCCCCAATTTATCTGCACCTGGTGGATTTGTGCACCTCATACAAGTGGCAAAACGCATGTAGACACACTGGTGTGGGCTTAACTCGGAAGATCTGGTTCTAACGTATCTATCTTCAAGCCCTCCTAGGTACGTAAGAAAATATCAACATACAGATCTGGCTGAGGAGAAGACCAAGGCAGATCATGGTTGGGGTGAGATTTTCAAAGGTGACTTTGGCTTTCAGCTGGATCTGTGCTCCTAAGCCACTGGCATTTAGAAGTTCTAAGTAATCTGACCAAAGTGACACAGCAAAATCAGTGGCAGAGCCCTTGTTCAAACACAGGATTTCCTGGCTGGCAACCCTAATTCACAAAAGTCTGATTAAAGCAGCCACCTAACCCTGAACTGCAGAAGTCTTAAGGCTGGGCAAGCTAGCAAGCATTTGTTATCACCTGATCCACAGATGATATAAATCTGCGACAGCTGTCCACTCAAATTCATTAGCTCACACTCTAAAGGTTGAATGCTTTTAGCTCTGGAGGTCCTGGGTTCAATCCCTGGTGACAACTAAAAGGACAGTTGTTGCTCAAGCTAAACTCCCAGACGGGTAGCTCGACAGCGGTGGCAGGTATTCCAGGCACAGGAAGTCTTAAAGGAAGTATAAGATTCAGGGCCAAATATGGCACAGATCCATTGACTCAGAGGGTGGAGCTCCATTAAAGGGACAGAGGCCGGTCTGGGGCCCAACCAGCCCTGTCCACTAATCAGCCCAGCTGAGCAGAGGAAAGGCGTTCCTTATAAAGAGCTGCAGGCAAAGGTGTGTTTAGGGGCAGAGGGGAGAGGAGCTATGCGAAGGGACAGTCTTTGAAGCAGCGAAGAGACTCCACAAAGGAAGGCCCAGAGGAGCAGCCCTGCATCCACCATCTTGGACACAGGGCAGGGATCTGGGAAAAAACAGGCAGGGACACCGGACTTAAAAATCCCCATTGGCAGTCCTTGTTCTGGTTATTGCATTGTTTGAAGAAGACTGGGCACTGAAGAAGAGTCCAGAGTGACGGAGCCTGAGGTGTTCCAAGTTACGCTGGGCGCCTTTAGCGGATACCTTGGAGGCATGTAATAAATTACCCCAACACGGCATTTGTTTGAGGAATGTTTGGAGCGACCCTGAGAAAGGGGGGCAGGGGAGACCAGCAAGGGGCCTGACCCATAACAGAGAGACTGGCCCTTTACTGGTCTTTACCCCCTCACCAGTCACCTAGCTTCCCTCTTCCCCACCCAAAGCGCTTACTTTTCTCCTTGGAGAATAGCTAGAGACTCATTCCAGTGGCAAAAACTGGTCTTTCAAAATCTGCTCCCTATGAAGGCCTGATCCCCAGCAGGCGTCAAGGCACGTCACTGCAGCAAATTCAGTGGCATATGTGGATTTACACCAGTGTGGGACCTGGCCTGTCAGTTTCATTCACCATTATTTACTCCACATGAAAACAACATTTCCTGCTAGATTTTGCAGTAAAGCTACTCGCTAGTAAGCCACAACAATTAATCCACAGCCTACACTCTTTGAATAGCTTCTCCACTCAGACAGACAGGGTCAGGGAAGTGGCTCAGGTCTGAACTGCTCTTCTGTACAATTTCTCTGCTGCATCTTAAAATAAAAAACACTATCTTGTTTCATCTAATTTGGACTGGATCACAGTGTCCTCTTTGGTGAAATAATGACAGCTATTGTTTCAGAGAAGCATATTATTTCTCTTCCTTCAATTGCAGAAGGAAGTAAAAATGAAGTAGTAGTAACTGTTGAAGCACTGGCATGACAGGGTGGAACTCCACTGAGGGTACGCAGCTCATAAGTCTAACAACGACTTTATGTGCTGACAGCGGGCACGTCACCAGTGAGCTGAGATCAGAGTCTGTCATGCCGACCAGGATTGTCTCACTGCATCTTTGTACTTCCCCAGCTGTTGTGGTCTCATCATCCACTTGGATTGTAAATTCTCTGGGGCATGGACACTTTCTTTGTCCTGTGTCTGTACAATGCCTGACACAACAGGGCCCTGGTCCATGCCTGAGGATCCTAGGAGCTACCACAATACAGGGAAATAATAATAAACTGTGTTACACCCTGCTCAGTTGTAAGTTTCCGCTCCAGAGACAAGAGACTGGGTCAAAATGGACCAACCTGACCAAAAGTTATCCCTGCTCATCTAGGCAAAAGCTGAGCACCAGGCCAGATCATGAAGGCAAGAAGTATTTTATTCTCCATAGCGGTTTATACCAGAGCAGAACCTGAACAATAACAACAGTCTTTGCCATTGTCCCCAGGGTCTGTTTTTCACATATGCTGTGGCCTTGTAGAATTCCACATGCCTTTCCCAGTTATTTGCAAGATTTGTACCTACGTCTGCGTGATGGGGGAGTGGGAGCCATGCCCCTCTGAGCTCATGGCAACATGATTTATCCTAGCAAATAAGCTTATATAAAATCAGGGATATTTTTATGATGGTGTACATTGGTGTCATTCAATTGACTTCAACCAGCTGGCACCAATTTACACCTCCTGAGGACCTGGTCCCGTAGATTGAATGTTTTCTAGGAAATAGTCAAGCTGCACATGGCTTTACATGCGTTATAACAGAACCAGCCAGGCTGGGGTGCCAGGGTTCTAGGTGTTATACAGACAAATGGAAATTGACAGTCCCTGCCCCAAGGAGATAAACAAGTTGTGGCGGTGGAGAAGAGGCAAGGGCCTCCCACAGGTGTACCCACAGTAGGATCACAAGAACCCTCTCCCATCAAGGAGGCATTATGGGGCAGCAAGTACAGACACCTTCTTGGGCTGGAAATTTCCACTTTCCCAGGCTGGTGGATGGGGCAGCAGGAAGGGTCTGGTGAATCCCTTGTAGCAAGAAAAACAGCAGAAGACATGCTGGTGGTACAATGAAAGACGTTGGCAATCCTCAGGCAATTTTTGGAGGGCTGACCAAAGCCCCAGTGCCAGTGAGAGAAATGTTCTGATCAGCTTTAGGTGCGGAAAGACCCTAAGCCGGGGTCTGCAGGGAGCCGGATGCTCCAGGGAACCAGCCACAGGATGCTGTTCCAGGAAGAAGGATGCTAAGCAGAGATGGGGTCCACCTATCAAGCAAGGGGAAGAACATATTTGGACACAGAGTGGCTAACCTTGTGAGGGGGGCTTTAAACAAGGTTTGAAGGTGGCAGGTGACCAAAGCCCACAGGTAAGTCAAGAACATGGAGGCCTGGGAGAAGGTTTGAAATTTGGGGGGAGCATGGGCTGTTATAGCACAGATAAAGAAGAGACACATAAGACAGAACTGGGGGGAGGGGGCGTGAATCAAATCAGTATCTTAGATGTCTGTATGCTAATGCGAGAAGTATGTGGAATTAGCAGTAAGAACTCAAAATAATAATAAACAAACACAACTATGATAGTTGGAATCACAGAGACTTGGTGGGATAACATGTATGACTGGAATATTGGTAGAGAAGGGTGCAGGAAGGACAGGCAGAAGAAAAAGGGAAGAGGTGTTGCTTTGTATATTAAACATGCATAAACTTGGACTGAGGTTGAGATGGAAATAGGAGACAAACTTGTTCAAAGTCTTTGGGTAAGGATAAAGGGGTAAAAACTACAGGTAATATGGTGGTAGGAGTCTACATAGACCACCTAATCAGGAACAAGAGGTGGATGTGTTTAAAAAAAAAATAAAAACAAAAACTAACAAAATCACCCAAAGCACAGGACTTGGTGATGGGGGACTTCAACTACTCAGACTTCTGTTGGGAAAACAACACAGCAGGGCACATATTATCCAGCAAGTTCTGGGAATGTAATGGAGACAATATTTTATTTCAGAAGGTGGAGAAAGCTACAAGTGGAGCAGTTGTTCTAGATTTGATTTTGACAAATAGGGAGGAACTGGTTGAGAATTTGAAAGTAGAAGCCATCTTGAGTGAAAGGGATCGTGAAATGATCAGTTCATGATTCTAAGGAATGGTAGGAGGGAGAACAGCAAAATAAAGAGAATGGTTTTCAAGAAAGCAGACTTTAGCAAACTCAGGGGAGTTGATAGTCATGCTTCCCATGGGATCCTACCTAAGGAGAAAAACAACTGAAGACAGTTGGCAGTTTTTCAAAGAGGCATTATTAAGGGCACAAGAGCAAACTATCCCACAGCATAAGAAAGATAGGCGGCATGGCAAGTAAACCACCCTGACTTAACTAGGAGATCTTCAATGATCTGAAAACCAAAAAGGAGTCCTACAAAAAGCAGAAATTAGGTCAAGTTACAAAGGATAAATATGAACAAATAACACAAGTATGTAGGGACAAATTTAGAAAGGTCAAGGCACAAAAGGAGATCAAACTAGAAACAAAGGGTAAGAAAATATACTACAAATACATAAGAAGCAAGAGTAAAACCAAGGACAAGGTAGGCCCGTTATTCAATGAGGGGAAAACAATAACAGAAAAATGTGGGAATGGCAGAGATGCTTAATGACTTCTTTGTTTCAGTTTTCACCAAGAAGGTTGGTGATGATGGGACATCTAACAGTGGATTTCACAGAATGCCAGTGAAAATGAGGTAGGATCAGAAGAGGCTAAAAACAGGAAAAGAACAAGTTAAAAATTACTTGGACAAATTATATGTCTTCAAGTCACCAGGACCTGATGGAAGTAGTACTCAAGGAGCTGACTGAGGAGATGTCTGAGCCATTAGTGATTATCTTTGAAAAGTCATGGAAGATGGGAGAGACTCAAGAAGGCTGCAAAGAGGCAAATATAATGGCAATTTATTAAAAGGAAAATAAGGACAACCCAGGGAATTACAAACCAGTCGGCTTAACTTCTGTACCCGGAAAGATAATGGAGCAAAAAATTAAGCAATCAATTTGCAAACATCTAGAAGATAAAGTCATAAGTAAACAGTCACCATGGATTTTTCAAGAACAAACAGTATCAAACCAACCTGATAGATTTTCTTTGACAGAGTAACAAGCCTTGTGGATAGGGGGAAAGCAGTAGACATGGCATATCTTGACTTTAGTAACGCTTTCAATACTGTCTCGCATGACCTTCTCAAACACAAACTAGGGAAATACAACCTAGATGGAGCTACTATAAAGGTGGGCGCAAACTGGGTTGGAAAACCATTCCCAGAGAGGAGTTATCAGTGGTTCATAGTCATGCTGGAAAGACATAATGAGTGGGGTCCCGCAGGAATCAGTTCTGGATCCTGTTGTGTTCAATATCTTCAGTAATGATTTAGATAATGGCATAGAGAGTACCTGTATAAGGTTTGTGGATGATACCAAGTGGGAGGGGTTGCAATCGCTTTGGGGGATAGGATTAAAATTCAAAATGATCTGTACAAATTGGAGAAATGCTGAAGTAAATAGGATGAAATTCAAGAAGGACAAATGCAAAGTACTCCACTTAGGAAGGAGCAATCAGTTGCACACATACAAAATGGGAAATGACTGCCTAGGAAGCAGTACTGTGGAATAGGAACTGGGAGTAAGAGTAGACCACAAGCTAAATATGAGTCAAGAGAGTAACATTCTTGCAAACAAAGCAAACATCATTCAGGGATATATTAGCAGGAGTGTTGTAAGCAAGACACGAGAATTAATTCTTCCGCTCCACTCTGCTTTAATTAGGACTCAACAGAAGTATTGTAACCATTTCTGGGTGCCACATTTCAGGAAGGATGTGGACAAATTGGAGAGAGTCCAGAGAAGAGTGACAAAAATGATTAAAGATCTAGAAAACAAGATCTAAGAAGGAAGATTTAAAAAATTGGGTTTGTTTAGTCTGGAGAAGAGAAGACAGAGGGGACATGAGAACAGTTTTCAAATCATGGAATATCAGGGTTGGAAGGGACCTCAGGAGGTCATCTAATCCAACTCCCTGCTCAAAGAAGGACCAATCCCCAACTAAATCATCCCAGCCAGGGCTTTATGTAAAATATGTAAAAGGTTGTTACTAGGAGGAGGGAGAAAAATTGTTTTTCTTAACCTCTAAGGATAGGACAAGGAGCAACGGGCTTAAATTGCAGCAAGGGAGGTTTAGGTTGGACATTAGGAAAAACTTCCTAACTGTCAGGGTGGTTAAGTCTTGGAATAAATTGCTTAGGGGGGTTGTGGAATCTCTATCACTCGAGGTTTTTAAAAGCAGGTTAGACAAACACTGTCAGGGATGGCCTAGATAATATTTAGTCCTGCCATGAGTGCAGGGGACTGGACTAGATGACCTGTCAAGGTTCTTTGATTCTCTCAGCTATCTTTTTCATTTCAGTTGCTTGCTTTTCTTCCACTCTCTGAATCTGTAAATGTAAACTATGTTTTGCTCTCCATCATAAATCAATTTCCTTGGGAGTTAATTGCCAGTTTTTTTAAATAAAAAACAGTGAATCACATAAGGCACTTGGGACTGTTTTTCTACTTAGTTTAAAAAAGAAAAGAAAAAGAAAGCCATCTTCTAGATATTGACAGCAGCTGCAGTTGGCGTTCCTAAGGCCAGAAATGCTTTGTTTGGAATTTTTTTAAAAAAGGCTGTTTTCCCCCATATCCCTATTGAGAAGTGCTGCATGCTTATCAACTGGAAACATAGCTTGCAGCCATTTACATCATATGCTTTGTTATAAGTTATGGTAAGAGACAAAGGGAAGAAGGTTCTTTGACTAGAGGGCAAACTTTGCAACTGCTAATTTGTTAGGGGTGACATTTCTGATAATGCTGATATATTAGAGCTACTATTCCATGATGTCATTTCACCATAATATCATATCACAGGGCTTAATAAGAGAGAGCGAGACAGAGACATAAACAGATCTATTATAAAAACAAAGAAAGGCGTTAGGAAATTTCTTTGGCTGAGCTGTATATTGACTTCTGGTCAGCTTTTCAAAAGAGTTTCATTAAATTTATGTCATCAAAAACATAACATATGGACTTTCAGAACAGGAACTCATATCAGCAAGAGTAACACAATTGTTTCCCCCCATTTTATGATTTATCATCCATTCCATTATATGCTACACCAGCTGTCATTTTTCCTTAAGTGGTTTGATAAAAGATCTCTTGTTCTACTTGGTCAGGTCTAATTATTCACCTCCATTATGTAGGAACTAGTACTGAAGCCAGCTGCACCTAAAGAGCTGGCTTGGGGAAGTAGTTTTTCTCCTGGTACAGGCTTTCCTCCTGCACTACGCCACAGTCAAAAAGGGGGCTAATTAAAAAGTTTAAGCAAACCTTCTCCCTCACCCGTGATTAGATACGTGTCTACACGTGTGGCATAATTGAAGAGTTGGCCCATTACAGCAGCAGTGCCCCAGCCGTTAATTCAAAGCAGGGCAGCTCAGAAGGGAAGCGGCTGCCATCCCACAGAACAGCATCAACCTAGCTTCTCTCTCTGGGCTTGGGGTGAATTCCTAGTTTTCCAGGACTTCTCCACTATAGTTGTCGTGGTTCTTTGCCAGTTCTCTGATTTCACTAAGGGGTGTCACCTGGCCATAGCAAAGTCCCCATTGACTTCTGTGGGATCAGCAATCGTACCCACTGACCTGGCTAATATGTATGGCTCCTATCCGAGGTGATGACCCCCATAAAGGCACAAGGATCTGCTTGTACTATCGGTGCCTTTTTGTTCAGTTTCTAGGCATTCCCTTATCTGCTTTTAATTACCAGTGGCTATTTTTACACCATTTCCCCCACTTCTTAATTGCCCAAACTTCTTTTCTTGAGGATTTTTTTGCTGAAGGTGGATTTCAGGACTTCAGTATCTCAGCCAATTTCAAGCCCTCATTAACACCACCCCTCATTAACAAATGCCCTACTTTCTCACTAGTACTTCTATTCCCCGGGATATGTTTGTAAAAGTCTTCATTATTCCCCCTAGCTCTTTGATGAATACTAACTCACTGTGCTTTCCTGCTGCCCTTCGCTTTTCCCTGCGAGCACTAAACGGCTGTTTACTGTGGTTTGGCCGCCAGCTCCCTTTTCATGTTTCTGTGCTGGGTATTTTTAACCTCAGGCCTTTGAGCACAAGGCCACACTGCCTGGTTATTTCCTTCCTTCTGTTCCAAAGGAACCAGAACCTATTGTCACTTCACCCTGGTGCTGTTAAGGGTTACCAGCGTTCTCCTCTGGTCGATTTCCCCTCATTGCCCATACCGAACCCCCTATCATCTGTATGAACAGTGACATCTGACAGACACAGAGGAGGCAGTCACTGACCCAAAGAGCTTTACAGGCTAAACAGGCAAGACACAGGAAGGACTATTAGCTCTGTTTTAAAGACAGGAAACTGAGGCCCGAAGAGATAAAGTTCTGTCCAAGGTCCCACTGGGAGTCCAGTCCAATGCTTTAGCCACAAGACCCTCCTTTCTCTCTAATCAAACTAAAACTCTTTAGCACTTCATCGGGTTTTTGCTTGGGTAAGGGGAGCCGGAGCTGAACAGTAAGCCAGAGCCTTCAAAGTTTTCTTTGCTGCAACTGAATCTCCTCATGCTGCTGGGTCCTGCGAACCCATCGCTTACTAGGCTAAAGGGAAGTCGCCTGCACGTTTGTTTTGAAAGCACACAGCAAGCGCTCATACAAAAGGATAAATGTAACGGTCTCTGACTTGAACAATCTCTCATTACCTCTGCTGAGATAAACAACCAGACCTGGAGCATTAATATTATCTTTGATACAAACTTTGTAGGATGCACTGTTGTCAAAAAGTCCACAGAGATTTCTTGTGCTGTACTGGGTGGCACTTCATCTTCCTGAATCTATGACCCAGCAGAAATTACTGTCAACTATCTGACCAATGGAGGGGTATTGATTCCCCTGTTACTATGGCAACCCATTAGTTCTTAGATCCATGTCTCTCATGCACTGCCTAATCTGCCTCAGCTAGCTCTAGCATTTTGACACTTTCTCATTCTAATCCTTAATTAGTTATTTGATGTGGCCTGCACATTTTATTTTTATACAAAGTTGATATTGAAAATACAGTCAGAGTGAGCAGGGAACCGAGGATCAAAATCAGCATGTTGTCAGCTAAACTGGTTATTACAATGAAGAAAAGAAACAAACACTCTGTAGAAAACATAGTAGGCTCCTAAAGAGGTGTAAAAGATATAAAATCACAGTATGGCCCTCTGTGAACCAAAACCCTGTGCCTCTAATACAGGACCTGTTTTGTACCTACTCTGTCCATGTGAGTCCATCAAAATCATACCCAGCTTGAACAAGAGGCACTGAGCAATTCTATTTGATATTTAGCTTCTTGAAGATCCACTCTGCTTGAAGACAGAAACCATCCTTCAATACCATAGTAAACAGACCCCATTCTCTGACACTCATCTTCCTTCTGATAGGATGGCTGTTTAAATTTAAAAGAACGAGATGAGGTGAGGCGAGACGGATCAAGGCCCCAACCAAAACGGAGCAGACAGATCTGGAGTGTGGAGATGTCTCCCGTCTTTACAGTAGGCTGAACCAAAACCCTAGATCAAAAAGTTCACTCTGCTCAATTGTCATTTTCTTATTCCCAACTCGACGCTTTCCTATGCAGCCCATGAGACCATGGGTTTTAGGGGAGCTGGCACTTGGAGAGCTGCAGGAGACAGGGAGTTGGGGGAAGATTTTAGTAGAACAGTATTCAGGTACAATTTCTACCCTGACATCATTCAGTGTCTCAGCACAGCATCTGGTAGCACGCTGCTTGTTTCCTGTGTTGTTCCCATCACTGCAGGGTACTGCTTTCCAAGAGCGAGTTGGGAAAATAAAACCCCTCACTCTAAAGAAAAGTATTAATTCTAACCCTTTAAACAGCAGCAGCAGCTGCTTTTTGGTTTAGTGTAAAAAACTGGTAGATTCATAGCACCATACTAAGGTCTATTTAGATGTAATGGGCCAGATTCTACACTAAAGTAACATTGGTGCAAATCCCAAGTGATTTATGCAACCACCCAGTGAAGTATAAAACACCTGCTTTACACTAGTGCACTGGAGCTGAGAGCACTATACAGGCCTATATACTCCGTGTCAAACTTGGTGATTAGGTGCAAAAAGAGTGCAAAGATAAAGAGATCATAGTTCAAATGGTTCTGGCATATTTTTAAATGAAAATCATAGTAAAATTACTGACAGAACTAGACTTTTAATATACTCAGGATCATTCCACCCTAAAGTCCTGGAGACTTCCCCTATATACGGACAAGGAGAGTTAGGAAAAGATAATATTTCAGAGGTCTTTAATATTTTCATACCTTGGAGCCAAAAACTGTAATACTAAAATTTTGGCTAATGGTTCATAAATTCCAAATGAAAGGCCCCCAGAGGTCACACAAAGTACAACCATCCCCTCCAAAAAGTTGAGTCAAAATAGCTTCCACCAGCTCTGCTGACCACATGGGCTAGATGCCGGCAAACATGGAACAATGGTAGGCAATCTGATCACATTAGAGAACATTAATTTGCCCCTCTGCATTCACTACAGGTACCTTCTGCTGATTATTTAAACCGATGCCCATTAGTGACTGAAAAATGTGATCAGCAACGTTTGCCCATTAGGAAATTTAACTTGAAGCTTATTTCATGTTGATTATTAACTCCTCTGCACTCGTGAACTGAATTTCCCAAAGTTGGAAGTTAAGACAACAGGATATAATTCAGAGACAATCATTCTTATCCACAAAATAGACAAAGCCCTTAAAGGCCAGAATACGAATGAAAATTATTAATGAATTATTTCATTTATGTATCATAATATTTCTTCTTTATTCCATCCCACTTCATATTGCCCTCAGTCCTCTTAAGTTATTACTAAATGGAAATAAAAATTCCATATGGATTTCATGCCTGTTTTCTCACTTCAACATTTAAAATATGCAAGCAACTTCATTATGAAGGAACTGAATACAATTATACCTTCCAGCTTTATAGGAAGGACAGTTGTTATGGGTTTGCCATGGGGAAATTCCATCTCATCAAGAATTTGCATTCTGGTAAGTGCCGTTCTTAATAACTTTGCTGGTGAGCGTGTTTCTGAGGTGCTATAAAACTAGAGAATGAGGAGTTGAAGCATCCAAGTACTGTTACAGGTTAAATAACTAACAAGGGGATGATGGAATGACTTTCACTAGATGCACTAGGAACCACCTCAGACTACATGTTTCTTAAACCGAATTTCTAGCCAAAGTCTACCAGGTCTCCACTTTTCATGCACCCGAACTAGTGTCGACATTGCACTTTGTAGGCATAGGCCGCTTGCGTACTTTAACATTTGTAACATCTTGCATATGCAAATGTCAAAATGTGTGTCTGCAAAACCCATGTGCCCCCATGGGTTTTGAATGTGCAGATTCTAAGCTCATGGGTGTGAATAAAATGTTCAAGGGTATACACTGCAAATGCACTTTGCATGTGCAAACTCCAAAGCGTACAAGCTCACAAGTTTAGGGCAGGGATTGAAAATTTTCCACTGAGAGAAATGAATTAAATTGGTTTAATTTGTTAACGAGCTCTGGATCAGTTCTGTGGATTTCCCTTCAAATCTATTTTGTTAAATAGGGAGGAGAAAACATTCGGGGAGAGGGAGAGGAAAGTAGAATTACACAGTTTTTCTGCTTATTAAAATAACAGCAAAGTCTTTACCGCACAACAACAAACTGGTAAGGATTTGCCCGTGCCAAGCTCAATGAATCCTGGCTGCTTGAAGGGCAGCAAAAAGAAACACAAAGCCAAGTCTCATAAGGGCTGGTGCAATTTCTGACTTCATTTTTGCACCAAAGGGTACAACTTCAAAATCACCCAAGTCCCATTTTCCAAGTGACTTACACATCTTTGTCACAACCCAGTTGACTTAGAGATGGAGTGCTAGGAGCCAGTACGCCCACCACTGCAACTCCAGGGAGCTGCCCTGAGGCACACCTGATTACAGGAACCGTGCCTAATGGATAGGCTGGAATGGACTGGAGAGAGTTTAAGGCTAGTGACCTCATTCCTCCAGATAATAGAGAAAGCATAGGAAGGAAGCATGGACAGAGGCTGGTCGAGTCAGGGACACGAGAGCTCTTTCTCCCCATTGACAAGGCATTGCGGGTGCTGGGGTACTGCTAGAATGAGGTTGCACAGTTGGTGAAGACAGTGGGAAAGAACGTCACCAGGTGCTTTACCAGAAAAAGATCTCAGAGCCGTCTGTGAGCCAGAAAGGAGGCAGAGCAGAACCAGAGGCACTCTTAACTAGGATTTTGGTGCTTTAGAAAATGTGACCCCAATTGCCAGTCAGAGTGCTCTCACCTCCTGATTCACATCCACATGTGCTGAAACAGCTGGAGGGACTCGGTTCCAAACCCACAAGCCATTGCACAAGGAAGCCACCCTTTTAGGAAATGAGTTATACTTTCCCTCCCCCCCACCCACCAGCAGTGGCGTAGAGTATTGAAATGCCAACGGCCAGGGCCAACGTTCACACACTACATCTGAGCAGAAAGGTTTCCCACTGTTCAGCACTATTAGCAGGCTGGGAAATGAGGAGTTGTGAGTACCACACAGAGCTGCATCTCTCCTTTACTCTCTTTTTCCTTCCCAGTTTCCCCAAATCACAGAGGTGGAACAGGAACACAGACCTCTCCTCCTTACCAAGTCTAGATCATCCCCCAGCGCGCATGCCCCAGTGCTTGGTTCCAGTTTAAATGTCTCAAGCGGTAGAGATGAAATGTAAGTAGACAAAAGTAACAGAATTTGGAATTACTTTTATAAGTGAATCGAAATAAATATCTATTCACTGTGTTGTGAACAAGTTTCTGAAGCACATCCACCTGATTCATTAGGTCTTTGAGTGCCATGGACTGGCTCAAGATGGGTGATATACCCATGGAATTGTGCAAGATGGGTGATTAATAGAAGCAAGGACCAACTCTTTAATCTCAACACTGCTCTCCAAATAAGTCTCATCCCTCCTCCCAGCCTGTAATTTCAAGGACGGTTGAGGGCTCCACCTGTAGGTATCTGAGTCTGGTCTATTAATTCGATTAAAATCCACAGTTGCACTAGAGTTGATATTAAACCAGGGGACATTTGATGGCATAAAACTCTCTCACACTGCAAGGGAAAAATGCTAATCAAACATTCAAGGTGTTTTCTAAGTATTCCCAGAACAAAGGGAATAAAAACTTCAGGCCAAGCAAGTTCAATTGCATCAGAAAAAACACTCACTTAAAAAAATTAAAGCCACGTGAGTTTACAGCCCTATCAGAATCGGACGGAGGATTCCAATCAAAGTCAGTCAGGCTATTTCCTTGAAATAAGGGTGAAGTTCATGCCCAGCTATGCTCTCTGGGCTTGTCTTCACTACCGGGTAAGTTGACCTAAGTTATGCTACTCCAGCTACATGAATAACGTAGCTGGAGTTGACATAGCTTAGGTCAACTTATTGCAGTGTCTGCAGCACGCTGGGTCAATAGGAGAAACTCTCCCATCAACTTACCTTATGCTTCTCATTCCAGAGTGGAATACTAGAGTTGGCAGGGCAACAATCTGCAGTCAATTTAGCGGGTCTTCCACTAGACCTGCTAAATCACGCCCTGGTGGATCAAGCGCTGCAGTGCCAATCCACGTTAAGTGTAGACGTGCCATTTGGGAACTGAGGGAACTCTATTTCGCAGGAACTTCTGTTCAGCCTACCCTATCCAGGCTAACACAGACAAGTTACAGTGAAGCACGCGAGTCATCCTATTCATTTCCATTTAGATTTGATTACTCACACTAAATTTCTAAAAGTTGTTATCCCGAAAAGAGCTGGTGGGGGAACCACAAATGATAGAAGCAGGCCTCCAGAACCCTGAATAGAGACACGTACTGAGAGCACTTCCTCATTCATTGCGGCTTGCAGAAAAAACAAGAAAGCAGAAGAGACACTGTAGTTAAGTACCAGACTCCTGACTCTTTATACACCATTACACACTCAGTTACCCACAAATAAAGCATATTCCGCACTCCTCTTCACATCATTTTTTACTCCGATATATGAATAATATGATATGCCTGCAAGCAGAGGATGGCTACACGATTATTAAGAGATAGCAGAGATATGGGGATAATGATGCTGAATTCTTAGGCCATAGAGAAGCCAGCTGTGTGTAATTCATTATATCATGGAATTGTCATATTGCTCAACAGAAAAAACGTGGCTTTTGCCACGCTTTAGATCAGGCCTGGTCCGCCCTGAGGATCATGCTAAATCTCTGGCAGAATAATGAAGTATACTTTAGAGGATCACAGATGTGTCTTTTAAATGTAACAGAACCTCAGAGACACCTGAAGAGTGAAGTGATTGCAAAGACATGGAAAGAAGAAGAAAAAAATATCAAGAAAGCAGCGGCTGTGTGGACTCTGCCATTATTAGAAGAAAAGGCTATGGGCCAGATCCTAACCCGGTGCAAATCAGAGTGGCCCCAGACTGCTACCAACTGAGCATGTGGCCCCACAGTCTTGATACAATGATGCATTGCAAACCACTGACAGGTGTCAGGTGGTAGAGAAAGCAGAAGGGATGAGTTTGTCAATTTCCCACATACCAAGCTGTTTTTCACTAGGCCTACGTCACCCTACGTCAAGTGACTTGCCTCGAGACATTTTCGTCATAGAGAAATACAGTAGATACTAGACAAGAGTATGTAGGTCTTCTTATGGCATCTGGCACGAATTTCTTAGGGCCACAGGTTCTCTGTTCATTTTACTGTGCTATATTAAGATCAATATGCCTATAGCCATCATAAATACTGAAATGTATTGTGCTAATGAGCAACCATCATGATACCGCAAGCAGTGAAGCAGAAGACAATTATGAATGCACTCACTGCAAATCTCTTAGTCAGCACCACCTCCTCCCATCCAGAAGAAGAATATGCGGTGAGGAAGCTGGACCATGTGGCCCTAGAAATAAACCAGTTGTGGTCTAATAGCATCTATAAATACAGCAAAGTATGGTAAATATGTCTGTGATTAAGTTAGATATTCCAGCACCTTAGGAAGATTGGCCTAGTATGGAAATCTGAAAGTGATCTCACTAAAGGAGCTGGAATAGTACTCGTTAAATAGGTTCTGCTTGCATATTTAGAATACAGAATTATAAAGCACTGTTTTGCTGGAGAATCCACTCTATAGAACTGTCCAGGTTCAACCCTCGCTAGTAGAATATCAGATGATTTACTCCAACGTCACAAGTTAGGTTACAAGGACGAGTTCTTTGTGTTGCTGCACACATCAGGTCATTTGAAAACCAAGGCTCTTACGTAAATTAAGTTGTCATGGGATAAGATGGAAAATCCTTTCATGGATTGAGAACTGGTTAAAAGACGGAACAGAGGGTAGGAATAAATGGTAAATTTTCAGAATGGAGAGAGGTAACTAGTGGTGTTCCCCAAGGGTCAGTCCTAGGACCAATCCTATTCAACTTATTCATAAATGATCTGGAGAAAGGGCTAAACAGTGAAGTGGCAAAGTTTGCAGATGATACTAAACTACTCAAGTTAGTTAAGACCCATGCAGACTGTGAAGAACTTCAAAAAGCTCTCACAAAACTAAGAGATTGGGCAACAAAATGGCAAATGAAATTTAGTGTGGATAAATGTAAAGTAATGCACTTTGAAAAAAAATAACCCCAACTGTACATACAATATGATGGGGGCTAATTTAGCTACAGCTAGTTAGGTAAAAGATCTTGGAGTCATCATGGATAGTTCTCTGAAGATGTCCATGCAGTGTGCAGCGGCAGTCAAAAAAGCAAACAGGATGTTAGGAATCTTTTAAAAAGGAATAGAGAATAAGACAAAGAATATCTTATTGCCCCTATATAAATCCATGATGTGCCCACATCTGGAATACTGCATACAGATGTGGTCTCCTCATCTCAAAAAGGATATACTAGCATTAGAAGAGGTTCAGAGAAGGGCAACTAAAATGATTAGGGGATTGGAACAGGTCCCATATGAGGAGAGATTAAAGAGGCTAGGACTTTTTAGCTTGGAAAAGAGGACACTAAGGGGGGATATGATAGAGGCATATAAAATCATGAGTAGTGTGGAGAAAATGAATATGGAAAAGTGATTTACTTGTTCCCATATTAGAAGAATTAGGGGCTACCAAATGAAATTAATGGGCAGCAGGTTTAAAACAAATTAAAAGGAAGTTGTTCTTCACACAGCGCACGGTCAACCTTTGGAACTCCTTGCCTGAGGAGGTTGTGAAGTCTAGGACTATAACAGAGTTTAAAAAAAAAAGAGAACTGGATGAATTCATGGAGGTTAAGTCCATTAATGGCTATTAGCCAGGCTGGGTCAGGAAAGGTGTCCCTAGCCTCTGTTTGTCAGAGGGAGGTGATGGATGGCAGGAGAGAGATCACTTGATCATTACCTGTTAGATTCACTCACTCTGAGGCACCTGGCATTGGCCAATGTTGGTAGACAGGATACTGGGCTGGATGGACTTTTGGTCTGACCCAGTACAGCCACTCTTATGTTCACACATTTTTATTGTCCTTATGTCCAATAAAGAAATCTACAATGCCAGTTCTGCTGTCTTTATCAGTGTCACTGGGCCTGAAACTGAATGGTTCTGCATTGCCAGTAGTCCCAGAATGCATGATATCATGTAACATTACAGATCATGCGTGTGTGCTATCCTAGGACATCCTCTTATATGCTACTGGGCTTCATTTATTTACCATTCTTATTTAGCTATGCAGCACATTGCTGCGCATAGCACTTTAGAGACAACAGAAAGAACGCCTGAGGAGATGATGATATAAATTAAACATGTGGCGAGGAAATGCAATCAACAATGCGTACAGTGAGGCAGTAGTTTAGGCTTACTTGCCTTTTGATGGCTGTCTGGTGCCGCAGTCAGGTTTAAATGACAATTCAGGGATATTTTCCTTCCAAACTGCTCTTCTCATGGGAAACAAAAACCATCAAAAGGATCTGTAACACAAAGAGGAAAGTGTCTGTGGGTGTGTGTAGGGATGGGGTCAGACAGACTTTTTTAGCCTGGGTCTACACTGCATTCCAGCTCCTCTTCCACTAGTTTGGGGCAAATGTTTCAGGAATGTAAAAGTTCTGAAATCTTCACCAAAGAACAAAGCTGCGTTCTGTACCAAGCCCACTGAAAGTCAGCGTCCTGCCACAAACCCTTCCAGCTCCTGCCAACAAAATCAGTAAGTCCCATTTTAGTCTGAGCTGTAGTGTCGACGTCTGTTCACCTTTGAAGAGGCTGCTGCTGAGTTCAGGCTGAAGAAGCTCTTCTGTCAAAGAACGTTTGTGTTTAAGAATAGAAAGCCCTAATTTAAAAAAAAACCAGCCTATTGTATTTTTTGAGTTCAGAGTGGCTGAAGCCCCAGACATGGTCATTGCACAGAGAGAGCCCTAAGCTTCGTTCCACATGTACCAGACTAACCGGTTTTTAAAGACATTGAGAATATCTAGATTAAGCACTTGATCTTTGCCTGGTGCTGGACAATGGCCCCATGAGGGCACTGTTCTCTCCCACCGGCCATGCTGCCTTTAGTCCATTAGGCCTCCGGGGCTTACCTCCTGTTTTGACACGCACAGCGAAGGCATTGCAAGGAGCAACAACCAGACCCATTTCGTACAGATCCCACGGCGGAGTTCGTATGATACCCAGGTAGTGGGTGTTATTTTTTATTGCAAATAAACAAGAAAGGCCATTGTGTTACTTTGGTTCTTTTGTTTCTGTCAAGAAAGCCTACATAATAAGCCTCTTGTTAGAAACAAGCCACTGGGGACCGACAGTGAATTAATTGTAATTACAGGAGCCTCTTTATTAATTTCTGACAAGAATAAAAAACCCACTCGGGCTCACCCTGCTCTCCCCACCCCGAGGCTCCTGTCCAAGTCTTATTTAAAGAGCCCATTGTCTGCAACGTGGGCTTTCAACTCCCTTCTTCTGCACTGACCTGGACGACAAGAATATTGTGCACAGCACCAGGTGGCACACCACAGGCCTAGACTCTGGGGAGCAAGCCCCTCTGAGTCCATTTCTGATCACTAGTCTGACTTGCAAAAAGGAGGAGATTGTCACAATAAGCTGGTGAAGCTAACGGGTGATGCCTAGTAAGGGATCCTCGCCTCCAAAGTTTAGGGTGGAGAGACCCTAAAGGTCAGCCGAGGAGTCAGCTTAGAGCAGCACCCAAAATGTTCAGTGGTAAGATCTCAGGCTACCTAATGGCCCACAGTAGCCCGTCACTGAACCAGAGCAGATCTTGCAGATACATGTCCAGGCTTGACTGAAACTCTCCTGGAGCTGGGGGCAGGGGGAGAGTTATGGGTTACGGGTAACCTGTTCCAAGGTGGACTAACTTCACTGTTAAATAACTCTTCTCCCTCTTGTGGAAGCCCACGACACACTCTCACCCTGCCCCCGGTTGTCATCCCTTTGTGACAAACTCCACTCAGCCTTGCTGTGCCCTGCTTAACAGCTAGTCTGATCCACTCCAGATGTAGGTGCATGGCAATGTTGGGTGCAGTGACCACTATGGGCAAGGGGCATCCTCTTTCCTCCAGCATTAGGATCTCTTTTTCAGGGGTCAAGCAGGCAGCCCACATCTCACTCTGGGTCTTCTAGGGATAGTTGGTGGCTCCTACTCCTCACTTCTCGGGTCTTCCCTTTTCCTCCCCATTTCTGATGCCCTTGGGGCTGTTCCTCTTTTTCTGCTTCTGGGGCCTCCAGAAGGTGGCCTGCATTCCACACATGAACAGTACCGTCCCTCACTTTTGCACTGCTGGTTTCATGGCTCTGGCCCCCGAGCCTTCCCAGCTTTATTCGTTTTCTATTTCCAGTTCCACAAGTGTGACAGCTCACAGGTTTGAGCCTCATGGTTCTAGGCTCTGATCTCTTGCTGTCCATCATCTCAAACATAGCACTAGGTGTTAAAAAAACCACAACAACGATAGATTCTCCCCCATTCTCCTGTTTACCTAAAGGTGCTGATTAACCAGAAGTCATTTTTTAAGCCTCATGTAATTTATATATTTTAAAATAAGGGAGACAGGTAGATATTCCATCTATCACTATTATAAAGGACACTCAACACCGTGATGAAAAAAAAAGAAACTAATTACAAGGCAGAGGCTGCAATACCACTCTCTGTAATTGTGACAAAAAATTTCAATGAACGTTTCTGTCACCAAGAGAAGTTTGATTAACTTTACAACAGGAGATGCTATCGCCTAGTATTGGAGGGTAAGGACGCTTTACTACAGTATCTGCAATTTAGATGTGGATCATTTCTTTAAGACTCAAAATGTGCTTTCAAGGCATCTTCACACTTTATTAACAGCTCAATCAGTGCCATGGTGAAAACAGCCAAAAAGCCAGGTAGTAAATAGATCTGGACTAGCAAACCCTGTGAAAAAAATACATGATGGGGCTCTATGACTCCCTGATAGAAACAGACTGTCTTTTCACTTGTACACAAGTGTACCTTGTACAGAAACGGAGTGCAAAGGTGATGGATTGAGAAGTTGAATAGCTATTCCAGGAGTGATTTTTAGCTAGAAGCCCCCACAGAGTTTGGGAGCCCATTGTGCTAGATGCTGTACAAAAATATAGCCAGAAACAAAGATATTAACATCTAAATAGGCAAGACAAAGGCTGGCAGAGAGGAAATATTGTCCTCATTTAAGAGATGGTAAACTGAGGCACAGAGATTAAGGACACTCATGTGCTTTAGTGACTTGTCCAAAGCATCTCTGCTACTGAACCCATATCTGAGTCATCACAGACCAGGCCTGTAAACTCAAGACCATTCTTCCTCTGGACCAGCCCAGGAAAGGAAGAATTGAGCTCCATCGTACTGTGACTCCTTGAAAGACTCGTGTTCAAATCCCACGGGCTGTACACCACTGGCGTAATGAGTTTGTGGTCTCAGCTGAGTCTGCTAGAATTTCTCTCCATTAAGAGCAACATGGATTAGCAGCCCATCTTCACCACAGGTCAGACTGCACCTTTGTACCACATTGTGAGCAGCACAGACTGGCCCCACCTCATGTGACCTTAGGAGGGATGGTTCTTAACAAGTGTTATCCCTCCCCCTGCGATTGGAGACAAACAGTACCAGAGCTCCCCTGGATGGAGAGACTGTGATGTGTCTCTGGTGCACACTCATGTTTTACCCTCCACCCATAGACATCCCTAGCCACATAAGAACTCAGGGACAGGCTGGCTCCACAAGGCAGGGGATGCTTACAAAGCAGGAGCTTGCCCATCCAAAACCAGTGGCCCAACCCTGTAATCCTTCCTCGAGTAAGAAGTCCAATGACAGTCAAAGGGACCACTCATGTTATTAGGGATTCCTCCTTTGAGTAAATTTTGTGACATCAGATGCAAAGCCAAGGAAGTGCAGCCAGTTCCTTACTGCTTACTTAGTGAAGGCTGTTCGTTTCTTCCCTTCAAAAAAACGGTTAATGATGAAAATCTGAAAAAGCCCCTAATGAATCTATTGGATTTGCAGCAATCAATACCATCAGCTTATGGAGGAAAGGAAAGAGTTCCCTGCCTGTACTCCATTCCCTACAGCCATCAGGGTTGAGTGTTTCAAGCATGGATCAATGAGCCATTCATTAGGGGAAGTGACCCTGCAAGAATAGCATGCATTTCCCTCACCAAGATCAAACAGAATTGCTCGGTGAGTTGCACATCAAGACTACACGTGAAATCTTTCTTGAGAGAAGGTTTGAGATCTTGAAGGTAGTTTTCACACAACAGCATCAAGTCAATCCCTGCAATGGCAGCCCACAGACAGTAGGGAGGCCGAGAGATCCCTGGAGAGTCTGTCTACACTGCACACTATGCTCAGGACAGTGGAATCTGGACTTGTCAGCTCTGTTTGCAGACCTGTGCTTCAGCATCCACACTGGATCGTAAGCCTGGGTTTCACAGCTGTGGTAATGTCCATACTGGGCTATGCAGAGCTTCCTACATGGGCTGCAGCAAGTGGTCCAGCTATATTCACATCTTGGACCTCATTCTGTGCTCCACTTAGGACTAAATCAAGAATTGCCTCTCCTCTTGTGGGTTCCAAAACCAGCTTCTCCAAGAAGCGATTGTTTAAAGTGTCAAGAAGTTCTCTCTGCATCCTGTGCTGAGGTGACATGTACCCAGCCAATATGGGCAGAGTTGAAATCCCCCATTATGTCTGAGATTTTTATTTTAATAAATAGTCTCTCTAATCAATCTGAGCCCTTCACAGTCACTATCACCATCCTGGGCAGGAGGTTTGTAATATATCCCTACTGCTCTATTGTTATTACTCAAGCACAGAATTACTGTCCATAGAGATTCTATGGTACAGTTTGGCTCATTTAAGGATTTTTTACTTCATTTGATTCTGCACTCTCTTTCACAGATAGTGCCACTCCCCCTGCCAGCACGACCTGTTCTGTCCTTCCGATCGACTTGGTACCCTGATATTACTGCACGGGCTAGAGTACGTGCTACAAGATCCAGCTTTTAAGCTACGAATGGCAGGGTACAGCTATACGTTCGGAGGGTCCTACAAAACCCAGGAACTGAGCTGCATGTTCCTGAGCGCTCTCTGCTGGCACCGTATCTGTCCACTAAAGATACGCAGGTTTGGGACAATCTTGTGCCGGTCATATCCTGTTATTGCAAATGCCCCATTCTCTGGCATTGTGGCTGGAGCCAGCTTTCCTGGGAGTGGGCTGCTCTCGTGAGCCGACTGAAGGGCTGTACCACCCCTTCTAGTCTACTGCAGCCTAAAAGGGACATGTTTTCAAACCTAGACTGTGTGTTTGGCTGGATAGGCTACAAGGAAATGTCCTCTTCATAGCACTAGTCCAAGAGCAGGGGAAGATAGCCCAAGAGGCTAGGTCCTTAGATGAGGAGATCAATACCAGGCAGGGCTTGGTTTAAGCTAATTCTACTACCCCTGTGTTTTCATGGAATTGTGGGCTCTTCATATTTTTATTCTTTGTTTTTCAAGCCTGTTTCTGCTTCGTTTTCTACTTTTATAGCCTTTTAAGCATCCCAGCAATAGTACGAGAGACTCACATTAAATCTGATTTTTTTTTCTGTTCAAACCTACTTTCAAAGCTAGAGGGACATGAAGAGAGGGAGGAAGAGGCAGTGTTCTGTGACCATCTGGGAAGCACACTGCTCAGTATAGAAAGGGAGAACTGGGAGATGACTTTTTTACCCTGAAATTTTTTGTAATCCTTAAGAAGGAGTGGGGAGGTTAGCTGGGTAGCAGTGAAAATATTTTCTCATCTCGTAAAAAGCTCCACCAACCTGGAAGGGGATCAAGGCCGTTACACCCTTTGTTTATGCATATTTGTTGCCAGCAGTTCTTCAGCTCTTAAGAGTGTTCATCCAGGAAAAACAAGGGCTTAGCTAATGCAGTAGCATTTGGATGCATCATTGTAACACTTGACAACTTGTACCTAAAGGACACTTGTCTAACACTGGCATTGATTTTGTTCCCGCAGCGGATGTAATTTAATGTGATGTTCCTAAGTGACAAGGGTAATGTGAGACCCGCATTACACACTGGTTTAAACAACGAGGAAGCCAAAACTGACACTTTTCGGCTTCACTAAGCTTTGGATCAGGCCCTAAATCTGCACTATATGAAGCTTGAAATACAGGAGCTTATGAAATGCGGATGCATTGTCGGGGACTGTAGAAATGGTAGAGGATTGTGTTCCTGAAACTTCTGGATGGATTCACGCCTCTTTGTGGGTATTATTATAAGTGTTGAGAAAGGCTTAGCTGCCTTCTGGAAAAGAAAGATATGGAAAATAAGAAACATACATGTAAGAGGATAATACGGTCATGTGAGTACCTATTGTAGTTTGAGTTGTGGTTGACAACAAAACAGGACCATCCCACAGAGAGCAGCACTTTGCATAATTGTGGATGAAGTAGAACACAGTATCTGCTGACTTGAGCTATTGAAAGTACTCTGGATCACCAGGGAAGCTGCTGTTGTGAGTCAACTAAGACTATCTCCTCCCTGAAATTACTATTTTGGTTTGTATTTACTGCTGTCTCTTTGGGACAGGCACCAGGTGACAGTCTCCAGTGAGAATTAACTCTCTGTTAGGTGGCGATAAACCTGCTTCTAAGGCATTCCACCTTCGCCTTTATTATGTACTTGGACATCACCAGATAGCATAAAAAAAAAAAAATGTCCAGTCATTTGCAGCAAACCAAAGCAAAGAGTCCCAGTCACCCATTACGTCTATCACAAAACCCCATTCCAACGATACACCTCACGGGAGTAGCATAGGTTGCAATAAAGCAAGGACTGCGAGATGATTAATAGTTGAATAGTGTCTTTCTTCAGTGTGATCACAGAATCAGAGAAATGTAATGACACAGACGCTCACTTTGCGGCAACTGGCTTTTCTGGCTCCTTATACTTTTCCTCCGACTTTATCATCTCCTGATGTTTTCCTTAAACATTTCCCTCCTGAAATGGAAGTGCAGCTCTATAATAGCTATGTGCAATTGTGCTTAGGCTGGGGAGCCAACTTCCTCTTGTAACAATAGTTATTCACTGCATGTATATAACAGACATGGAGAAGCAAAACTCAGTTGTGTATTTGACAGATTAAACATTGCCTTGAGCTTCAGTTCTTCAGTAGAGTTAACAAAAAAACAAACCCAACTTCCACTAGAAAAAAAGACCTTTGCATTTAGTGATTGTCTGCAAAGCGACTGCTTGTCTACTGCTGCTCTTTTTGGAGTGCCTCTGAAAGTATCACTTGTTAAGCCCAATAATATTGGTCTCGTCTCCTCTGCTGATATTCAAGAGTGAGAAATGACACACAACAGCCCAGGTGTCCCATATGGACACACTTCAGAGTACAGGGAAGATTCCTGACAGATGCCAAGCATAGAGGATTCAGGTCACTCCGGACGTGTTAAGGTTGTGTGTTGATAGTCTTGATTTCAGTATAACCGTATTATTTTTATTATACCTCACAGGCCCAGACTAATATTGAGTCCTGGGAGCAAGGAAAGGGGGGAGAGAGAGAGCGCGCAGATGCAACTGTCCAGCATATGGAGACAAAAGAAGAAAGTACATGGGATTTTTTCTGACAGTTCTAGAAACAGCCAGGAACTTCACGAATCACTATCCGTGTAAGCCAGCAGCCCCCTACACCCAAAACACTGATGCTTCCTGCCAAAGGAGTTAGCCATCTGAAAAGCCTATTAGCTAGTTCTAAGGATAAACAAACATCACACACACACACACACACACACACAAGCTGGCTCCCTTATTAAATGTTTTCTTCTTCCAGGTTCCTGTCACAGAGCACCTGGACCCTTTGAGAGGGAGTGAGGTCAAGCCACCTGGACTGATTAGCTGCTGCCTAAGTGGGCTGAAGGAAAGACACCTGGGCCTTATAGAAGACCTGCAGACAGGATGAAAGTTATGGCAGGGACCTGGGTCAGAAAGAGACGACACCAACAAAGAAAGCCTGTGGAGAGGGCCATGCTCCAAGCAAGAGGTGCTGGGAGTGTGGGAAGACAGACCTTTGGAGAGGAGGACCTTGGTCCAGCCGAAAATGGAATAAGGATGTTCAGAACAGAACTCAAACTTACAAAGAGTTTGTGCAGGACTTAGTAAACTGGATGCCAAAAGGAGAATGTTTTGAATATCTGGACTATGTGGACTTTAAGGGTGAAGGGGAAACTGAGGCAGGCCCTGGTGGCCAGCAGGGGGTACTATAGGGCAGTGAGTGCTTTGATACTCCTAAGATGATTTGATTTGGAGGAAATAGGAGAGAATCCATTGAATCTGCTGATAGAAGAGGAGACAATTCCGGAGAAAGAACCAACTCTTGATCGGAGAACGATGAATTAGAGCTTAAAGCTCTGTAAAACATCAGGCCCTGGAGTGATGTGGCTTTTAAGAGGAGAAGAACAGCAGCAGCAGCTGCTAAAAAGAGCGTGAGGAAAAAAATCCCTGCCCGCATCACACATGAAACCAGTTTTATCTCCTAACGTCACTGCATTTCTTACAATGGGAGAATTTGTTAAGCTGCAGACCTCTTGGTACCTCCCCAGCCAACACATCAGCATAGTGAAGAAATCTGTTCCCCCAGAAATACAGTGTTTTGTATTAAAATGCATCAGCTAATTTACACTCCCTGTTGGATGTTAAAACGGGGTTGCGGACAGACAAAGATCTAATCTGGCATCCAGCAGCAAACGGCAAAGGACTGTAGGTTTTTTGTGCCGGTGCACGTCAGTCTAGCTGCACTGCTTGTCAGACAAATGGGCTCAAGATGCCTCATTTCCTGTGCTCTCCCTGAGCTTTGTGGAGAGACTGAATAAGCACAAAGGGGGCCCTTTATGAAAAAGTAACTGCGATAATGTGGAAGAAACGATGCGGCGTTAGCCTATCACATGGCAAGGACCCTCACTGCCCATAGATGTTGGGAATGGAAGACACAGGCTGAGGGAGACACTCGGACTGCGGTGGAAATAGCCAGCGATCTTTACCTCGAGATTTAGGGTGCAGTCTCCTCATTTCTACAGGCTGGCTCAAGTCATGCAGCTGATGGGGGGTGGTAATTTGATCCCCCATCCATTGCGAGCAGCTGCACCCCAAGGGGGATTCCCCCTATGCACAAGCAGCCAGCGTTAGCACCATCATTTCCCCTTCTGGGTTCTGCAAGGAGAGGACGGTGACACTGGCTGAGGCTGCATAGGAGAGGAATCAAATCAATGTGTCTCCCAAGCACGTACCCAAACACCTCGCCCATACCTCACAGAACGGGGGTGTCACTGGCTGACTGTATCCCCACCCCACAGGACAATGGAGTTTGTGCACCTTGTGCCATGCAAGCCTCCTTTGAAATGGCCTTTCCATTGGAGGCCCTGAGGGAGTTCAGAGCTCAGGGTAGTGTGCGAGATCTAACTGGGTAAATTCTCCTCCAAGGGCCTTGTAAATAAAGGGCTGACAATTTCAGATCCCAGAGGTCCAGATCCTCAGCTAGCCTCAGTGGGTAGAACCCAACAGAATTGAACTCCAGGTACGCCTGTCTCAGCCGTACCCATTCTAATGAAAGCACCAGACATGGTTCCTTTCACACAGAGCACCCCAGCAGCCTTTATATCGATTGAGACAAATTCAGCCTCCTTTACAGCCCACTGACTTCCTCTGGCTACCTCTCTCTCGTAGATCATGAGGATAGTTCAGTCACAGAGGTTATATCTGCCTGGGTTAAGGAACTAGGAAACATGCATGAGCAATTCATGTGTCCTTCAAATTAGACAGTCGTTTACTTCTGTCTCCCTCACTTACCTGTTCTTATCTCACTTTACAGCACACATTAATAGCATGATAAACAAATTAATTCCACACCATTAGATTTTCTACCCTATTTTTCCTATTCTAGTCCCACAGGTGGACTCTGCATCTGACTGAAGTATGGGAATATAGCTAAAATATTCTATTCATTTTGAATAGACTTAGCCAACAAAGATGACATCCACCAATCATTGTAGAAAACGTTGATGGTTACAATCTAAAACCCAGTTGCTTTAGCCTCCTACACTGATCCTTGTCATTTCAGACAGATTGTTTTGTTTCAGATTATATTCCTGGCAGAACACAGGCATAACTTTGTTTAATGTTTTATTTTCCTTTACACTGGAATTTCCCAGGGGCTGACCTGAAGATCTGTTACTACCTGAAGAAGATTGGGGAAATCAGTCTCATGATTTACAATACTGCCTGTCCTTTTGGTTCACTATTCCTCAGTCACATTTCCCAGAGACTTTTCTAACAAGAAAACCTGAGAATCTGCATGTACAGTGAATGTGCTCTGTGTATAGTGTACAGTGTGTGTGAGAGAGAATTTGGAAGTGTCTGTAGCAACGACAAGGAATATTATTTTGTAATATGTCCGACGACTTTGAAAGGGCAGTTATGTTGTCAAGACCTCATTGTTGTTAAAGTTCAGTCAAACGGGCAGAAGAACCATACAAATGAAAACAGTAAATAATTGGAGATCAAGATAAATAGCAGAAATCATTTGAGTCAATCCTAACGAGTGAGCATCCATCTCCAATCACTCAAGATTGATAATACTAAAAGACATCTTGATAATCAGTTTTATCATGATGGATAGGGGGTTAGTTTAATGAATGAACATCAGGATTAGAATTTCATTAGAGAGTTTATTAGAGTTAAAAAAACCTGCAAATGCATGTGGCAAATCTTCTGTCAAGTTGGATGCCTTAGAAAACGCAGGCGTGAATAAGTTTCTGTCCACATGATAAATGCTGAAATATCACATACATTTGCGTCAGGAGGAGTTTGAATGGAATCTACTGCAGCAAACCGTGTCTTCTGGAAAGATATTATGCCTACTACTATGTAATTTAGCAGTCATGAGAGCTGAACTAACATAATGTAATTGTATTTTAATGTCTTCTGAGAGATTGAGAATCATTAGTCATCATCTAAGGAGACAACACAGACTGAAGTCACATGTGATTATGGCAAATTTCTGGATTTATTGTGTTCCCCACCACCATCCTTTCAGTCAAATTCCACAGGGTATTTCCATATTATTTCATCCTCAGGGCTTCACAACTGACTTTCCTGCTTGAGGGAAGTGTCACAAGGCAAAAAGTCTCGATGTCTTAAAGAAAAAGAAAACAGATCCTTTCACATGGTCAGCATCAGCTTGGCTGCCTAAAGTAAGGTCACTAGGTTTCTTGGGTCAATTCCTCTGCTGGTGTAATTTAGAGGTGCTCCACTGAATTCAATGGAGCAGTGCCTGTTAACAGCTGATAAGGATCTGGCCCCTTTGACTCTAAAACCTTGGCATGGACTTCATAACAAAAAAAAAAAAAAAAAAAAAACTTAACTTTATTTGCTTTCCATACCATTTAACACACTGGCTGTGCTCTGCCTCTTGAGGCTATTGGGGATTTGTTCAATCATTTAGTTAATTTTATCATTTTACCCATTACATTGAGCCAAGATGATACGCCGGACGGGCAAAGAATGCTAATGAAAATCGTGAAGATCCAGCTCAATAGGACGTTATAAGCAATGTACGGGTCTGGATTTTATTATTTTTTAAATAAACCTTAAGCAGTGATTTTTACTCTGAGGAAAGGTAGTTTCTCTATTGTTAACTGAAATGCCATAGGCAATGTAAGTGCTAATAACATACACACACAATGATTATAAACTCTCTGGTGTTACAATAAGTACGTTGGTTAAGTGAGTGGTTCTCTGGAATGCAAATGAATTTAAATAATTTTCGCTGAAGATCTTCTCCCCCCGCCCCGCCCCTTTCCATGTGTTAAAAAACAACCCTACCCGATAAACATAAGTGTGACAAACAAGAACAATCCTTTTACCATTTCTTAACTCTAAGACTACAGCGTGGGGTGGGAGTGGGGGTGGGGGAGGGGAAGGATGCAATTATATAGCTTCTGCTCAGGAAGATTTATAGAAATAAGAGAGATTGTGGATTTTTAGTGGAAAATTTGTATTCATTTTTTTCCCAAAAATTATAATATGCAACGTTAAGCACTGAATAATATGGGGGTCAGTACTACTCACATGCTTGAAACCAGGCATGCGCGTAAATACTTTGCACAATAGAAGCCCATGATCCCAAGTCTTGTGGTCTTTAATCTGGGCAAAACTGCTATTTATGAAACCAGACAGGGCCTCTTCCCAGTTGCCTCCAGCTTCATTTTCCATGGACTACACACAAGATACTACCGCCTCAGGCCTAATTTCTTGGGGGAGGGGGACACTAGATGGGGACATTGTGAACCCCCCCCCCCCCG
>ML677372.1:26383435-26492927 GCA_007922305.1 Dermatemys mawii
TATAAAGTAGCCTAGAATTACTGTTTACCTGTAAGGGGTTAAGCTAAAGGTAACCTGAGAGGTGGACAACTGACCAATGAGAAATTCCTCAGGAGACAAAGGATTTTGAGTTTCAGTTTCTCTTTGGGTCTCTTCTCTGTTCAACTCGGCTATGGGATGAATCACATGTACTTCTTTCACTGTAACTATAAGCTTTCTATCCAGTAACAAGTAAGGTAGTCAGTAAATTTACCTTCTTTTTATCACTTGGAAAATTCTCCAGTTGGTAGAAATCTCTCTCTGTGTTTCTCTAATACTGTAAAACTTCACCAGGAGGAGAAATTCGGGGAGGGGGTTGTCTTTAACTCTTTATTGATTATTGTAGTGCTGTTCTACTGATTTTTCTATAAGGGATTTATTCCTTTTTAAGAATTTGACTGCTTGTTTTCCATTGTGTAAGATCCTGGTTTTGGATCGGGCACATCTCGCAGGCTCAGGCAAGGTTTGTTTTTTTTCTCTCAGGCTTCCCAGAGAAGGAAGAAATTTGGGGGGCTTAGTGGAGAGGGAAAGAAGATTCCCAAACTCCCCTTTGTCCTAGTTTTTGGATAACTGAGTTTGGTGGTGGCAGCATACCAGGTCCAGACACAGGAGAAGTCTGGGGGGAAAAGTTTTAACCTAAGCTGGTAAAATAAGCTTGGGGGTTTATTTCTTTTTTCATGCAGGTCCCCACATCTGTACCCTAGAGTTCAGAGTGGGGAGGCAATCCTGACATGGTTGGCAGTGGTGGGATGAAATTTTGTGAATCTAAAACACAGAATTTTGCAGAAAGCAGTTTAAATTTCCACAGTTACTAAAAACAAGCAGTTTTTCTCTAAGCTGAGAATGCTAATGACCTCTCAGCAAGGAGCAAAGCAGGCAATTGTGCAGAGGTAAACACCACAGGGGTCACTCTGGTGGAACTTGCTTTTTAGGTATTGGAGCTATAGCTGGCTCCACACTTTGTCTTTTTTCAGCTGCCTGAGGGCAGAGAGGTGAAGGTTTTTTGGGGTTTTTTTGAGAGGGTTTTCTCCTGCTGGATAGCAGAGATTAGCCCAGGTTTGCAGTTAAGAATTAAATAGGCTCGTTAAGTGCTAGGTAATCACCCCAGGGGTTCCCTGTGGAGGGGAAGAAACTGACCAGTCCAGTTTTTGAGAATCAGAGTAGTAGGGTATTTCTCCCTCTGCTGGTAGGCAGAGAATTAACACCCTGCTGAAAGAATTTCCAAGAAAATTTTGTTTAATTTTCAGTTAGTAAGTTAAACACAAAGATTAAAATGACAGGTGGTAAGGGCCAAAAGGATTTAGAATTAGCCAAATTCCAAAATGAGGAGAGACAAAGGGAACATATCCGAGAGATGGAGAGAATGAGGGGAAAACGCTTGGAGCAAGAACTAGAGAAAAAGCGCGCAGACGCTGCACACTGGAGGAATATGGAGATGAAGGAAAGAGAGAGACAGCATGAACTGGAGTTAGAAAAGGCACAGACTGCACAGAATATACCAGCCCTGCCTAACAACCCTTCTCCAGGTACCGCTTTCCATCACAGGAAATTCCCCACCTACAAGGCAGGCGATGATACAGAGGCCTTAGCCAATTTCGAGAGGACCTGTTTTGGGTACAGCCTCCCCGAAGACCAGTATATGGTGGAGCTGAGACCACAGCTCAGTGGACCCTTAGCAGAGGTGGCAGCAGAAATGCCTCAGGTAAACATGAACAGTTATGAACATTTTAAAAAACAGGCCTGAATCCGAATGGGGATAACGCCGAGCATGCCCGTTGGCTGTTCAGAGCTCTAAAGTGGAACCCGGACATGGCTTTTTCCTCAACACGCCTACCTGATTGTAAAGAATTGGGATGCCTGGATATCAGGAGCAAAGGCTAACTCTCATGAAGAGCTGTCTTTCCTAATGCAAATGGAGCAGTTCTTAGAGGGTGTTCCTGAGGAAATAGAAAGGTACATCCAAGATGGGAAACCCGAAACTGTAATCAAGGCAGGGGAGATTGGGACCAGATGGGTGGAGGTGGCAGAGAAGAAAAAAACCCGCCTAGCAGTGGGAGTGGATCCCAGAAGGGACAACCAGGGACCACATCCTATCAGAGGCGGCAGCCCCAAACTCCATCTACATCCCAAGGAAAACCCCAGACACCTCATCGTTCCACCCCACCAGTCTCCAGCAACCAACCTCGGCCCAGTGACCAGTCGGCTGGGCGATGTTTTGAATGTCATGAGCTGGGGCATATTAAGGTCAACTGCCACAAGAACACCAACCGAACACTGTGCATTACCCCAAAGTCACACTCCGGGTCCGCAGGCCCAGATACCCTCAGAGCAAAGGGAAACTGTGAGAGTGGGCGGAAAGAAGGTTTCAGCGTGAAGGGACACTGGAGCTCAGATGTCACTTATCCACCAATCCTTAGTGGACCCCAAGTTAATCAACCCAGAGGTTAAAGTGACAATTCAACCCTTCAAGTCAGACTCTTTCGACTTACCTACAGCCAATTTACCTGTCCAGTACAAGGGCTGGTCAGGAATGTGGACTTTTGCAGTCTACGATGATTATCCCATTCCCATGCTGCTAGGGGATGATCTAGCCAATCATGTGAAGCTAACCAAGAGGGTGGGAATAGTCACCCACAGCCAGGCTAAGCAAGCTTGCACACCTATCCCTGTTCATGAGCCTTCCACCAGGGGCCCAACTGGGTTACCAGAGACCCTGATGAAGATGGTGGAACCGGATTCCCTGCCCACGACTGAAACAGCCGTAGAAGATCCAGTCCCAGAGACCCAGCCAAAGCCAGTCCCTGGACCAGAACTGGCGAAGCAACCAACACCCGAACCATTGTCAGCACAAAGCCCAGTGCTTGCAACCCCATCTACCACTCCAACACCAGAGGGCAACCTCAAGCCAGCACTCAGCCATTGAACCATTCTTCCTGGAACAAACACAGCATTTCCCTGTAGGACCAGAGCAACGAACTGAGGCATTTTGAAAATCTGACCTTTGCTGTCAATTAGAACAACTGGCTAATGCGAATTCTTGAATAATCCAGCCTCTGTTCAGGTGCCTCAAAGGAAGTGGAGCTTTTTTCGAAACTCTGGCACTCACTGGTTACTTTCATCCACTGTATATGTTGGGCTCTCATTTTAACTTTCACCTCCACAACAGAATATTCCATCAACTGCAAACTCATCTCCACACCAGCTATTTACGATTCTCCATGGTTGCAAGAACTGTACAGGATGACACGGTTTAAATATGAGTGGCTTGGAGCATGGGCAAATTGTTGTCACCAGAGAGTCAAGATCTACATGATGACTTTTTAACTACCAAACAAATAGGTTTAACATTAGCTTGGTGTGAATTCCTCAGTCTAGAAACTGAACTACAAGAAGTTGGTCTTCATAAGCAGATAACTGATTACAAGACTGAGCCAATGATAAAACAGTGAAACAGAGTGCCCTGGGATTTAAGGATTTCAAATAAGGCTGTCAAAAATATGTAATAATATTGTCAGATCAATTTGCTGTCGAGTACAGGTGTGATGTGATAAAATTTCAGAGTGTTTAGCAGATTACATTCTAGAAACAGTAATTTAGGAGTAACAAATTACAATAAATCAAACTTTAAAGTCTGAAAGCACGTACTAATAGATATAGAGTGTGACTGAAGAGAACGAGCAAATTTAAGCAATATTCTTGAGTTGAGAAAAAGCAAGTTTAACTGCTTCTGAAAGATGATGATCAAAGTCTAGTTAAGTACTGAATCAATAAGACTACCAAGATTATAGGGGAAAGATGACTTTGAATATTGTGCTCTTCACGCTTCTAATAAGTGTTCTAGGAGTGGCAATAATCTAAGGTGAAAGCATGCTATGTAGGGATGGATATGTACAGAAATCTCCTCCAAATAAGAGACTGGCATAAGTAGAACCAGTCACTTTTTTCATCCAACCAGTTTTCCATTGGTAAATGCCATTTCAAGTGAAACTAAAAAATCATGAAATCATATTTAGATAAAATTGTCTAAAAGAAAATGGAAAAAATGTCAGAACAGCCTGTTTTGACATTTTCAAAACAAAAATTGATTTTTTATTTTGAAAGGACTGTTTCAAAATTATATTTTTAATTAAAAAGGGTCAAATGAAATTTCAAATTCAAAGCAGTGTGTTTCAATTGAATCACATGAATTTTTGTGTCAAAATATTCAAAATTTTGTTTTTTCACTCCAACTTGAAATTAGTTTTTCCTTGAAATCTCAGCTTTTTCATAGAGTGTAAAATCCATTTTCTGATCAGCCTTAGGCATAACCATTTATGATCTCAGGATTCTCTTGATAAACATGTTTTCTCTAGTGTGCCAGGTATTATGGGCCAGCTTCTCTGGGGTGCAAATTAACCTTGGCGCCAATGAGTCAGGCTGTGGTATGGTTTGTAGCATCCTGGAAGAGATCGCGGCATTTTTAGTTGAGAATGGGTCAACTTCTTATGTGAATGGGTTGCATATGGCTTTAGGATCTTCCTTTTCTGTTCATAGACGTGACAATATACTTCGACATTTATCTCCACCTTCAGAATAAGAATCAACTGGTTTGTTATCTTGCTGCAAGACAATAGCCTTCCAAAAAACAAAAAAACTAAACATCTCCCAAGGATAGCTTCAGCTCCTCTTTCCAATAGGAGAAGAAGGAAGAGGAGGAGGAGGAGGAGTCAGATGGTGATGGTTGTTCCTAGACTGAACAGAGTGAGAAGCTCAAGCATTCTCTTGGTCAGTGGCTCTGAAATTCTCAAGATTTTTCAAAAGTGACCAATGATCTTAGGTGTCTCCATTTTTGGATGCCCAACATGATGCATTTTAAAAGGGGCCTGATTTTCAGATGGCAGGAGCTCAGAACTTTCTGAAAATCAGGAGGTCACTTAAAGCTGTCTCAAGTTGGGAACAAAAAAAAACAAAACAAATCAAATCACTGGTCACTTCTTGCTTCACCTTGTCCTCTTAGCCAGAGTCAGTAATGCAGACCGACAGCCACAGAGCATGAAAAAGTGGCACAACTCTTCCAAACCAGCTGCCCAGGCTTGATGTTCTTGGTCTGAAATCAGAGAGTTTTCCTTCTGCTAGGCAGACTATCTGCCACAGCTGCCTGATAGAGGCACAGAAAGGGGAACTGACTTGCCCAAGACAACCCACCAGTCCATCTTAGAGCCATGAGAAGAACCCACTTCTCCTGAGTCTCCCTCCACTGAACATGTTTTCTGCTACTAGTGCCAAGGTTCATGTTCATTGCAGTCCAATTGCCAGCTGAACTCAAATTGCTTTCAAAGTGAATCTAGAACTAATTGGCTTAAAAATGACTTACCACATCTTGAAGGAAACGGGCCAAACACCTATGAATACTTGCTGAGTGGCAGAAAGCCAGAATGAAAGGGCTGAAATTTGTGCAAGCCTCTTTGGAGATGCTTGTTCTTAAACACAAAAGTCTTTTCTGTTCTGAGTCTAAACAAATCAAACCACCATTCCCAACTAACAGATTCACGACAGCATCAGGAAGTTAGTTTGAGAGAAGCACTTTGCAGATATTAATTAAAAAACTGCATGTTTTTATCTCTAGTCAAAATCCTATGTGAATTCACAGACAAACCAGGAATGATCTTTGGGAGCCACAGCAACTTGCCAGTGCAGTCATAGACATTGCAAAGACTGTACCCTACTGCTGGGCAAAGACAAGTTTTGGTCCCAAATAAGAACACTAAGCAGCTGAAGACATCACCTTCAGTCAGAGGGAAAATTTACTATTTAAAACAGAATCTGACTTCTAGACTGCATTTCATACTCACAGAATATCAGGGTTGGAAGGGACCTCAGGAGGTATCTAGTCCAACCCCCTGCTCAAAGCAGGTCCAATCCCCAACTAAATCATCCCAGCCAGGGCTTTGTCGTCAAGCTTGACCTTAAAAACTGCTAAGGAAGGAGATTCCACCACCTCCCTAGGTAACCCATTCCAGTGCTTCACCACCCTCCTAGTGAATTTTTTTTCCTCCCCAATATCCAACCTAAACTTCGCCCTCTGCAACTTGAGATCATTACTCCTTGTTTTGTCATGTGCTACCACTGAGAACAGTCTAGATCCAGCCTCTTTGGAATTCAGGTAGTTGAAAGCATTTATAAAACCCACCCTCATTTTTCTCTTCTTCAGAAGAAACAATCTCAGTTCATTCAGCCTCTCCTCATAAGTCACGTGCTCCAGCCCCCTAATCATTTTTGTTGTCCTTCGCTGAACTCTTTCCAGTTTTTCCACATCCTTCTTGTAGGGTGGGCTTCAAAACTGTATGCAGTACTCCAGCTGAGGCCTCACCAATGCTGAACAGAGGGGAACAATCATGTCTCTCAATTGGCTGTCAATGCTCCTGCTTATACAGCCTAAAATGCTGGTATCTCCCAAGGTACTTTAAAAAAATAATGAGTTTGGTGCTGGACTCTGAGTACAATGACTATAAGGGAGCATATCAGCGGTTATCCTTTCAGTAATAGTAACCTTGGATGTTAGTAGCTCTTTTAAATTGGAGAAAGTTGCCCAGCACAAGGTTACCATCTGCACTTTTAAATAGCATGGTGGAATCCAATGACTTCTAGGAAATCCACCAGATCCAAGGAGATGGGACCTTGAGTTAATGTTTTATGTACATGATGGCATCTCTTTCAACATGGTACCCCTTAGTTCTATCCATTCTAACCAAGGTGGAGTCACCCAGGCATACCACACGTTCCAGCCAAAGGTCCTCTCCCACCTCTGAAAAGGTTAGTGTGCTCTTGATACTTTTCCTCTCGTTAGAAGGATGGCATCTTTAACATGCTGAAATTCACAGCTGTACCAAGAGACAAGACGGGAGATATGTTTCACTTAAGGCCTAGAGTATGTGGATTTCAACCACATTGCACAACACACCTAGCAGGGCACTATCATGTTGTCAGACCAGTAATTTCACTAATCAGAAGCCACATTCTTCTGGACCAGATGGGAAAATGCTATAAGCGGAGTGGTCTTGATTCTTGTATTAGTTGTCAGTCAAGTCCAGTACAGAGTAGGTTGACAAATAGTGTTGGTTGTTTTATCCTGTGAGATCATGTCTGACCCTGCCTTAGAGGCAAGGGAGCAAAACACTGATTCACAACATCAATTGCAGCAGGCAGAGATCAAGTAACATAAAGAAGGTTTGTCTACATCATTCGAAAGCAGGTCATTAGCTATTGTTGTCAAACTCGAGTGGTGTATAGTGAACCAGAGTACAAAAGTAAATAACCGAGTCTCAGTTTCTGATGACTGCCATTTTTTCTAATTGACTTAAGTTTGTCCAGTAACGAATATATTCAATTATGACTCCAGCACCTCTCTCCTTCCCGACTGCACATCCCTTTGACAATCGTAGCACTTACACACATAGAAAGGTAACGGGGGTGGGGGGGTAAGTATTTCATGGATTTTAGCAATTTAGCACCTAGAAACAGGGAATCGAGAAGCATGTGACCTGCAGTGCTCCACAGGCCACGAAAAACAGATTACAGTTAGGGAACCATTCACTGGCTGAAAAATCAAAGGAATATTTTTCCATACAAGGAGAGAGGGGCTGTAGATTCATTCAGTTAGTGCCCCACAGATATCTACTTGGGTTCAGAAGCAGCATACCCTTCCTTCTATTATGTAGTGCATCTTTTTACTCAGCGAGTGAGACAAAGAGTTTCACTTTTCTCCTGTTGCGCCAAATCTCTTTCCCCAGCAATCCTTTACTTCAGTTTTTCTTCTTCCAAATGTGGGTCACAAGCAGTTTTGCTGACTTCACTTTTTGCCGCATCGTGTTTTCCTCAGATGCAGAGTCTGCTGGGGTTGCTCCTGTGTCCCGCTCTTTTCAGCTTGGGGTTGGAATTGTTCCATAGAGACATGCAGGTTAGCCAATTTCTGTCAGGATTTCGATGGAAAATGCACTGTCAGTTCTGATTTCTCACATCACTATCTCAAATGGGCAGAAAAGGACAACTAAACTGGCAATCAGTTTCCAACAAGAGAAGGTCAGAACAGACTCTGCCTTGTGTGAAGAACTGTCAGCTATTATGACAATGCCATAATAGCGCGAGCTAGCAGAGCAGGTCATTGAATGTGCAGGTTGGAAGAACACTCACCTAGAGTTCAGCCCTGGGGGTTCTGGTCTGATGGTGAAACTCACCCCAATGCAGAGAGCCCCCACAAGCACCTCTTTACCAATTAAGCTCTGTCACCTTAAGTGGTTCATAGGACCCTAGGTGAACTCTGTTCACCTAGGTGAATTTCACCCAAATTATTTTTATACAGCTTACTGCAGAACATGTAAGTAATATTGAGTGGTTAGCAGGGGCTGAAAGCAGGATCTTGATCTAAAAGCAGGAGCATCTACTGTATGCGCTAATGTCCATGCTCCCATAACAAATGTATAAACTTTATTACATCGATGCACTCATCCCGGGGACAAAAAGCCCTGCACTGTTAATGTGGGTTACACATACATTATCTTAGCTGTCTGGAATCCACCTTCCAGCAGATCCCTGCCCAAATGATAGGAAGGATTTGCAGCTGCTTCACTTTAGCGTTGAAGAGAGCCGAGCCTTAACAGTGCCTCAGATACTGAAAGCTTTAAAACTCATAATTAGTGAGCAACACATGTGCTATTTGTAGCTGTCAAATCATAGAAACCTACCACTAAAGCTATTCCTTCCCTAAGAACCAACTCCCATGAAAAGAACAGAATGATTGGGAGTCCACCTATAAGCACCAGTGCAGACAACTATGGGGGTTAGTTTGTAGCTTAATCGAGGTTACCTATGACATGAGACAGCAACAGAGAAAGCACATCCGGCATTTGAAACACTTCTACAAACACACTGATAGGGAAAAATTCATCCCTGTGCAAAGGACCAGCAAAAGGCAGAGATACTATTTAAGATTGCTGAAAAGATTCTAAGTGCAACAATAAATACCAGAGTGGGAGCTTAACAGCCAGGCTAATCTGAGTGAATAGCTGGCAATGGTTGTATTTCCAGTTTACATGATTACAGATTCAGAATGGAAGTGTCACCCTTGTACAAAGTACCACTCTCAGCTTCTCTGTCTGCAGGGGAGAGAGGCTGTAGATATTGCAGACAATTTTAATTCAGCCACTGAGCAAAAAAGTGTTGATATTCATCTGTTTGGCAGGAGGAAGGATTAAAACCCCCATACCTTCCTTGCCCCTGGCTAGAAAGCATGATATCAAAGAGAATGGCTACAAATGACTGACTTGGTTTACTGAACACAAGATTATGCAGTCCCCCATGTCAGACAAAACAGCATTTGGTCTAAATGTTGGCAGACTTAATGCTTGATAAAGTTTGTGACAACACTAAAACTCAATATCTGAACCCCTCTCTGCACCCAGAAGGTGAATTGATATTGAACTGAAGCCTTCTCATGCAGCTACAAAATAAACCCTTAAAACCTGCAGTAAATGGAACACCACGATGCCTTTGGTCAATTGCACTGTTTTCAGGTCACTAGATCCTGCCCATGGACTTCCCCCAGCAGCACATGCGCACCAGGCAAGGTGCTGAACCAACATAAGCCAATAACTTTTAGGAAATGGAAAGCAGAGTCTGTTGAATAGATGTTTCCAATTCCCTACACCATCGGAATCTGTTTGAGTCATACGGCAGATTTTCCAACAGCTCCTCGACTCCAGTTGATTTCAGACCCATTTGGTAATGTCAATGCAATGTCAGGGTATACGGAGTCATTTTTCAGATCTAAGGGCATGTGAATATAACTGTAGTTTTTAAAACCATTATGAGCACTTAATCTGCATTTTTAACATGGGGAAGTACAGTTATGCTAATCTAACAATTCAGAAAACCCATCAGCTCCTAACGTGACCCCTTTTACAGACACACTCCCACACCCCTGCATGGAGTTCTGACATATGCTGCCAAGGCTCGAGATTCTTCCACTCATCTTATTTCTAAACGCTATAGGAAAAAAATGCAGTTGAAGAAAAGAAGATTACGGCATTAGTTATAGACCCAGTTCAATTCTCTGTTCCACCACAAGCTTCCTAAAGACTGGGATTGTTCAGTGCGGAAAAGAGAGAGGACTAAACCTAGATGGTCAGGGAGGCAACTCCATGCTCTGAGTATCCCTAAGGATCAGAGTACCAGTTGCTGGGACTGGACGACCAGAGGTTGGCTCACTCGATGGTGACCTGTTCTATTCATTCCTCTGAAGCACTTGGCACCAGCCATTGTGAGAAGACAGGATACAAAGCTGGATGGACCACTGGCATGACCCATAGGATTCTTATCTTCCTGTATGATAGTAAACCACAGCTACTGGGAGCTGCGGATGGCCCTGCGAATGTAAAAAGAACTGCCTGGTGGCCCACCGGCGGATTATTTTGATGGGTTGCATGCAGCCTGTGGGCAGTAGGTTGCCCACCAGTGCTCTAGCATCAGGACTCTCCACTTTGGTTCTCTTTGTTAGGCCAGGTGGGCATGGTAAATACACAGCCACATCATCTCAGACACACTATATTCATACTGAGTAATTAGATATCTATCCCGAGGAATGAAAACAATGTAAAGCAATGAGAAATGCTGTATGCAACAGTGACTTTTCAAATGCTAGTGATGACAAAAGGTTAAAAATGTTAATTGGCTGTTGTTGTGTTGTTTTAAAACCACAAAGTATTAGCTTAGTATTAGTTTACTGATTATACATTGTAATTTGTTGTCTGCTGCAAAGATTGCTTGGTATCTGAATCAACGTAAAGAACATTATTTGCAAAAACACTTGAACAGTGTGAAATTCATGAATTATACATCTATCTATAGCATATGATGAGAGGCAAAGTGTGTTCTCAAGACCCAAGTTTCCTAATTCGTTAGATCCAGTCATACAAATACTCCTTATGCAACAAATAAATTAGATTAATTGGATTAAAACATAGAGTATGAAGCAGAAACGTGGCCCGACCCTATGTAGAACCACAAGGCCCCTAATCAGAACGCATGGGAATCAAAAGAGCCCCACCAGCACTATTCTAATAGCAGAACTTCACGTGGATTCGGTACTTTTGATTATAAGGAGGGCAGATCTGCTGCCTGATTTTGTATTTTGGCAAATGTCCTCTCTATATTCCCCACCTAAAATCTGTCTTCACAACAAAATAATTCCTTCCTTCTTACTATTGTAAGAGGATAAATGCTGTTGGCAGTGCATTCCAAATACAGGATTATACAGCAGTTGGTTTTACTCAGGTAAAATAAGTATTTGCTGATCTTATTGATAAATTCAAGTATTTGGCGATTGCAAAAACAAGGCATTAGTGAATAGTTTTGTTTGTTTTGTTTTTTTTTTTACTTGGCTGAGATGTGTTAAACAAATGATGTCCAAAAATTGAAAGATTTGAGAAGAGTTCCCCATCTGGTCTGATGAGAGGTTTGGATGTATTCTAGTAGCAGTTTAGAGTTCTCTAGTGTAGATAGGCATGGAGTTTCTGAACAGGAATATGAATGGCAGAAGTAAACACACTGGGCCAGATCCTCAGTCCCTCCTCTGACCTTGCTGAACCACTCCTGTAATGCAAGTGGGCTGGAAGTCTGCCCTGCACTGGGCAGCTAAGAATTTCCTCAGTAGAAGAGTACTGAGATTCCTTGGCTGGCATAGATCCAACATGGCTGGCTAAGCCATCTTCTCCTAGCCCTCTGAGTGTAGGCGGTGCTGTCCAAAGGGGAAGGGGCACGATCGGTCATGCTCATTGACTTTAATGGAAGCTGGTTTCATACCCAGATAGTGTTCCTGGGGTGGGAGGAGAGGAAGTGATGCTGATTATTCACTAAAACTTCTGTGCCTTGTAAAAGCTGCAACCAAGAAAGGGGTCCAGGAGGAGCAAGGAAGAGGTGGGTTCCTTGGCAGGGCATTCAGCCAGAGAGCTAGATGTACCTGGGAGGGAGGCAGAGGAGGTCTGGGTGTACAGAAAGGGGAGCTGGGGGTGGGGACTGGGTTACCTAGCCAAGTCTGGTCTAACCTTACCAAAGTGGGCAGATTTGCACTAGAGAATGCGCAGGCCGAAGTCCAGTTAATATTTTATCTGAACTAGTCCTCCATTGCTAGTGGAAATTTTAGCTCCTCTTTTCTCTCCAGCCTACTCAGGTGGGATGTCCTTGCCCTCTCTTCTAGAGGTCTCAGTTAAAAACATCTAAAGCTTCACAAAAGAGAAGGCAGAAAATTAATCCGAGATGAACTCCTCCCTGATTGGTTACATGAACCAACGCCCCGCCTCCAGCTCTCACAAGCCTTGAGCTGTTGCAAAGGGGTCTCCTGCAGAGCCAGCCAGCCAAGCAATGCTCGCCCTGCTTTCAGGGGTCTCTGAAGGGAGACGATAAGGAAGGATTTCAGAGAATAAATGGGATCCAAACTAGAGAAGAACTAATGCAGCGGCTGGTTTGCTCATCCTCTTCTAGATGTCAGCTGCTCCCACTGCTTTGCTGATCCAAAACATGATTCATTCTTGGATTGAAAAAAAAAAAAAAAAAAAAAAAAACAAAACCGCCCCGTGTGTGCGCTCTAGGCCCCCTAACAATCAGCGGTAAAAGTAGCAAAAAAAAAAAAAAAAAAAGAGAAAAGATAAATCATGCAGCAAACCCAATAAAATAAGAAAAATTAGTGTACTAGGCAGTAAACATAGCAGTAAAATCCATCTCTCACTCCATCCAAAGCCTATCACATAGGCAGCTTTAGCAGCATGTCCTGAAAGCAAATTCAGGTTGTTTCGGGAGGGGGGTGGGGGGAAATCGGAGCTAAGGGTCCCCCTCCCGTCTTTCTTAATGCAAGAGGCAGCAGATGTGAGTGTCCTGAATGTGGTACACGGAAAGGGGGGGGTCCCTGTGGATGCACAAAAGCTAGAAGAGGGGCCATTTGTCCCCACACTTGTGCTCTAGGCATCCTAGGAGCAGCAGTACAAATCACTCTCAACTGATAGTGTTCCAGATCCAAGCCAACACCCACAAGGGCATTAGCACCATCTGCTACCAGCAAGACGCACCAGTCACTAAGCAGGCTGCTGCATTTGGCCACTGCCCCACTCTCTGAAGGGATACGAGATGTAACCCCATGGGAAGCACGTGAAGAGAGTCGAACCCTGAAGTGGGACAAGAGTAGCCTGAGAAAAAGGAGACCACTTCTTAAGCTGCTGCGGACGGAAAGGAAGCATTTCTGGGCACTGTATTAACGTGATGGTGCATCACCGGCTAGGCTTGAACCCGATTAACTGATGGTGTGCACACCCTTGGAGTTAGGGAGGCTATCAACCCCTTTTACATCTTCCCAGGCAGTTCCCCCCAGCCCGCCACCACTCTGTACAGCTGTTTGTCTCCCTTGTCAGGAGGCATTTAGGACTTGCTTAGAGGGTTTGCTCCTTCCTCTTCCCAAAATCCTGGCTCTGGATCTTCCCATGAAACGACGCATGACATACCTACATCTGGCCAATGACAATTCCGCCCTGTTCAATTTCAGTTCCCATTGATTTCGGAGACACACATTTCTGAGATGTACGGGATCATTAGATTATCCTGTTTAGCCATTTATTTGGGTCTGTCTATATGTACAGACTTTTTCACTGGAGTCTCCAGAAAAGATGCTGCCATCACTGTTATTCAGGTAGCATCGCCGTCCACAGAGTCCTGAACTATTAGGCAACATTGCTCCGAGAGCCTCCGAGCTAAGGTAATTTGGGGACTAAATCAAATTTTATCGCTGGATGAGGTTAGTGGATATTAATGGGAGAGCAGGAGTTTGCACTGAATCATTCATGTGAATAAATGGAGAGCTTCTGTTTAATACTTAATACCACAGGCACTAATATCTTCTGAAAAATGGAGAGGATCTGCTGCAAGTTACATTTACCATGGTGGAGGAGTCATCTCACTTTGGCAAGATGGCCATTCCTGTATGTCAGCAATGGTTCTACTTTGGAACTGCATAATCAGTGCTGTTATAAACCAACTATGCACACCCCTAGAATACAGCTCACTTCTAGACATCCTAATGCCATGAAGAGGTTGTGAAACTGGAGGGGATTCAGAGAAGACCAACAGGAGTGAGACGCTTTATTAGCGCATGCAGAAAAATCAGAACGCAGTGGATCAGGTTATTTTCTGAGTTAAACCCAATGTGAACTAAGGCAGGATTTGACTGGGATCCACCCAACTCAAAGTGAACAAACTGAACTGCGTTTGAAGGGTACTGACACTGAGAACAGAGGCAATATTTAGGGTGGCCCAAGTGGATGTAACAGATAATTGGACAGGAATTGATTTTTTTATTTCCTAGGAAAATCCAAGGTTTCAAAAAGTTGTTCCAAAATGGAACCAAAAAAAAAAAAAGTAATTTCCCATGAAATTAAATGCAAGAAAAAATTGCAGGTGAATCAAAATGTTTCATATTGATAAAATTCAAATTATTTCATTCCAATTTTGACATTATAACATTAAAAATGAAATAAATACATTTTCAATCAAAATTGGAAAAAAGTGCTTTGAAAATTTTTCAATGGTTCTTTCTAAAGAAACTTTCATCAAAATTGACACATTTTCACAAAAAAAAGCTTTGCTTTCAACCAATCAGCATTTTCCAAAGGAAGAACCTTCTGTCAGAAAATCTCCAGCTAGCTCTCCTAGTAATAAGAGGATGAAACCCAACAAAGGGAATGTGGGGCTGGATATCAGGGAAGAGAGATCCTATAAATGTGGACTGTCCCATTAGATAAGAGATGGAAGTCCCACTGATGTAATCATTTCAAACTAGACAAGGCAAAGCCTATGCTGCGCTATGAGAGCAGTCTTGCATTGGCCAGGGATGGACAAATTGACCTAGTGGAGCTCTCTCATGTCCATGTTCTAGGATTCCATGAAATTTTACAGACTAGGGGTCACTTTTGCTACCCGTACTCATGTCAATGAGAAGACACGCTCCTTTCTCCCAAAAAAATCCATTGTTATTGGCTCCTCGTTAATTAGAAGAACGCTTCTGTTCCTATGCATTTTGATTTAGTAGAAGATAGATGATCTTAGCATCGTTACTGATACAATTCAGTAACTCAGTTTTTCCTTAGATGTTAAAGGACAAAGTTCCGGGATCAGATGACGTGAGTGGCTGTCCATAGAGCACTATGGACAATGATTATGAAAAAAAAACTATGTGAAAGGTGCAGTCCTAGTTACTTTGATGGGAACTGCAAGTGTTAACCCCTCCCAGGATTTAGCAGAGGTTTCAATAACTTAAGCAAACTGCATGAAGAAAGCAGTCTTAGCCCTGGAGTGAGCATGCTCAGGGTTCATTCGCTGTCATTGGACGAGCATTCTGCACATGGCTCTTTGGCTAACCAGATATGAAACACACATTTTTTTTATTTATGTTTTTAAACCAAATTTTACTGTGTTTGGACACTGGTTGCATCTCCAAAATCATACCCTCCTTGCAAGCCAGAATTACAGAAATGGGGTGGGGAGGGTCACATGGTGCCCAGGAAAAAGATGGCTGCCTAGTCCCAGACTTCTGCTCTCCTCATCGATCAGTTCATCTCTAATAATTACTTTCCTAGCAAACTGTCAAGATGTTTGTCATAAAAAGCATAAAGTTTATTTTTTAAATTAAAATTTAATCAAATTGAATATGCAGCAAGAGAGAGAGGTTAGATACTAGGAAAAGCTTTCTAACTGTCAGGGTAGTTAAGCTCCCTAGGGAGCTTGTGGAACCCCCATCACTGGAGGTTAAGATCAGATTAGATCAGACCTGACAGGTGTTCATCTAAGTATACTTGGTCCTGTCTCAGTGCAGGGGGCTGGACTAGATGAACTCTCAGATATTGTATGTGCTGTTATCTTTGAGTAATTACCAATAGCTTTTAGCCTAGATCTCATCAGCTCACAGAGTAAGGTTTTGCTGCCCCAGTATCACCCATGCAGCCTCCTGCTCATGCTGAGGAAATATTGCCTATTGAGAATCTCAACATTTCCTGTGCACATGGAATCCATTTCTGTTGAGCTGGTAACAGCGGAATGGGGTTTGGAACACTTCGACAGCATTGAATTTCACGTGGCACAAGTGTTAACTTTTGAAAAAAGTCTGGAAGGTTCCATACTTGAGCTAAATAAGTAGCTATGCAATTGGGACCATGATGTGGTTGGAGCCAAGTGTTGTGAACAGACGCTTGCAGAAACTCGAATTTGGCAACATATTTAAAAAATAGTGAAAATTAGCGTAAGCCATCCAGGAAACAACAAAACGCTAGTGCGACTGGAGAAAGCTGCCTGGCAATTCAATTCAAATACAAACACGGACGATGGCCAGGATGTTCAGCAGTACTCAGCCACATGTACCCATGTGCCTAAAAGCTCTTTGGGAAAGCTGACCCCAGCTGAGGCATTTTGAAGGGTCTGGCCCCAAGTCAGAGAGAGATCAAAACCCTTTGTGCGTCCTTCCTGCCGCTGCTTTAATAGAGGACATGTCAATGACATCGATGGAGGATCATGGCAGAATGGATACTGGAGGCACCTGATAAGTGTGGTGGCACAGAAGCAGCTGAAGTTAACTACAGCCACAAGCACTTTCCCCACCAATGAATTATGGGTCCAGCTGTCCATGATCATTCACACACACACTGATTGAAGGCGTAATTGACACCAAGTGAGCAAGGCAGGATAAATTAGACAAAAGCAGGGACGCGGGCCTGATGCCCTTGGATGCAGTGGGGGCGTACAGCCACTGCATACAAAGCAGGCAGGTTCCCCAGCAGAGGGGTGTGTTGCAGAGTGAAAAGAAGGTTTGCGTTCTGCTGGCCAGAGCAGCATGACACACTCCTCTCCCCAAGGGGCATGTTCTCACAGCAGTCACTTCCATCTCCTCAGCAATAACAAAAAGGGGAACTTCATTAGCACTTGCCAGCTGGAAGAGACAGATGCAGCTTTCAGTTGCAAAATGGCCACTTCAGAGCTGCTGCTACTTGGTTCTGCCAAATCAAAAGGGCTAGCCCAAGAAAAACCTTCTGGGAAACAAAGATCCTGGAAGAAGGGAGGGTTACAGGGGACCAAAAAGCCCCCGAGGATGTTTGCCTTCTCATTGTATTATGGAGGCATAAGTGAAAGCAGATTTACAACACCCACAAGATAATTTGTCAAGAGAATCCATCCCCCATGCCAGCACCTAAATGACATTTCCAGAACTCCCTTGGTTCACAATAAGAGGCTGAGCAGGTGAATGTTGGTCACGGTGGGGAGCGTGCCCTCTTGCATGTGATTGAGGGCGTTGTTTAGCGCATGTATAAGCCAGCTGCGATCCATGCTTCATTGCATGGAATTGCTCATCAGCACTTAATGACAAGTTTGCCTCCCAGACATCAAATGCTATTTGCTGCCTCACTGCCAGGTCCACCATGAAGCTGCTGGTGAGGTGTTACCTAGCGTGGTCACCATGTGTGTATTCTACCGCTGCCTTTCAGCTCGCAGCGCCTCCCAGACTAAATGTCCTTTCACTTCGATTCTCAGTCCCAAGCATTATTAGTTATGCTAGGTCTTGTAACTCCTAGGATTCTCCATGGCTATTGCTCACACCTTGTTAGGACGTTAGGCATGATGGGATTCCTGTTTTAGTTGCACTTGCAGCCAACTGGTCTTCACCATTTCTGGGGACCCCAGAAAGGCAGGTGTGCGCCTCTTGGGAGCTTCGCTGTCTTTATCGCAGCACTGGGACTAACCTGCCTTTCAGGGCACCTATGGACAACTGGGTGACGTGTCTTCATCATCCCAAGGAAGCTGCAGTAAAGCCACTGGCATGAGGCAAATGCAGCAGTTCATGACCCAAAGCGCTCTGGCACACTGGATTTTGGAAAGGAAATTGGTGGCGGGGACAGCAGAGAATGTATTTGTTGTCCAACTGCTAGACCTGTCTCCTACAATTCTGAACACGGGCAAATCTGGCGAAAAACACACACACACCACATCCTGGAAGTGTTGTTTGGGAGGGGAAGGTAAATATCTTTGACCCTGGTCTCACATTTTCCCTGGGAACCCAGCAGATTTCTCCTGCCTTTAACAGTTCTCCTGGTCTGTATAAACTCCTTCTGCAGTCTCCTCTCTAAGAGACCTTCACTGCTAGTCACAGACTTGAGTCTCTGCACAGAAGGTTGTATGGCCTATCTGCTCAAATGAGATCATTTCAGCAGATAGGAGTGTGCACGGCCTGGAGAATAGGACTCTTGCCGGTTCTACCCCAGCAGGTAGACAGAAGTTCTCCTAGAAATCAGAAAAATAAATGAGACAGAGGGATCCAGAGCACAGGGCTGGCCAGGGACGCCCGAGTCCTAGTCTATCCTTGGCCTTGGGCAAATCGTTTACAGCTATATTTTACCCTCACCCCTTCCCCAATTAAAGGTCACATTGAAATCAATGACAATTTTAAGAAATGAGGGCAGAATAGGGCTAGTTCTTTATGGATTAATTAGGGTCTGTGGTGGATTTTAGTGATAGCCTGTTTAAGCAGGACCCAGGGGTGGTTGGGGAAAGATCAGAGAAGGGTAGGGAGGTGTTGTACACTAAGAGTTGATCACATACAGTGATTAACTTAAGTTAAGGTACCAAGCGCAGTCCTACCCCATCAATCTGCTTCAGCTCACTAGGCATGTCCTACAGACAGACCCTTCAGTCAAATTTCACATTTGAAAAACTCAAAAACAAGGAGTTTAGCCTTGCAGTAACTTGCAAATCAAGAATTATTGCCCTCATGTCCCCAGCCTAGCCTCCCTCACTGAAAATCTGCTGCATTTGTTTTTCTAGGCAATAGACTTCGGGTACAGCTATATTTTTAACTGGATATATTTTTGCAGTGGTGAGTGCTGAAGCTTGGGAAGTCGAAGCACCACCTATGGCCAACTAAATCAGCCTTGTCTCATCTGACCAAAAATTATCTCTGTGGTTCTGAAGAGGACAAAAGCCAGTCAGCTCAGAGGAAATGTATTCTCCCAGGAAGAAGAGGCTAAGTGGAACCTTTCAGTCAAGCCCAGTTGTAATTTTCAAATGCATATCTTCTTAAAAAAAAAAAATAGACCACTAGAAGTCTTCCTTGTTATTTCAGAAAATGAAATCCCTTGTCTTTTTCTGTGTGTGTGAGCACATGCCCAAATGAGAGAGAGACTTATAAAAATGCAGAAAGAGATAAAACAGTAACAGCTAAAACCAAAGAAAAAAAAACACAGGAACATCACATAGCAACAAGAGGAAATGAAGAAATGATTACAGTGTAGGAAGGATACCAGAGAGACCATTATAAAAAGACAGATATAAAAGGAATTACATGCAAGGGAAAAATATACATAAATAGGGAAAATGCAGACATCACGACAATGTTTTATGAAACCCTGAAATCGTTAGCTTTGCACAGAAATGCAGGCAGTGCAGAACATTTTACAGCTGTAATGGCATTATTTGAAGTTCCCAGAATCCCGAGTATCAGTGACAATTCGGGGATCAGACAGACCTCTGATTCAGAAGGCTGGATGGGGCACTTAAATCATCTAGTTTGATCTCCTACATTACAAAGGTCATAGCATTTCACCTCCCGAGTCTTGCCCTGAGTTTAATCTGGAATAAAAACACCAAACACACCCAGCCACCATTTAAAGAATCCAAGCGATGGAGAATCCACCACATCCCTCGGTAAGTTGTTCCAGGGGTTAATCACCTTCTTTGGATAGGTCTGCTCTGCAGTGTGAGCCCAAGGGGCAGAGAACTTGAGTTAGCAGACCCTGGATTTGTTCACCTAGGGTTTGAGCATCTACCCTCATTTGTTGCTGCAGGTTTGGAATGGTTGAATCCTAGGTCCCCACTTGGAGCTCCAGTGTAGACACTAGATTATGGAGTCTAGAGTCCAGCCACCCCTACCCCAGATCACCTAGAGTCCTCCCAAAATGTGGCCACACTAGCCCTTTGTCTGTAGTGCAGTGTGGGGAAAACATGATCATCAACTGCACGCGACTGTCCAGAGAACAAAGAAAGTTGGCCCATATGATCATGGAATACTTTTGACCAAGTCCCAGAGCACCAGTCCACAGGGGCTACATCTACACTGCAAACCAATAGTATTTGAACCCTGGGTCCCAACTTGACTTATGCTCAGACCCTCCATCCCTGTGGGATCCCGGGTCTGAGGCATGGGTTATCATGATTTGTGCGTAGACAAAAGCAGGATTAGGCTTGAGCCTGTGTTTAAATGCTAGGCTTACATTGGCATGTAGACATCCCCTCTGTTAAAAATGTTCATCCTATTTCCAGGATGATCTTTGCTAACTTCCACAGTTATGCCTGTGTGAACTCAAAGCCCCCTCCTGTATGAAGCCTGGTCTACACACAGTATGACTGGTCACTGGGCGTGATTCTAACCCAAATAGGTATAACTGTATAACCCCTAGTGAGGGGACAGTTACACCAAGGTGCCCTGTACCACTGAAGTTTATTCCCCTTCCCTTATAGAAATAAGCTATACCAGGTATTGGCAGCCTTTGGCACATGGCCCGTCAGGGAAAGCTACTGGTGGGACGGGATAGTTTGTTTACCTGCAGTGTCCGCAGGTTCAGCCAACCTCAGCTCCCACTGGCCGTGGTTCACCAGTCCAGGCCAATGTGCAGCTGCAAGAAGTGACGCGGGCCGGGCCACCTCTTCCCGCAGTCTCCATTGGCCTGGAATGGCAAACCGCAGCCAATGGGAGCTGTGATTGTTTACCTGCAGCCTCTTCAGGTTCAGCCAAACTGTCCCGGCCCGCCAGCAGCTTTCCCCAACAGGCCACGTGCCACAGGTTGCCAATCCCTGAGCTAGACAATATAAGCTCCTATACATCAGTATCTGCATCCACACTTGGAGTCTTATACTGCTTTAACTGCATTGGTACAGTTGTGCAATTGGTGTGTTTAGACAAGCCTTCGGACTCACAAGCCTCTCTCCTTGTAGGGACTTATAGACCACGAGCAAGACACTTAACTTTCTTTTTAATAAGTTAGAGCAGATTCAATTCTTTAAGACTCTCATGGTCAGGTGAATTTTCCAGGCCATGAATCACTCTTATAGCTCTTCTCTGAACCCTTTGTAAAGTGTTGACATGAAATCTGTGAACAGATTTTACATCAACTCCATGGGACTTTTCAGATGTACAATTCTACTGAACTGCTGACATGTCGGATCAGGGCTATTGTTTGTAATGAACAGCTCTCCAGAGCATCTGGAATCTCAGCATGCTTGCAGTCCTCTAACTGCTCACTCTCATGCCCTGCTCATTTGTAACATGCAGGATCTGATCTGGCCCCTCAAGCTCCCTGATTGCCTGACTGTTTGTTGTGCACAGCAAATACAGCGTGGGACCTCAAGGATGACATTCACCAATGGGCAGAGGGCCAGACAAGACCATAAGTAACACACAACCCTTGCACTGGGGTGAAGTTGTCCAAGAATGGGGGGCTGACCAGTCAAAATAATCCTTTCAACTCTATCTGCCAATGAATCAATTTCTAAAGCAATATTTTTACATCAGAAAAGTCTTTCATAAATCAAAAATTCAAACAGGAACGCTGAGAAGGAAAAAAATATCCATCTCAAAGAAAAATTATTTAGATGGCTAAACAATAGGAATCATATTGAGAAACACGTCCTGCTTGAACAGGTTAAGAATGTGGTGGAGAAGGTGAAGGAGTTATATTTATTACTACCTAGGGCAATACATGCAAGTGTTCCAACAGGAGTGGGGGTTGGAAAATCGAGGCCTACAATAAGCAACCTGCAAACACATCTCCCGCACACCCTTGCTTAGCAAATTTCCTCAAAGATTGTGCAGGATCTCTCCAGCCTGCAGGAGAACGGGTAATTTTTAAACTGCAGGCTAGCCCCCTGAAGACAGCCATTTTTTCTGTCCCAAATTTACACAATGCTGAAGAGCAGTATCCTCCATAAGAAATGCAACAGCATCCTACAGTTACAGTCCAAAACATCATTTATGTTAGTGATATTTTAGAGGTTTGGTCTATTACTGTAGTATTTTGCTGAAGTGTGAATGATGAAGCAACACTACTTGACAAAGCCCTGGCTGGGATAATTTAGTTGGGGTTGGTCCTGCTTTGAGCAGGGGGGTGGACTAGATACCTCCTGATGTCTCTTCTAATCCTGATATTCTATGATTCTTGACAGCCTTCCAATAGGAGGGGTGGAGATAAATATAGCAAATCTATTTTAGGAATGGGATTATATAAAATAGCTGCCTGCAGTAGCCAGAGACTGGACTTGACGACCCAAGAAGTCCCTTCTACTCCCATGTTAATATGATCAGACACAAATGTGAGTATCTTATATTCATTCCTAGTTCCGTTATCCTTCCAGTGTGGGGAAAGGAGAACATTTCCTATTTAGTTTTGGATTAGGCACAGTAGTAAGTAACGGGTCATACAGATAACCTAATGCAATGTGGGGGTGCCAAAGTGTTTTGATTGGTGTGGCTGTCTCAGAAAGGATATTCAATTGAGTGTTGTGCAAATGTTGCTGTGATTAACATTTGCTGAAGTGTAATCTTCAAGTCTTGTCCAGAAGTGCAGAGACTTCACATCAGGGCAGAATCCACCCCTCACACTCCGAACCTGCAATCAGATCCATGAGCACAGACCGCTGAGCCAATGTGAAGCCCCATAAGGGTCTGCAAACCTGTCCTGATTTCTGCATGCCCACTAGGTTCTGCAATGCAGCATAGCGCTCCTCATTCTGCTCTCATTTGTGAGAATCAGGAGTAACTACTGATCTGGAGTTATGCTGGAGCAAGTAAATGGAGAATCCAGGATAGAATGTTTTTAGATCCGCAGGGTTTCTATACTCAAGCTAGTCTCTCACCATTAGAAGAGCGTTAGAAGAGAGGATCTAGGGTTTCCCCATTTTGGTTGGCCAAATTCCTGGAGGTTTAATTACATGATTAATTGCTAAAGATTATCTTTACTTCCTGGAAACTCCAGGACAATCCTGGAAGGTTGGGAGCCCTAAAAGGATCAAGCGATGCTGGTTCCACCTTTTCTGCTATTGCTGAATTGTGTAGTCATTGGGTCCTTTGTGAGGTCTGATACGTCTTCCAGTGCCGCAGTTGGTGTTTGAAAAAAAAAAAAAAAAAGTCAATGAACTTAAATGATATTTCATAAGTATCTGAGAGTGGGAATGAGTGAACCTCCAGGGATGTCATTTGTCATTTACTGTACTTGTTAAAAGTTACCAAATTGCAGAACAGCTGAGGTTACAGAAAGTACAGTGCAGCTAGACAAACTTTCAATCCATTTACCAAATTGCTCATGGCTCGCATTGTCAAGGAAGGTGAAAAAATAATAAAATGTAGCATTTTATTTTAAGTGTCAGCCTAAATGCAATAACGTGGACCTTTTGATTCTTGCCACGCTCCTATTACTCCAAACAGAGACACTGGATGAATGGTATCAAGAATTCTCAACCAGAAGTCCTTGAACAATAAAGTGTGCAAAGAAAAGGAGATTCATAGTTAAAGGTCGAGTGTGCTGAACAATGGAACCTTGCTGATTTGCACTAGAGGGAAGTTCACCCTGGAAAGGGGTTAGCACAGAATAGGACTTAAGTGAGATTTAAGCAGAGATGAGGCCTCGTACTAGGACTCTGCACGAGGGTGAATTTTGGGTAAACCTTCTTACTTTCTGCACCAAAGGACAGAGGTAGATTCATACATCTGCCTAAGGGACACGGTACAACTCATTTTCTGGCCAGCTCTACTGTACAGTCCAACGTGAGGGGGAGGCAGCAAGGGTTTAAATGGAAAACTTTATCATAAAGTTTTAAAATGTTTTAACAAAATTGGCAGCAGAAAAGCGACTGCTCATCAAACGCTACAAAAGCAAAACCAAAAACCAACCCACCCACTCTTCCTCCACCCCCAGAAAAGATCAGTTTTCCATTGTAGAAAATCTAACATTTTCAATTACAGCAAACACTTGCCATTAACATTTTAAAAAAAAAAATCAAAAAAGTTTTGATGGAAATTTATTGGTAGGCCCCACTTCAAAGTCCAGTTCAGGGCTTTGGGAGTCTCTATAAAGAGCAGGGCCCCTTTGGTTACAGTAATAAATATGGATTCAATTCTGTGAAAACTACTGGGTATAGAGCACAATGCAGCCTGCAGACAGCTCAATAGCGAGTGTCTGCAGGCTGAGGCTCTAAATTAAATCAAAGGCCCATATGCCATTATTTCAAAACCTCCAAGTAAAAGTGCTCCACTACCTCTATTGCATGCTGTGCCAATTGGAATGGGGAATCTTTCCATGGACTCGTTTATTGGGGACTGGGTCAGGCTCTGAATCAGTGCTCAGCGCCCCTGTTTGGGAATTTGCAGAAAGCAGTTGTCTGAACTCCCACACAAAAGTGATGGCACACAAAACACCCTATGAACTGGGGGCAAACACTTTTCACACAACATTCACTCCATATCAGACCTCTCCATCCTTGTCCCCAAGGGAAACCTGAACACTTTCAAAAGACAAGCCTGGGAGCTTAAATGCATAACTTTGTCAGATACTAAAAATCCTGGACTCAGTCAGTCACTCAGGAGTTGTCTCTCATGACACCAATCTGTAACCCATGGACCCTTCTGGATCTCATGACTGCAGATGTGTTAGTTGCCCACTTCATCTTGAATGGTCTCTTGCAACATGGATTAACTTCTCATGCATAACAATCTGCTTCACCTTGTGCTCAGCTATGACACAGCGAGTACCTTTCCCAGGCCTGAGGGAGAACTTAGCTGCTCGAAAGCTTGTCTCGTTCACCAACAGAAGTTAATCCTTTAAAAGATATTGCCTTATCCACTTGGTCACTTTGAAATAAGCTAATTCTACTCATACTTTTGGGGCTAGAAATCTCTCCTTATTTGAGAGAGTTGCCTCCTACACTTTTCACTTTAGTCAGTAGCTACCTCTGGGAGGAGTTTCTGTGCAGTGCAGTTCTAGGCAGAGCTTTTCTGATCACTGCAAAAAAGTTGAGGGGTGGGAAGGGGCAGGAAATCATTTCTGCGAGTCTAGTGACTGCCACTGTAGTACTTGCTGTCAAAATTAAATTATAGCCTACTGTGGTTTGCTCTTATAACCCTTATCCCTAGTCTGTTCTTGAGTGGCAGTTGCTGTTGGAGAGAGCATATAATTTTGACACTTGCTTAATTTGGATACCTATATCCGGTCTGAAAGAATGATTTCTCTCACTTCATAAATGGTACCATGTACTTTGCAATTCGTATTCACTCTCCCTGCTGCCACAGCACTGGGCTGCAGTGGAACGGCTTCTCTAAAGATTTGAGAGCCATTAGTTGTGATCACTCACAATAAAATAAAAATATTAGCCTCTTTTTTTCTTCTGACAGATGTTTCAACAACATTTTCCTTCTCCACTGATAGTATAAATATTTATACTGTCTGCCTCCTATAGGTGTAACCTTGCATATGAATAAACATGAGACTAATAATTTAAGGCTTTTAGTGAAACACGAGGTACAGTTGACCTATTCAGTTTACCTTCCTATTTAAGTGTTGTATTCAACACATCAACCATTTAAAATCAAGGAACCCATTGCCTGGCCCTAGTTTTCAGCATTTTCTCAGAGCAGGTAGTTAGAAACCAAACCAACTAACTGTTCACATATTAGAAGGTATTATAGCACATTACACACTAAAAAAAAAAAAGACAAAATAAATCCATTGTCCACAAGTCTTTGCTAAGCATAGCATATTATAGCTAGTTGCTAATTCATTGCATTGGCTTGGGATTTATATTTCCACTCCTCGCTGTGGAGTGTCTACATACGTGAACATCATGAATATACAGGTGCCTGAATCTGGAAATTAGGGTTTGGATCAGCAGTTCAGGCCTCCTTCAAAGCCCACTGCAGTCAATGGAGAGACTCCTATCGACTTCCATAGCTTGGGACCAGGCCCCCAATGTCTTACATTTATTTGTAAGTGGGTCTCTCTCCCCACTGAGGTTAGCTGCTGCACAAGTGCTTGTGCGAGCTCCTTCATGGATAATTTAGGGACAAGCCTTGTCTCACAAGAAAGGTTCTGCTCATCCCTCCATGTGTCTCTGGGTTCCTTGCTCGCATTGCCAGCAATCCAGGGGCTGAGTTATGGGATTCTAGTTGCTTCCACACTTTAGTACTAATGTGGGTGAAGACCACAACCTACTCTGCAGCCTCGTATTCATGCTGGAACTCGCTCCTAGTTCCAGCTCCTCTAAGGTCAGAATCCAACTTCTCTCTGCTGGGAGAGAGAAGGCAGGATGGTACAGATGTGGACACCATAGGACACTTCTAAGATTATTCTGTGGCTCGGCATGTATTTTCATCTATGCCACTGCTGTGGAAGCTAGATCCATTGTGATGGCCCGGTCTAAAAAGTGGCAGCTAGTCCAAGAGCTCTGCCTAGGAAGGGGTGGCTGATTTACTAGAATGTTGCACATTTTGTAATGAGGAAAGCCAGGCACCGTGTGCTATCCAACTGCACATGCAAGTGGCTTTCCGGGTTTAGAGACCCTCCTCTGAGAAGCTATCTGGGGGCAGAATCGTAGCTTGGCTGCCCCCAGGAACAGAGAATGGAGCTGTTGAGACGGAGGCTAGAAAAGCTGTGGCCATCATTCCCCACTGGCACAGAAGAGATAGCAAGGACAGACACTCCTCAGGAGCCCAGGGAAAGAGGCCTATCCCAGCTGGCTGGAAGGAAAGGGAAGAAGAAATCTCCAAGGCAATTTGGATTGGGAGAGTGATGTGTGAAAATGTAAATATGTACATAGTTACACTAGCATTGTTGCTCTGGAAGCTATTAATGGCTTCACAGACCAGATTAAAGCTGATGTGTATGCACCCAACTGCTTTCCTCATATGAGCATCCCCCACGCTCCCTCAATGTCAGGGTCTCATTCCCTCCCGCCCCCCACATCAGGGGCTGTGTGTGTTTTCCAATGTCTGGAGCTAAGGTAACCAGATAGCAAGTGTGAAAAATCAGGATCGGCCAGTCCTATATGTAATAGGGTCCTATAGAAGACAAAGCCCCCAATATCAGGACATTGAGACGCGCTATCTGGGGCTCTGTTTCCCTAAATTTCCCCCTCCCTCATACAAGGGACTCAGTGTGCCACACATTCTCTCCCTCCCCATGTCTGGGGCTCTGTATTTGCCTCAAAGTACCTGCCTTCCCCACCCCAGATGGAGGGGACACACGGTGCAGGCAAATATTGGGAAGGCATCACATTAAGAGAGGCAAGAAGGTATAAAGCCTCCTTCACTCTCCTCTCCCTCTGCCGGCAGGGGAGCCCCTGCAGGTCTTAGCAGTGAGGGTGAGGAACAAGGTTTTAAGTACTAGTGGCTTTTCCAGTTTTCACCAGAATCTATAGGGTTCTTCTCACTGAGGCCTAGAACATGCCCTGAAATGTTGAGGTTGATTGGCTGTGGCATTCAAAAGTTATTACATTGCATCCAGACAACCAGAGAAAAGCCCTCAAATTAGGGATACGATCTCACTTTGCACATTGGTTTTCCATGTGCAACCTAAGCAGGCCTGCCCCTTAAGAGTATTTTAGTCCAAGCCACCAATGTGAAAAATGTTTCTCAGCCAGACAGTCAGAATTTACAGGAGATGGGCTTCCTTTGAGCCTGAACACTATAGACACCCTGTTTTCCTGTCACTCCCTGTTCGGGATTGGTGGGCTCAGTTGTGCAAACTATTACACAAAAATGTTGTACTCATAAATGCTCACAAATCTGATTAAGAGTTGCACAATCTGTGATGAGGAGGTGCAGGCTTTGCATTTCTCCATGGAAGCACTACTCAGCTAGGAACAAAGAACGTCAGCCATACTTACACAATGGCACAAAAGCAATGACTCAAAGATTTGGGAATCCTGGTGGATAATCAGCAGAACAGGAGCTCCTGGAATGACCGTGGGCAAAAGAGCTAATGATATCCTTGGATACATAAACTGGGGAATCTCAGGTAGGTGTAGGGAGGTAATTTACCTCTGTGTTTGGCACTGGTGAGACTGCTGCTGGAATTCTGTGTCCAGTTCTGGTGCCCACAACTCAAAAAGGATGTTGATAAATTGGAGATGGTTCAGAAAAGAACCATGAGAATGATTAACGGATTAGAAAATATGTTTTATGGTGATAAACTAAACAGACGGAGCTCTGAGTCAAACAAAGAGAAGATTAAGGGATGAGTTGATTACAGTCTAAATACCTATATGGGGAACAAATATTTAAAGGTGGGCTCTTCAATCTAGCAGAGAAAGGTTTAACACGATCCAGCAACTGAAAGTTGAAGTGAGACAAATTCAGACTGGACATAGGGTGTAAATTTTTCACAGTGTTCCAATGGTTAACTACCATCAGTTTCCGAAGGAACATGGTGACACCCGGTGCAGGCACTGATTATTTCAGAGTCAAAATTGGATGTTTTTGGAGACATTCTGTGATTGTCTGACATTCAGCTGATCGTTTTGGAGACATGCTATGTTCTGTCTTATAGAGGAGGTCATCACATGATCCCTTCAGGCCTTGTAATCTAGGACACTTGGCCACAATTGGCTAATGGGGATTCAAAGTGTCTCTAACTCACAACATCCAAACAAAAAGTAGAAGCACCTAGCTCTTTGGGGAGAGGGCTTCATGTCTGTTAAAATTTAACTCTCAGCTCTGGATTCAGCATGCTGCCCATGTATCTAATCCCTCCCTGCTCCAGCTATGCCATCCTGTTTAGAATCTTCCTCCCAACATTATGGCGTTTAAATTGCCCGTTTTTATTTCAAAAATAAATAGATCAAAACAAGAATAAAACTAAAGCAGATGACAGTCCTTAATCCTAATTTCCCCACTTAACATTTTTATTTTTCTGTGGTTCTCCCGGATTTCATGCCCACGTACACAATTGCACGAGCTTCAGCTTTGTCCTTGCCCTTTGTCCAACCCAAGACATCATCTACAGCAAGGACACAAGATGTCAAAATAATCACGTAACTAGATTCATAAGGGTTCCTTGGCTGCAAAGAGTGTCACAGAGACAGCCAATTTATAGGAGAAGAGCTTTGTATTCTAATTATTGCAAAGGAGGATTCAAACAGTTATCAAACTAAATATTTTTTCCTGTTTTAGGCGGTAGGTATATGAACCCATAAGTCATTAACTGGACTTCTTTTCAACTTATAGATACAGGCAAAGACTCAGTTATGCCTCCTTAACTTATGCTGTTCCACAAGTAGTCCCAGTGAGGTGGGTGGGACTGCTTTCACAGGAAGATGCTACCGTTACGAATGTAGAGTAGTATGTCACTAAACGCTCCAATTCTGCCTACCATCCCATTCATATTTCTCAGCTCTTGTCCACCTGTCTGTCTGTTTCTGTGATGGTGCTGTTCCTGGTGCGACCAGCTGAGTGCGCCAAATTAGGACAAATTGCTTCTAAAACGGCAACTAGAGCCCAAAGCTGGAGTTTCTTCACCTCTAAGACAAACCAAACCAGCCAAACAAAAAAAAGGCTTTGGTTTCGCCCCACAGGCTAGCCACAAGTCACACAAGCCATTCCCTTAGACACTCCAGCTTCCCAGTATCACCACCAGCAGCCACCTGCCCTGGGGACAAATGGTTACGAAAACCAATACCCCAAATCAAGAAAACGGTTCTTCCCAATTCCACAGAATCAGGCCCCAGACCCAGGTCAATCTACAAATCGGATCTTACCCACAAATCACGCTGTTGCCAATCTTTTAGAATCTAAGATCTAAAGGTTTATTATACAAGCAAAAAGATATAGGTGAGGGTTAGAAATGGTTAAAAGAAATCAATTACATGCAGTAATGGCAAATCTCTTGGTTCAGGCTTGGTAGAATAAACTGCAGGTTCAAATCAAAATCTGTGAAACGCATCCCCTGGAGGGATGGGTCATCAGTCCTGTGACCAGAGCTTCCATTTGTAGCAAAGTCCCATCCAGAAGTAGGAGCAAGGCTGGAGACTGAAGACAAAATGGAGGAGTCTCTCCTAGGTTTATATAGACTTTTCTTGTAGGTGGAGACCCCCTCCTCCTTTCTATGCAAAGTACCATTGTAAAATGGAGCTTCAGAGCCACATATACATATCACATGACCATGCATGATTTAGGATTTTTAGGCGGCAGCCATTATTCACAGGCTACCTTGCATGTCCTACATGTTCTCATGTAGATTGGGAGCTTGAAATGCTCCAATGAATCCATTGTGTGGCTGATGGTTCTTGATTGGCCATCAAGCAGGCCAGGCAGAGCTAACCACAACTTGTCCGGGATTTCACCCAAAAGCAAAGCATAAATCTGAAATACAGACACTATATAGCCAATATTCATAACTTTAGCTACAAAAATGATACATGCATACAAATAGCATCATCATAATCAGTAGACCATAACCTGGTCATAGACACCTTATATGACCCCCTTTACATCCAATTTGGTGCCCCTACAGGACCTTGGTTGCACCAATGATTTATACGATCCTAGATAATTTTAGTAACTTGACAGTTTCCCACTATCCCTCCTGGATTGTTTTCTCTCCACTGGATAAAAGAAAAATATTGATACAGTGCAGTCTAGATGCTTCTTTGATGTGAATCAGCCTTACCCTATAAAAATCAAACTAGCGGTAGTAATTTCCACCAGCTGGAGATGTGGCCTTTCACGACCAGGTCTCTGCCAGCACTACTGCTCCCAGGATTCCCCTGTCCACTCAGGATTATTTGCCCCCGATGTATTGAGGGTTCCCCCCCCACCCCCAAGACAGAGTTTTCTTTTTAAAAAAGAAATATTCTGCCTATTTCTCATCCCTTCAGCAAACTCTCCAGCCTCACCAATTTAGTTCAAATGTTGCATACTGTTTTCCTCAAGATCAATGATGAAAGTATTAATTACAACACAGATTGCCATGGCACCCCATTAGGCCCCTTACTCACCAGCCAGTCCTCATTCCCCTTTGTTTCCTTCTGCCAGTTTTCAATGCACAGGACAAAAATAAGCACAGAAACAAAGTTCAGACCAACTGAGTCCTAAAGACAAATGGAATTCCTTTTCTGAATATCTGTCTTGGCCAGGCCAAGAGTAAAGTCAACCCTACCAGGATAACTCTGTATGGTTCCAGAAAATCCAGACTGGATACTTATCACACACCATGAAGCCATCTCCTCCAGACTCACAAATGGTAGGAGGCGCATAATGGGTTTTTAATTCTTGTACTAACTGAAGAAGGAATGAAACCTCATTCTAATTTTTAAACACCATTCGTGCATTTGGAAGTGAAGCAGCAAGATGGGTGACATTTTTAGGCCCCAATTCTTCCAGGAGCTCTGTATGAGCATACATCTGTTCTGGGGACCATTTTTCCTGAGCTCATGGGCAGCACTTCACCTCCTTTTTCTTAACATTTATGGCACCAGGGGGACAGGATGCTGCATCGCTCCTATTTAAATGAATCTTTCTGAGCCTCAACAGCATGGATTAAAGTTATGTTCTTTTTACTCTGAGAAAATCTGATGTGAAAATAGAGAGATCTGGTCTCTATGGCATTATTGGACTCCATGCAGGGAGGAACTCAAGAATGTCTTTCCAAGAGACTGTTTACAACTCAGATAAATGGTTTTTTTAAAAATTAGCTTTTAAATCTTCAGAGTTGCTCAACTCATTCCAACTGCCTCATGGAGCTTTCGTTTTATTTAAAGGTCTATCACAACCTGTCAGTGGAGCATCAAGAAAACGCTGCAAAGCGCCATTAATCCTGACTCTGGACAGGACAGACAAGCTTATTTTACTAGCTGTACTGTATTAATGCCTTGTTAGGGTTTCTTACAGGTCTCCTGCTAATAGGAATAACCTCTGGAGCAACAGCAATTTATCCATACATCTAGCTTACACTGCTTGTCACTGCTAGTAACAATTGCTAACCCTCCTGGGCGGCTTTTCATCTTCACTCTCATTCTAGCATACATTATTTTAACCTGTCAGAACATAAACAGGACAATTACTTCAACCAACGTAGGCGGAAAGTGTTGATAACTAAAGCTAAATCCAGAATAGTCACTCTAATGTGCTCGTGTTAAACGAAGCACGATGTGGCATCTTGCCTCCTCACATGAAAACATTTGTCAAGCTCACTAATTCAAAATCGACCAACTACAGAATCTCTTGATTTGCACTACTTGATGACAAGCCTAGTAAAGCCACTGTAGAGACAGCAAGCTGATTACTGGTGGAGATACACAAAGTTATAACCCAGGATGAACCAGGACAAGTGTGTCTCTATAACTTGCGCTATAACTTGCTGGATCCCACTCATAAAAAGAGTGTCTCACTATTTTTGTACTGTGCCCTTCTATGGTGAAAGATCGTAACATGTTAATACAAACTCTGGGCCTCTTTCTGTGCTCCTGAACACCCAGAACTCCTGGTGGCTTCATATTCTGTGGATCCATGCACAACAAGATAGATGCATTAAGAAAGAGCATTACTTTCTTCAGGAAAAAGACCCAGGGTGAAACCCTGAGCTCCCCTAAACTTGAGGGCAAAACTTCCATGGACTTTAAAGAGACCAAGCCTTGCCCCCTCTCTCCCCAAGCCTCATTTTAAATCATGTCCTAACAGGGAACAATTTAAGGAATCATCTTTGCTGTGCTGTTATTGGGAGCCATCATCAGTATGTTGATAGCACTATGACCTGGTTACATATTCAAGATCTTCCCCAATAGATTCATATATAGAGGCTCTATAATAACAGACAGACTTGACTCATTTAGGACTCAAATATTCTGCCTTCCTGTGAACATCACCTCCATCTTACGTGGAATGATATTAAGCCACTTATTTTTCATTGACGTTTGATTTTCTTTGCAGGCCCGGACTGCACTACCTGTACAGTAGGAGAAAGCTGCATAGGTGTGTGTCATCCACATACTGGTGAGACTGCAGTCCCTGGCCTCTCAATCTCCCCTGCATCAGGCTGGACAGACCTGTTTGATAACAGGGTCCTAGAACTCCGCTCTGGAAGAGTCAAAATCGCAGCAACACTTTTTTCTTGTGGCAGGGAGATGTCAAAAGGGGAGTTAAGGATCTGGGTGCCCATATGAGCGTTTGTGCACAGAAGGAACAGTACATGGAAGAAGAGTTCGTTAAAAGTTTCAGTGGATCACAAATTGTTTTGTTTTTTTTTCTGTAAAATAAGTAGTTCTGCAACTGAACATACAGTCTCTGCTACGTTGATACAGGTATTTCCACACATACTGGACCAATACTTTGGATTTACATGGTGTTTCATCAGTCAAAGCTCTCAAAGCACCTTTTGTAGCTGGGCAAATGCAATTCCTAACTTACAGATGGAGAAGCTAAGCTTAGAGCTGGCCAGTTTCCCACCTCCATCCCTTCTCCCTCCTCCCCCCAGAAAATGTTACGTTTTCAGTGAGAAATTAAAAACTGAAAGGTTTCAGCCCAAAAGTTCAGGGTAAAACTGAACATTTCAAATCAGTAATGCTGTCTCAGTGCCTCATGCCTCATTCTCCTCTAAGAGCGAAGTTGCCTGAACTAGATCTCCCATCATGCTCCAAGGTCTCCCCTGGTGTATGCCATTGTGGGAATATACTCCAGCCAGAGAACCCAACCAGCCTCCATCACTCACTTGTTAAATCTTCAAGCAAGCACCTCAATGCTTTCTAGTATGCTGTCCTTTGCACTTGGGAAGAGATCCCATTAAACATCTGCAAGGCCACCTCATGGTCTTCCTTCAAAACCCTCCTTAGAATTCTCCTTTACAGTGGTGCCTTTAAAATAAAAAAAACTTAACAGTTGGGCAGTTGGTGGTCTAAGACTGCAGCCCTTCTTGTTAACCTATATGATCACCCAGTTTCCTTGTGCTCTCCCCATAGGTCTGTATCCATCTGTTGTCTCTTGTCTTCTACTGAGGTTGTAAGCTCTTTGGGCAGAGACCAGTCTGTTTGTTCTGTGCTGGCCTAGTGCAAGAGGGCTCTGACCTGTGATTGTGGCTCCCAGCCACCAACATACTACAAATAATTAATAATAGCATGAGGCACCCAATTACCACAATGATATTTCCAAATCACAATTCTTTGGTTGTCAGATAAAATTTTTCAGAGTTTCTTTTTGGGCAGATGGTGGAGGATGTTTGTTGACAAAAAGTAGATTTAAAATGAAATGCACAAAACAGAGATTTTACCCCAAAAAAGGCCATTTAATTGAAAACCCAAACTGGCCATTGCATAATAGGTTTTCAACCAGCCCTGGCTGAGGTATAGGGCTTAAGTGACTGGCTTGAGGTCACAAAGTGAGTCAGGTATCCTGAGTCCAAGTCCTCTGGCAGATGTCCTGGACCATAATGTATGCAGAGGCCACACACCCTATTCGCAACAACTAGGGATACATGCACCTGGATATTTAAACACTGATGGGTGCAAGTTGCATTTGATGCTAAATACAAAAAAACACAAAACAAAAACAAAAAAAAAGGCTAAGTGACTCTAATGTTTTCATTCTGGTGCCCAGAGAGCCGGCTCCAGAGCTCACGAACGTCACTGGGAGTCTTTCCACTTCCCTCCGTGAGCTCCGGACCAGGCTCCTGAGGTTGAATCCTCACGTCAGCATCCAGCCTGCATAGCTGGGGAACAAGCCTGTCCTTCGCGTTCCACAGACTCCTTGGAGCGGTCATACCTCGCCCTGTACATACTCCTACAGCAGGGCAGAGAGCTACACACCAGAGAACCCCCAGTACTCCTAACACTGCCACTCTGGAGCCCCTTTGGAGCAGAACTCTTCACCACGCAGGTCCTGTGCAATGCCCCACCCCAGCCTATTCCCCTTATGTGGTGATACTGAACAGAGGGCTGCAGAGGCAGGAGTTGCCCTTTAATGGCTAAAATGTACATGTCAGGTCCCCAGAGAACTATATTAAAATACTGTCTCCAGGTGGCCAAATTTCACAGTGAACTCAGGATAAGTAGTGCACATAAAGTGAAGCCTTAAGTGTTAACTGCTGTTGTTCTTTTGGGGCTTCTGCCAAGTTCAGATTGCTCAGGGACCCTGGGACTTCCCGGCCACTCGGTTCTGCCTGAAGATTATTAATAGAGTTTTATAGAAATTTTGTTCCGATTGTACCAATATCAAAACACTCCCCCACTCTTAAGAGGCAGCTCTGAAACAATGATTTCTTTGGCACTGAAAACTTAGTCTAGTTTGGAAACACTGTGGATGTTACAGGAGAATTTTAATATAGTTTACCTAAAGCACACTATTTATTATCATGCTAACAGCTTGCTCTCCTGTGCACACAAGTTACCCCCTATTGGCTAAAGATTTTATGCAAAAACTCAGCAAAACCAAGCAAAAATGATGAATTTCTTTTGGGTCATAGGAACAGCCACATTGAGTCAGAACAGAGGTCCATTTAGCCCAGAATCCTCTCTTCCGATGGTTGCCAATGCCAGGTGCCCAAGGGAGTGAACAGAACAGCAAATCATCAAGTGATCCACCCCCCTGTTGCTCATTCCCAGCTTTTGATAGAGATACAGACTTAAAGCAAAACATGGCCACTGAATTTGGAGAATTAAGAATCGTAATGTAGATCCACATGCAAACTTCAAATTGGATCTTATCCCCATAAAGCCCCCAATTTGGAACACCCTGAAGTCTAGTGTATTTAAAATCCCTGATAAAGAACAGGTCCACTTCGAGTTTCTGTGGGCAGCCATAATAAACCCAGTTCTGATTTCAGTGGAGTTGTGCATGGGGACCAAGGTCTGTTCACAGTCTGACAAGAGAATTGGAGTCTACCACCACCAGTCTAACAATACCTCCCCATTTCTGCGGGTTTCCTCACATTGTGTACTCATTATTCCAATGTCCTCAGAGTTCCAAACTTTATTAAATTTGTAAACAATTATATTTTTGAGTTTGGAACCAGGCTTAGCTCCACGGTAACCAACACTTGGCTGTTAACTTTTTTTAGTACATTACTCCAGGCAAGTCATCTTAACAATGAACAGATGTGCAGCCGATTGCTTGGCACCTCTGAACAGCCCCCTACCTTGTGCTTTCCAGCAAGACCATTTAATTGGAAAACAAAAACTGAAAATTAATGACCATGCAAGTGTCACACAAAAATAACCGGAGACAGGAGATTCTGAAGAGCAATGATTTAGCAAGGTTGAAGTGCAAAGCTTCCTGTATTTTCAAAGCACACAAGCAAATGAGATGTTGCTTTAGTGCAGTGTTCAGCTCTGTCCTACTTTAACAATATCAGCACATCTGAACGAGTCAGACTGACAGAAAAGATTCCATTTTAATAAGTCTCAATCCAATTAAAATCTCAAGTTTATTGGAAATAAAAGATGACAGCATAATGTTTAAAAATTAATCAAAGAAATTAGAGCTGGGTTTATAGGAAGTGCCTCATATGAAAGGCTCTGCTGCAGAAAACAGGCCAGTATTGAAGATTTTCACATATAGGATCCTCTCCTAATTCAGGCTGAGCCAAACACTTCACATTTATTGTAAGTAAATGTCTCCTTCTGCATCCTGTTCTTACAACTCTACACTCTCCTTCCTGGGTTTCCTAGTTTTTTCCTTCCCCCTCTCCCCACCCCTGCATACACTACAGCAGGGGCTCTCAAACTTTCCAGACTACTGTACCCATTTCAAGGTTCTGATTTGTCTTGTGTACCCTCAACATATAAGATCAGACATAAAAACACCAAAGTGGCACAGCGCACTATACGGACAAATGGATCACTTTCTAATTTTTACCATCTCATTATAAAATAAATGAATTTGAATACAGAGCAATATAAACAAATCATTCTCTATGAAATTTTATTTTGCACTGAGTTTGCTAGTGCTTTTTATGTAGCCTGTTGTAAAACTAAGCATCTATAGGTCTGGATGTACCCCCTGGAAGACCTCTGAGCACCCCGAAGGGTATACGTATCCCTGGTTGAGAACCACTGACCCATCATGAACCAGTCCACCTAGTGCATTTTCTGTGTGTACTGCTGTAGTTGTCCGCTCTGACTGGTTCTTTACAATCCACTGTTGTTTATTATTCATGATGCCATTAACCTTTTGATGCTTACAGCTCACTTTCCCTTAATACTTGTTTCAATACTTGCCTAGTGACCAACATGAGAATTACTGTTTTCTTGTAGCATTCCCCCCATACCCCACAGTGTTTGATACCTCCCATGTTCTTCAAGATCTTTCAGAAATTATGGTCAGTGGTTTAGCCAGTTAGTTTGCTAATTGCCTCAAGCCCTGGCACATATATCATCCTGAACTGATCATTTGTATCTAAATTGAAGGAAATGAAAACCCATGCTTGTCTATGATATTCATAGACAACTCCTGCCCTGACAGATAAAGATAATAAAATCTAGTATCTAAGTACTTTCCCAGTACATGACCTTCATCATTGTATTAGTTAATTGTAGTTAGAATATCATTCTTGGCCATAAAAATCAGTCACAGCACAGTCATTTCCATATACCCCACAACACTACTAGTTTTTATCCTTATGATACAATTTCCACCCTTCAAGAATCCTGTTTGTTGTTGCTTTTCTGCTTTTTCCTCTGAATGCCCCTACAGTTGTTTCATGTGTCCTCAGAATTATATTGTTTATTTCAAACCTCATTCACCAGGGTATAGGAGCTGCAGGAGACACACCTCTCACATCCATCAGGCCCCAGGGGCAAAGTCCTGCAATCTGACCCAGCACATCACAAACAACACAGCACGGATGTAACAAGTTGCCCTTCTCCCCAAAGGACCCACTTCTACACCTAGCATCTCTTTTCAGGAGGCTTGTGTGCCAGACAAAGAACAGTTCTTCAGCCCACCCCAGGGTACAGCTCCCAGGTTCTTCACTCCCCTCACCTTTCAGGGGGACTTCCAGCTATTCCTCCTTCTTTCAGCTCCCTGACTCTGACTCTCCAGCTGTCCCGTCCTGTGTTGATTCCTCCCCACCAGCTGATCTCTTTTAAATCTAATTGGGGTCAGCTGACCTGGCACAAATGGACTGTCCCTGCTCCCTCTTAAAGGGCCAGTACCACCCTGTGACCGCAGAGCATTAGCTTGATAAATGCAGACAGCACTGGAGTGGAAGAGGACAGCCGTGTTGACAGAAGAGCTGCGATGTTCTTATGACACCATTTCACGCATCCAGTCTAGCATCTCTCTGCCTCTCTTCACTATTTGCTTTGGTTTTTCCCCATGTGTGCGTTTGTTTCGGACACCAGGAGACATCCTGCAATGAGGGTTCCTGGCTCCCAAACATATGTCACTGCTTCATGCTAAGCGCGTCCCCTGCCTGCCCCGACGGGTTCCCTGCACCATTTGGGAGTGGCACATTCACCACGCAAACATTGCCAATCACTCACCAGCCACGGCAGCACGATGGCCACAAAAGTCAGGATTCCAACGGAGACAAAAAGCCAGGGAATTCCTGCTACTCCACGTTGCGGCAGCATCTTTTGGGGCCAGCGCATTAGGCCCTACTCAACACGTGTAAGAGTAGCAGAATCTGGCCCTTTCTGAGTGGAGTGACTAGAGACAGCTACATTTCCACTTTCATACAATTTTTCACAGCTGATCTTTACTGCATCAGTACTGAATTCCACCCCACACATACCTCTACCTGAAATGCTTTACAGGGTACCCAGAAAGCCACTGACCAATCCCGCTTAACATGTAGTGAATTGAAGGGAAGATCGTGCCTTGTTTTACCCTTCCCAGTCATCCTCCATGGTGCCACAGAGTTCCGTATAGTAGAAAAGAATCACTTGAAATTCAATCCGATACACTTTCAATATGATAGAACTGAGAAAAAAATCTCAGAAATAATGAGTTTATGGAGAGAGACATCAGGCCTATCACTAAAGCCAAAATAAAGCCCCTGCAGTAGGGCTTTGTGGATCAATGTGCAAACTGTTTTTCTCATTGTTCAGTGGAAGAATTACTAAAATCCATTTGCCAGTAAATGTGCCTTGTCTTGTAAATCATTGGATCATTAACCTTAACAATGTCAGAGTGTTGGCACTTCCAATTAAATTAAATAACTGATCAAGGTAATACTTAAGAACACACTCCAGACAAAGGAGTCTACCATTATATTATTACATTCCAAGAAACGTACTAATATTTTAATTCTGCATGTGAAAATAAGAAAAAAGCAATACATGCTAAGCCCAGTGTGGTGACACATACTGACAACCTCACTAGAGGGAAATAAACAGAAGTGGAGGGGCCGGGAGAAAGAGGGAAAACGAAATATAATATTGAGCAATCTACCGCAATGAGTCATATGTGCATTGCTGTGCATCATAATATTTCAATATTCTTTGAAACAAAGAGCTGGAACACAGGAATTGCTATTCCAGTACAGAGCAGTGCTTATTGGTCAGTTATTTAACCTGGGATCCTGCCTCCACCAGTGTCTCACAGCTGATGTTTCAGAGGAGTAAGAATGCTGTTGTCAGAAACTGGGATGGGGAGGGTCATGCCTAGTGGTCAGAGCCAGAATCAGGAGTACAGGGTGGAAATGGAGCAAGACAGGAACAGGGGCAGGACTACAAACAGGGCTGGGGAAAGGGCAAGGCTAAAGCAGGCTAAGGCTCGGGAAATCTGATGCCTCAGTCAGGAGCAAGTTCCAAGCCGTGGAGTGATATTGAGCAGCCCGATCTGCTGTTGCTCCTGTTAGGCTGGGAGTCACAGGACCAGGCCCTGGCTAGTGGATTGGCCGGTACCTAGCCTAGAAGTGACTCATTCCCTTACAGCTGTCCCACCACAGTCAGCTATTTGGCTACATGTGTAAAGTTAATAGTGTATATAAGGGTTGCGGGGGGAAATTCCCATCTCCCTTCCCAGCTGAGCACTGAGGCAAGAGTCTGGTTATTATTTGACCTGGTTAACGGCAAAGCAGCCAGGAAAAAGAACCGTAGCTGTGAAGGGTGAGGGCTGGTAAGCTGCTCTGAAGGCACTGAGAAGTGGCATATAGACCGACTTGGGCTGCACATGGCCAGGCAAACGTTCTGAATCTCAGACAGCCGTCTCCAGGCAGGCTACTCTGTCCTTTCTTTTTCCTTCCTGTTCCGTTATCCAACCCTGAACTCCCGCAAGCTTTATTAGGCAAAACGGGGGAGAAGGAAGAGCCGCCGAAACAAGCTTAAGCAATTTGCCCTGCTGTGGTACCTGTTGCAAAGCTAGTGTATTGCAATAGAGAAATCAGTCCCCTGGGCTACATCAAAGCAATCCTTTCCTGCAGCCTGACTAATATGTGCCCCTTTGAAGTACTCGGGAGCTGAGGGTCTTCTCTTGCTCATTTCTGAAACAGCCCAAAGCATGGCAAGTCCCCTGCGGGGGTCCTTAGGAACCACCGGTGTGTTTCCTATTTGTGGTGTTCGACACACCAAGGCCAAGATTTCCCAAATCCAGCTTCCACTGACTTCAATGGAAGCGGGTAGCACTGAGCAGTTGTGAAAAATCAGACAGTTACCAACTATGGATTTTATGCTCCTGTCTTTGAAAAACCTTGACCTGAGCTTTCGTGAACATTTCTTTTTTTGGCAGTCGTAACATGGCTTCTAAGATGAAACCAGGACCTTTTATATCCCATTGCACACATCGTTCCCCCGGCACGCTCCGCCTCACAGATGGATGGCTCTAATACAGCGTGCATTCCTGCAGACCAGGGTTTGTGACTGCTACCTACAGAAAACATATGAAATCCTAGGGCTACTGTAGCAGCACTTAGGAGCGTTAAGCAGCTGAACCCCGACTCTTACAGACCTGTGGCTTCTTTTCACAGCAGGCCACTGCATGGGTGTCACAGTAAATTGCCTCCTGGGTGGTGTCCACCTCACAGTGTGAGAACTAGCACTCAGAAGAGCACACTGAGTTTGCATGGTGCACAGCAGGCCATAAACCAAAAGGAAAAGAAAGAAAGAAAGAAAGAAAGAAAGAAAGAAAGAAAGAAAGAAACTACAAAACTGTACAGCATTAGGAGATGGCAGAGCACACTGGTAGTTCAGTAGTTCTGGGAGGTGCATCACAGAACAGTTTTAACCCAAAGATGCCAGTAAATTACTCAGCTAAAAGCACTTTTAGACAGTCACTGCTCTGCATCAGAAGCCTGATTTCATACCACTGCAGACTCATTCACCCAGGGACAAAACAGTGCAGGGGGAAACGCTAGAATTTCCCATGAAAATTTTCAAATGAAATTAAAATATTTTATTCCATCCAATTTTTCCATTCATTTTTTCTGTGTTTTGACTAAAAAAAAATTTTAAATGCAAACCTTGGGGGGGCGGTTTTTTGTCTCTTCCCTCCCCTCCATCTTTTCCTTTTCCCATTGCAAAAGGGAGTGAAGAGGTGGGGAGTAAAGGTCAGGAAGGTATCCCAGGTTCTTGGTATTTTAAAACAAAAGGAAGTTTTGACCAAACTGAACATTTTCAGTGAAAATTTACATTTTGGTCACAAAGATTTTTTTTATAGCAAAAATACTTTTCTGTAAAAGTTTTCACCAGCTCCAGGAGACACACAGGTTTGGTTGCAGGTGAACTTGGACCACATGGAAAACTCCTATTTATGTCCATGAAAGGAACCACTCCAGCAACAGAACCTGAAGAAACGTACCAGCACCCAAAAGCAGCAAAGCACTGATCTACGAATACAACTACATTGAGGGTTGGGTGCAAAAGGGATGCAGTTTTATGAAGAGGGCACAGAAAAGAAAAGAAATCTATCCAACAAACCTATAGAATATGATTATTGTTCACCTATTATAAAGAGGCCATAGACTATCACAGTTGGAAGAGACCTCAGGAGGTATCTAGTCCAACTCCCTGCTCAAAGCAGGACCAACCCAACTAAATCATCCAAGCCAGGGCTTTGCCAAGCCTGACCTTAAAAACCTCTAAGGAGAATAGAATGACATAGGGGATAGAGGAGGATACATAAGCACTACAGGGGTGGCCAACCTGAGCCTGAGGAGGAAGTAGAATTTACCAGTGCACATTGCCAAAGAGCCACAGGAATATGTCAACAGCCCCCCATCAGCTCCCCACTCCCAGTCCTTCCCACCCACTGCTCAGTGCCTCCTCTTCCCTCCTCGCACCTCCCAAACAGCTGTTTCGTGGTGTGCAGGAGGCTCGAGGGGGAGAGGGGAGAGTGAGGGCATGGCTGGCTCAGGGGAGGGGGCAGGGCCTGTGGCAGAGCCTGTGGTCGAACAGTGAGCAACCCCGGCACATTGGAAAGTTGGTGCCTGTAGCTCCAGCCCCAGAGTCGGTGCCTAGACAAGCAGCTGCATGTTAACTTCTGAAGAGCCGCATGCGGCTCCGAAGCCACGGGTTGGCCACCCCTGCATTTAAAGATTTGTAAGTCACTTAAAGGGGAATTCAGAACAAAACAGACAAAATAAAACGCTGAAAAAATAATGGAATATCTGAGTCGTTGCAGCTGCACTCACAGTTCTGTCATCTTTTGGGAAAGCCCAGCCAAGGCACACAACATTTGAGAGGCTATTTTCTATTAGTATTTTCTGGCTGTGTCCAGAAGAGAATGTACCCTTTAGAGTCTATCTTAGAGATGGAGACTTTCACTGAGTCGGGGTATTTCTAACGAAGGAGCACAAAAAACCCCACACAAATACAAAGCAAGTCTCTAACAATGCTCTGTGCCTTTCAAATAATTGCTCAGATACCAGATAATTAACAAGAAATTATTAACATTAACAATAAACTGCGCTTGTCTAACTTTCCTTGCTTTGAGAGCTGGATTTGGCAGCACACTTAAGAGCTTCACAATGGTCCTGTTTGATAAATGATTTGAGTGGAATTCACATCTCATTTTGCGGTTAACACTCCTCATCAGATCATCTTTTACCAGTCCCAGTCTGCCCCCACTCCTGGCAACAGTCCATTTGTTTTTAATAGATACAGACACTTTCCTTCTAAAAACACAGGCAATGCGAAGGGGCTCATTATGTGGGAAATTATGGGAAATGGAGACAGCAATTCTAGACCATTACAAAACAGGAGTTCTCACTGTTCTCCCATTCCCCAGTCTGAGGCCTCACCGGAACGATGACAGTGTTCCTTAAACACGTTGTCTTCAACCATCGGGTCTTACCGGGAAAGGCTTCGGTCACATCCTGAAGCTAGCTGAAGGGCAATACCTCAACCAAAGACAAGGGCGGCAGCTTCCTTGGATAGATTTTCTTCACTGAAATTGAACTTGCTCCAAGTATTTTATTGCTGTTAGAAGAAAAAATGAGAACCTGCCTCGGTCATTCCAGTCTCTAGCGCTCGCTGTCAGAATTCTCCCAAGAAAGTCACGCTTTCACCAGACAAATATTCTGCAGTAAATTTCCTTCCAGGTTGTGTTTTGAAAATACAGCATTCCAAATGTTTGTACAGCTTGACTTTTGTCTTAGCCCCCTCCAGAGTGGGTGCAAGTTTATTAAAGCTCACAAAAGGCCCCTGTGGGGAATGCAGGTAACCTATTATTATTGTTTGTGTAGCACTCACAAGACGCGAGGTGTTCTACACAGCTGTAAAAATGTGTCACGGTTCAGGTCCCGAGGATCCAGGTAGGCAACCTACCAATTTAGAGAACAAAGCTGTGTGAATGAGCAGGACACTGTCCTGTAGGTCCAGGAGGTCAGACTAGATGATCATGATGGTCCCTTCTGGCCATAAAGACTATGAGTCTAGTGCTGTCATGCCTTCCTCTTAGGGCTGCGATGAACATTAAGGGACACATTCTGCTCTCTTTATTCACAATAAGCAGGACCTCTAACTTCCAAAGCAGCTCCCATTCTTTCAATGGACCAGATTCTCCTAAATGTTCTCCTACTGAGAGGTTCCTACCTCCATGCATCATCTCACTGACTGGCCCTCAATAACTGTTATGCTCTTAGAAAATGAAAGTTCCCTATAAGTCCTCAATATGCATAGATCTAGATGTTCCTCTGCAACAAATGCCTATTTCCCCTCTGATCTCCAACTAGTAAGGCTCTGTTGCAGGGTCCCTGTCTCCTCTCCTTTTCTTTCATTTCCCTTGTCTCTTTTTTCCCCCATCCCTCTCACATCATCTGAAACCTTCTCAAAATTCAGCCCGAACTGCCAGGCAGCTGGTATCTCCTCCATCTCTGAGCCAGGACAAGATCACCTTGCTTCTCCTCTCTCTCACATACAGCAAGATTCATCACCTTAGCACACTGCAGCTGATCCTCCCCTGCCCTCAGGAAATGAACAAACCTCCAGACCCCCCAGATCTTTCCAAGCCCCCTGGCAATTGCTCACTCTCCAACTAGCAGAAAGTCCCATTCCCAGGCATTCCTGTGGGAGGTGGGAGTTGTCAAGCAACCAATGAGTAGGCTGGGGCCCAAGTGGCTTAATTTGCTCCTGCTGGCTGAGCTGTGCCTCTCATCAGCAGTCTCAGCAGACAGGTCCCTCCTTTAGAATATCCCGATTGAGCAGACAGGCCCTTAGCCAGCCTCAGCCCCGGCCCCTTCAAACAATCAGAAACTAAAGCTCACAAGGGACATGGCTGCACCTTGCTAGGTCTCCTGAACGTCTCCTGCACACTCAAACATCTGCAGCCAGGCAAGAGTTATACAGTTCTGACAGTGAGAGCAGCACAAAGCCCCGGTTGTCCAATAGCACCAACTTTCTAGAGGTACAGCAGTCCCTTCCACAAGTTCTCGGCACCTTCAAACATGTTCACTGCTCAAACTCTGCGTCGTTTTTCTTCCCACTGTGGGTGAAATCCTGGCCTCACCAAAGCCAGTGGTAAGACTCTCACAGACCTTAATGGAGCCATTATTTCACCCTGTGTCTGCAGCTTTAATAGCATGTTCCTCGTCCTTCCCCAAAATGCTTCTTTTTTAACTGTTTTGCCATGAGGATAATGCTGCCACCATCCAGGAGAGATGACTTTATTTGAGAGATATGTAGGTGGTGAGTGTTCAAAGATACCTACTCCTCTCTGAATGCGGACACAATTGGCGTGTTTCATTTCAAAATGAATTATTTCAATGGCTATTTTTAAGAAAAATTCTTCCCATCAAACAGAGATGTTGCACAAAAGACAGGACGCCAGCCTGCTTGAGCAATTATGAGTGTTGTTTAATTACAATATATTTATGAAATGAAACAAACGTCAAGAGTTCACTTTCATGCAGAGTCGATCGTGAGAGCAGAGGAGAATTTCAACCCCACCTCTCAAGCTAATTCCAGGTACCGGGTTATTATTTGTATTGAGGTTGTTGTTTTTCTTAATTCCTTTTATATTATTCTAACATCTCAGCAAAATTCTACTCCTCTTTAATAAATACCATCTCTAACTAGCCATGGAGATATCATTTGAAGCTTTGTTCTGCATGAGGAATGCACACCGTAATGGGATAATATTGACCACTTTCCAAGCAAGAGTCACAGATATGCACTATGACTCCAGAAAAACCCATGTATCTGTGGAAATTCAAATCCAAGGTTAAATTCTTCAGCCTCTCTAGTTCTTAGGGAAGCTCTGTCCCCAGAGGGACATCCGTCGTGACTAAACTTGTTAAAATTCCTCAGCTCCCTGAAACTGGCACTTCACAAGAATTCTAATAAAAAACCACATTTCAGTGCCATCGGAAGTCAAGTGAGAAACAATCATGATACTTTTCACAACCAGCCCCAAAACTAGAAAGAAAAACCAAAGCTCTGAGAAGATCTTCATAGCCATTAATACAACACCTCCATCAGGCTCATCGACTTGACAACTGAAGCCCTCGATACAACGCCACAGCACCCAGTACCCCATGGTTCACATCGGCAAATGAGCTCCATGGCTAGTGATGCTGGATCCACTTTTATAGTTCAGGTGATGAAGGCAGTACCCCTGCATTTGGGTTGTTACTACTTCAAGCCAGGGGGTGCAGCAGCACCACTAGTTCCAGCTCCTATGTCCGTATCTAGATTGCCTGAAGGGTCCCTCCCAGTCTCTCCACTGTCTCACGGCAAGAGAGGGACTGCGGAGTTCCTTCCCTTTTCCCCCACAGCCTACTCTGCTCAGTGCTTCCTCTCTTTATAGTAACCACCCAGCTTGGCTTTATCTTTAAGTAGGTCCGGTCCCCTGCTTCAGGTGCAGCCAGGTGGATTAAGTGGCTTTTCAGGCCCACATTAACCATTTCACCACCTGTGTGGGCTATGCAAGCTACCACATTATGCTGTGGAATGAGTTCAATGCATTATGGATGAGCACAGTACCAAGCAGAATGGGGCCCCAGCTGGAACTTCTAGGCATCATTGCAATACAAGAAAAAAAAACCGAAAAAGATTCTTTTGAGAGAACTTACAAAAGACAGAATCCTTCCAAAGTGAATTCCCACAGCCCTCCAGCTCACAAATGGAAATGACTTTGCTTCCACTGATACTATACTTGCCATGAAAGTAACTTCACAAGTCACTTACCATTCTGCATGTCAATGATAAGTGCAAAGTAATGCACATTGAAAAACATAATTCCGACTCTACATATAAAGTGACGGTGTTTCTTGAGTGCTAACAGCTAATTAAAGAGATCTTGGAGTCACTGTGAATTGTTCTTTGAAAACTTCTGCTCAGTGTGCAGTGGCAGTCAAAAAAGCCAACAGAATGCTCAGAACCATTAGGAAAGGGATAGAAACAACACAGAAAATATCATAATACCACAATAGAAATCCATGGTATGCCCACACCTTGACTATAATATGGAATTCTGGTCTCCCTGTCTCAAAAAGAAGACAGAATTAGATAAAGTATAGAGAAGGCAACAAAAATGATTAGGGTATAGCACAGCTTCCATCTGCGGAGACATTAATAAGGCTGGGACTGTTCAGCGTGAAAAGAGACAACTGAGGAGGGATATGATAGAGTCTATAAAGTCCTGAATGCTTTGGAGACAGTGAATAGGGAAGCGTTCTTTAGCCCTTCACAAAACACAAGAAGAACGGATCACTCAATGAAGTTAATAGGCAGCAGGTTTAAAAACAAACAAAGGAAGGACTTCTTCACACAATGCACAGTCAACCTGTGGAACTCATTGACAGGGGATGTTGTGAAGGCCAAAAATATAACAGGGTGTCCCTAATCCTCTGATTGCTAGAAGCTGGGTCTGGGTGACAAGACGTTGCATCACTCAGTAATTTCTCTGTTCTGTTCATTCCCTCTGAAGCATTCTGTCCAGTGCCAGAAGACAGACTACTAGGCTAAGTGGACCATTGGTCTGACCTAGTATGACATTCTCATGGTCATAATACAGAGAGGATACACAGCTCTATAAACCCTTCAGTCGTTCACCACATGGGATCACAGCTCTGCCACCAAGATGGCCCAATGCTTGGATCAGATCAACTCATGGATGAAGAACAGCTGATAGACCCTGAACCCAAACAAGGCAGAAGAGAGTATTCTGAAGAGAGTGCAGTCCCAGCAGTGTCTGTTGGTTGAAGCTACACATCCAAAATTGGTCATTTTTGTTCACAGTTTTGGAATACTCTTGGATTCCTTGCTGATGCTGAGCTCACTCACAGAAGCATCTTAGAGTAATGCTTTCTACCACCTCTGCTTGGCTCCTGACAGGTGATGACCTGGCCACAGTTATTCATGCCTTCCTCACCTCTCAGCCAGATTACAGCAACACAATATATCTGGGCAGGAATCCTTCAGCATTTAGGAAACTCCAACTAGTACAAAACACTGCGGTTTCCTTCTCCTCAGCAACACAGGTTACTGTGCACACCACACATCCGCCCTCGGCTCTTTTCATGGGTTCCCATAGAATTTCTGAACAAGTTCAAGGTCTCAGCCCTTATATTCAAAGCACTCCATGACCTGGGCCCATTATGTCTTAAGGATCGTCTAATACTCCCAGATGAAGACCCTGATCAACAAGTGTACTCCTCCAGCAGAGTGGAACTCTCGCCAATAAGAGTAAAGCTCATCAGTACGGGAGACAGAACTTTCTCTGGGGGTTGTCCGAGACTATGGAATGAACTCTCTCAAGAACTAAACACCATTACAAACCTCACTGTCTTCTTTTTGGGTCTACTTTAACACAGAGCAACAGGTATATCTATTTAAAAAATAAATAAAAACCCACCAAGACAAGACACTCCACTGCACATGCTTCTTCTCCTGAGCAAAGGATGAGAGAACAAAAAACACCTGACACATGTTAGTCACATGCCTTAATGCATTACCGGAAGGAGCTCAGAGACTGCAGTCATGAATGTGGTATAAGAACCTATTAGGGCTGTCAATTAATCACAGTTAACTCACATGATTAACTCAAAAATATTAATTGTGATTAAAAAAATTAGTGCAACTTACAAAAGTAGTTTTTTGTTACATAACTGCACTCAGAAGCAAAAGAATGTAAAACTTCAGACTTTACAAGTCCACTCAGTCCTCCTCCTTGTTCAGCCAATCACTAAGACAAACAAATTTGTTTAAATTTACGGGAGATACTGCTGTCCACTTCTTATTTACATCACCAGAAAGTGAGGACAGGCGTTCGCATGGGACTTTTGTAGCCACCAATGTAAGGTATTTATGTGCTAGATATGCTAATCATTTACATGCCCCTTCATGCTTTGGCTACCATTCCAGAGACATGCTTCCATACTGATTACACTCATTAAAAAAATAATACATTAATTAAATTTGTGGCTGAACTCTGTAGGGGAGAACTGTACACCTCCTGCTCGGTTTTAACTGCGTTCTGCCATGTATTTCATGTTATAACAGTCTCGGCTGATGACCCAGCACATGTTGTTCATTTAAGAACACATTCACTGCAGATCTGACAACATACAAAAAAGGCACCAATGTGAGATTTCTAACGATAGCTACAGCACTCGACCCAAGATTTAAGAATCCTCACGCACCTTCCAAAATCTGAGAGGGACAAGGTGTGGAGCATGTTTTCAGAAGTCTTAAAAGAGCAACACTCTGATGTGGAAATTACAGAACCTGAACCTCCAAAAGAGAAAATCAACCTTCTGCTGCTCTGCTGGTGGCATCTGACTGAGATGAAAATGAACATGCTTCAGTCCACACTGCTTTGGCTTGTTAATCAAGCAGAACACTGAAGCATGTCCTCTGGAAGGGAGGTTGAAGCATGAAGGAACATATGAATCTTTAGCACATCAGGAATGTAAATACGTTGCAGTGCCGGCTACAACAGTGCCCTTCAAATGCCTGTGCTCACTTTCGGGTGGCATTGGAAACAAGAAGTGAGCAGCATTATCTCTTACAAATGGAAAGAAACTTGTTTGTCTGAGTGATTGGCTAAACAAGAAACAGAACGGAATGAACTTGTAGGCTCTAAAGTTTTACATTGTTTTATTTTTGAAATCAGTTAATTTTGTACATAATTCTACATTTGTAAGTTCAACTATCGTGATAAAGAGATTGCACTACAGTACTTGTACTACAATTTCTTTTGGTTTTGTGCAGTGTAAATACTTGTAATCAAAAATAAATATAAAGTGAACATTGTATACTTCGTGTTCTGTGTTGTAATTGAAATCAATATATTTGAAAATGTGGAAAACATCCAATAATATTTAAATAAATGGTATTCTATTATTGTTTAAAGCACGATTAATCATGCGATTAATATTTTTCATTGTTTGACAGCCCTAGAACCTCTATAGAGTAGAATCTTTCTAGCTCTGTTGAGCCTTTCTGAGCACCAACTTCAAGCTTAAGTCACCTTTGGTGCTCTTGGTTTTGCACCGAGTGCAGGTTGTCTGGGCCAAGAATCGGCCCCTGGGATGCACATGGAAGTAATAATGTTTCCTTAATCAAATATTTGAAATGTTGCTTTTACCAAAAGAAGCTTTTTTCTTCCCTTGTATTTGTCTGAAAACTGCTTTTAACAGAGTCTTTGGCTGATATATCACTCACACGATGCCATGCACTTAATGTAATAAGACATGTGATACAAATGACTATGACCCATCACGATAATGCAGCATCCGCCCTGCAATTCTGAAATAAAAACAAATCTCATTATGAAAAAACATCCATCTGTAAGAGAAGGAGGAATCCTTCCTGGGGAAAGGCCATGCAGGCAGCTCAAGATAATTTAGAAGTAATTAGCATTTCAAATAGCTACATGAGAGGCACGTTTGCAAATCTCTGTTGAAGAGACGTCTGCCTGCCCTTCCCGTACTGCTGCTTCACAATGATTCAAATGTCCTGAGCGTTCCAGGACTTGAAAGATGTCAGTGTATATTTACCACCTACTTATGTCAGCACCATATTTTCTGGAAACCTCTGTGCCTGCCCTGGAGCTGGGGAGAGGAGGTTCACACTTGCCAATGACCCATTCATTTTCCATCGTAGCTGCTTTCCTGTGCTTCCAAACATACACGATCAATTTAAAAAATAATCAGTCACCTGCCCTTCTGGTTCCAGAGCTAACCTTCGGAATGTGAGCCAAATCTCAAAGGGTGCAGGGAACAGCCCTTAACAAACCTAATAGTGGATGGGTAAATGAAGACTGAACACCTCTCAATGGAAGGGGGAGCAGTGATGGCAGCCAGGAAACCTTATCGGAGCTCAGCAATAATTCTGTAGTGTTTTTTACCGAGCAGGTAACCGAGAATGTGTCTCAGATGAGATTCAAGAGGAGGTATAGACCAGTGGCTGCACCAAACCTGGAAGCATCTCCACTGCCGTCGGTAGATTTTCCTGGTAGTGGGTTTCCTATTATTGAGCAGTGCTGTCTGCACCTCTGCAGAGCTGTCTGGCTCTGGTCCAGAGAGCCAGCTAGTCACTGGGCCTTGAGATGAAGTGATGAGCTGTTGGGGTGAGTGATGAGATCCAGTGTCTGGGAAAAGTGAAGAGGCGGCGCAGCTGTTGAGACTTGCAAGCCAGTTCTGGAAACCAAACTGGTCTTAGCCACCATGGTGCTATGAGGATGGCTAGTAATTTCTTGTTTCAACTTGTTCAGGTCCTCTAACAGTAATGGCACTGGGAGATGGGCATATAGTAATACACAGGGCCGAGGGATGGTGAAGGCACCTCCCATTGAATTGCAGTCCTCTCCTTGAACAGCATCATCCGCCGTTTGCAGTAGACAGTGTCATGAAGAGATCTACCTGCAGACAACTCCAGGTGGGACATATCCTTCCGAATCCCTGATTCAGCTCCCGCTTGGGGTCAAGGCAGAAATGCCTGCTGAGGGAGTCTACCACTGTGTTCTGCAGTCCTGGTAGACAACCGGCTGAGGTCTGTCTGTGGGGAGATATGCACCAGTTCCATAGCCCTATGGCTTCAGGGTGTAAGGACTGGGATCTTGCTCCTCCTTGTTGACCAATACAATCCATTGCTACTCTGTTGTCCAGCGTTATTCTGACTGGGTGATCCCAGGCTGAGAAAGGAAGTAGTGGCCCGTGTAATGGACTGCTCGAATACTAATATGTTGATATGTGCGGGAGTCACCTCCTGTGGGGACTGTTTACCCTCAGTTGTGACTTCCAGAATGTGTGCAGGGAGGCATCTGTAGTGATGCTCCTCTGTGGAGGGAGGCTACAAGAATGCAACGCCCACACAGACCTTTGGGGCTCTTTCCACCACCCCCGAGGTCTCCCAGCATCCCTTATCTCTGCCTAGAAGACCTCTGGGCTGGAAAGGTGTGAGCTAAAGGAGGCTAATTTTGACTAATCAGAAGATTTAAAGTAAAAATCTTGAACTCTGAAGCTAAGGGAACTCAACGCTTCCCCGGCGCAGTGATTAGACAGACGGTAAGATGAGAACACCGACACATTGATCCATTCTTCCCTGACTGACGGTGTTTACAAAAGGTAGAAAAGCAACTTTAAATGGAACTTCATAAAAAAAATCAGAGAGTTTCTGCAAATTCTTTAGACCAGCCCCTTATGGCCTTACTGCAGCTGATATCTGCAAAAATATACTGTATCATTTACCTTGTCACTAAGACACTGTAGGGGAGAGTCAGTAATTTCCAGGGAGAAGAGCCCACTGGCACTAAACTAGTCTGAGTGCTCCTGAGAGTTTGAGGCTTTCCCCTTATGGATTGGAGAGGGGAATCAAAATACAAACTAAACGCAAAGGCCCCAATTAAATCATAGTTCCTACTTTTCACATGATGTTTAAAAATCCTTTTAAAAAATTAAGCCATCCACTAAGGAAGGGTCTAAAGGCATGACACGATTGATTTTGTTCCAGCAACACAGCGGTTAAATAACTCCTCTCTCACAAATTCACACAAGCATCTTGCCGTTTGCTTGTTTCAGCTCCTGTTCAGTATCACCTTTATGGAGGCTGCATAGAGGTACTGACTTAGCTCTGAGTGCCTGCCATATGGTGCCTATCACATTTGTCCCCTCCTGTGTTAAACTTTCTTGAGCTGATAAAAGAGCAGTTAGTAGCTCTTCGTTAAATAAATGTCAGCCAAGGCAAGCAGAGTGGAAATTTGGTGGTCAGATGTGGGTGGTCGATCAGGGCTGAAAGAGATTACTTAGCTGATAGAGAATGATATTTACCAGCTGCTTACAGTGTCAGGAGTTGGGAAATGGTACTGGCCTAAACAAAGAGTCTTAGAATAGTCCCCTATTGTTTCCATCAGGCTTGTCAGCTTGGCTGAAAAGGAACCTGCTGATCCCAACAAGACAAAGAAGACCCTTGAAATATTTTCAAGCCTGGATGAATCGTTAGTTCTGCTTTCACAGCAGCGCTGCAGGACACCTTTGTGCTGAAATCTAAGTTGCAGAAATATAGTTTGCTTACAAGCAGTGAAACCAACAGCCACAGATTCAAGTATCTTGCCCAAACTCCTAACCTCTGAAGGGGCTTTAACATGGATTTGCAAGCAAATCGTTTCCCGGCATGGTGGAGCTTAGAGACCATGTTTTCAATATCAACGTTTTCCAAAGGAATTGCAAGAATTCTTTAAACACCCTGGTCTGGAACCTCAGCTGGTGTGAATTACAATTGCTCTATCAAATGGAGCTATGCTGATTTACACAAGCTGCGAATCTTGGCCCTTCTGTGTAACAGATTATCTGGGGAGAAAAATGTACAGATCCTTGGATGGCACAAGGTTCATCAAAACCATTTCATCCTGCAACACACAAAGGATATTCCTTGACTGTGACTAGATGGCTCTCTTTTCAGTATTGTTTGTTTTATATTTGGGGTCTGATTCTCCTGATTTACAGTGGTGTAAATCAGAAATAGTGGTGTTACACCACTGTAAGTGAGAACCGGGACTCTTTCTGGGCGCTGAGTTGTGTGATCTGTTTGTTTCTCTAGTGTGGTGGGATTAGTTTTCACTGGGTTGTGTTTCAGTTCTATGGTCCAATCTTTTGCATGCATGCATGCATGCGAGCAACACAAATGTGTACGTCTGTGCACACCTGCTGGTGTAGCTGGGCCATGACTGTTGCAATCTGGGGTGCTGTGCTTATGTGTATTTGCAACTCCAGTGACACACATGCATTGGGCAAAACTGCATGTGACCATTTGCAAATGCGGGGCTATGTTTTTTCAGATCATTTGGATGTCAGATGCCATCTTGAGCCACAATGGGGATCTGCAGAGCTAAAATCGTGAGCCTTGGTAGCTGCAGCCAGCCAGCCAGGCTCTGTGACTGGGGCTCTAACAAATGCACGTCCTCTGTGGAGACCCAATACACTCGGACCAATGGGTCACACTTGTTCTTTATTTTACTTTTAATTTGTTAGGGTGGCATCTGAGTGCCCTGAAATTCAATCTAAAATGAACGCATTCAAATCAATGTGAATTGCTCGAGTGGGTAACTCACTAAAATCAAATTCGAACCACTTACCAACAGGGATAGTTTGTAGCTAATTAAAAGCCAGCCAGAACAGATGAACTTTAAACCATGCCTTGCAGTTTGTCCAACTCAGCTTGTGCTGACTGGCAAAGCAAGCATGTTGCGTAGACGAGACCATACTGGCCAGAGACCATTACTTTCCAGAAAATAGCAGACACGAGTGTCCACCAACAACCTAAACATGGCAGGTCGGATCCTTCCCCTCACCACCCCTTCCCAAGGCCCCAGCTGCTCTGCATAACCTGCTCCCTGTGGGTTTTTCCCTGATGGCACAGAGTTGGCAAAACAGCCCGTTGTATGGAGAATGTTAAGAAAAGGAGTATCACAGGGGCACCACTGTGCTCCAATGAACCCAGCTGCCAGACCAGCCTCTTGGGTGTAATTACAGACAGGCACAATTTAGAGCAGCCCTTAGACTGCTCTATATTATACCAAGGGTAAAACAGTCCCTACCTAGCCTCAGGAATGAGTGGGGGGTAGTTGAGGTGGTGTAACAATTCTCTTCCAAAGGAGTCAGGTGCAGCACTGGGATAGCTGAGGATCTTCCCCGACACACACATACCCCATGGGACCGAACTATATGTCAATGGATTTTTTCTCTGCTCTTTTTCATTGCTGTAACTCGACCTTTCTTAAAATTAAATTAAGCCTGTATCCCACATCTAAATGAAAATGGTTTGGGTGGGCGTAGAGATCAGGAGGTGATAAAGTTTCCTAGATGGAAAAATTTCCTGGCATCACATTAGAAGTACTCCTGAGTTGCTGCAGAAACAGGTTCTAAAGCAAACCAAAATCTAGTCTACATGAAAACGTCATCATAAGAACATAAGGATGTCCATACTGGGTCAGACCAATGGTCCATCTAGCCCAGTATCCTGTCTACTGACAGTGGCCGATAGTAGGTACCCCAGAGGGAATGAACCAAACAGATAATCATCAAGTGATCCATCTCCTGTCACCCATTCCAGCTTCTGGCAAACAGATGAAACCCCCTTATGTTGACTTCCTTAGCTGTGTTTAAGAGTGCATTATATCAAATTAGCTTACGCCAATTCTCTAGCAACTTCATCTGCATTGTGCCCACATGGGAGATTTGCACTGATTTAGTTCATTTGGTTTCCAGACCATTAAAACTAAATTGGTACAACTTTTCATGTAGACAGGTCTAAGAAGCAGGACAGAAGCGGATCACAGTGTTACTAACAATCATAATTTTATCAGGAATCTCACCATAACTGCTGGGATGATTTCACTGGGGATTGGTCCTGCTTTGAGCAGGGGGCTGGACTAGATACCTCCTGAGATCCCTTCCAACCCTGATATTCTATGATTCTATGGTAATTTTTCTTAAATTCCCAACTTTTGGAGTCATGTTATTGAATGACAAACTGGCAAGGGCATTGTTCATGTGTTTTGTTGGTGGTTTTGTAAACAAAGAAAGTTTCTAGCCCTCACAGGTGCAAAGAAAAGCATGAAAATGTGACCTGTTCGCACCCTAAATGCTCAGAAACTAGAAGGCAAATAAAAAAAACCCAAAGAAGTATTTTAATGTTATGATTTTTAAGCCATGTCATGCTCTTGGGGGGCCTGACATGTGTGAACATCTGAGGTTGGTAATACTGAGCTTCAGAGTAAAAGGGATGAGGAAATCCTTGCTCAAAATGCAAATAAATAGCTCCTGTGGCACAACCTATCATACTGGCATGAGTCCAGTGTCTCGGAGGAATTCCAGTTTTGGGGAGCCAGGGTTGACAAAACACGGGAATCTGTTGTGTTTTAAAATCATGTCAGTGCTTTCACTCCATCCCTGCATCATCCCTGCTTACATGTGCAGACGGGGAATCTGATTTCCTGGGCACTCACAGCAGACTCATGCTGGTGAATTAGTCTTTCTGGCAGATTCTGTCCCAACTATTTTCAGATTCCACACTTGAGACTCTCTCAACTCCCTGTAATATGGGGCCTTTGTCTGTTAGCGCCCCCTGGTCTCAGGACCAGGGGGCGCTAACAGACAAACTTGACTCCCGCCCACACGCTACCACATTCAATTCCAGTCTTTTTTATGACCCTCCAGCCAGGTCCTTCATAGTCTCTGGCTCCTCCTGGGTAATGGAGAGTTGGTAATCCCATGGCTCTGGTGGGATCTCAATAGCCAAAGGTCCCCTGAGTTTAGAACCGTCTTCTCCAGCGCCCTTAGCTGGAGTAGGTAGGGAACACAGGCCCACCCACTCCATGGGTTCCAACTCAGGGCCCTTGTTTGGAATAGCCAGAACCAGTCCTGCAGAGACCCTCACTGCTCCCTGAGCTCCTTCCAACCTCTCCTTCTCTGGAGGCTTCCCCCGCCTCTCGCCCTGCTTTTCCCTCTTCAGAGGGCTGGATTCTCTGGCAGCTTCTCCCTACTCTGCTGGAGGGATCCTCTCTCTGTCACCCCTCTGGTAGTTTCCTTTCTCCTCAGGAGCTCCTCCACTAACTGGAGTCCTTTAATCATGCCCAGGTACTTCCCTGCTTACTTAACTGCCTCCAGTGACTCAGTGCTCTCGACATCCAGGTGAACGTGAGCTGCCTCCTTCCCCCTTGTGTAGCCTGTCAGAGGTAGGCTGAGCCCTGACTCCTCTGACATGCCCCTCATTGCTACATTTAAATAGTTCCACTATTGACATGCATCATCAGACTGTTGCTTTTCCACTCCAGGGAGACTGGCTGCCTAGTGTCGATACATTACAATGCTACCAACATTAACCAGCGCTTTGGTTAAGTGGTTTGAGCATCGGCCTGCTAAAGCCAGGGTTGTGAGCTCAACCCTTGAGGGGGCCTTTTAGGGATCTGGGGCAAATATCAAGTGTGGGGTGATTTAGTTGCAGATTGGTCCTGCTTTGAGCAGGGGGTTGGACTAGATACCTCCTGAGGTCCCTTCTAAGCCTGAGATTCTATGATTCATGCGTCCAGCACCACATACCCTACCACAGCTATAGACACTTGTATATCATGGTGATGGGCCAGGTAGAAACCTGGCCAGAAAGAATCCTGCAGTCCTTACTCAGTATATACTCCTACTGATGTCAGACACCATAAGGGATGTGAGGATCGAGTCTGTACTAAGTGGTGTCTACACCTTCTTCACAACTGGTATTCCCCCTTCCCTCAGCCTTGGCAATAAGTCACCTGGAAATTCCTGCCATTCCTACTCCTGTCTGGACAGCCTGGGTTACCACCCCCACAGTCAATGGGCCACATTGTTCTGTCCCTGGTTATCCCCAGGTTTCAACCGAAGAAGCGGATGGGCCCTTATGAATGATTTGCCCTAACACTTTGTGCTGGGATTTTAGACTCTGAAAGCTGTGAATGTTTATGCTTCAACAGTTCCATTAATAGGTATTAAATCACGTTCCTTTAAGCTACAGTAAGTACCGCCTAAGGTTCAGTCTCACCTGTATGGGTGTCTTGTCATAATGTCTAGAATTATAGACTGTGGTAAACCTAGAGCAGACTGCTGCTAGAGGGGTTGGTGGTAAGGGAGATAACTACAGGTTAATTGGGTTCAGCTGAGTAAGGCTGCCAGTGGCCCAAGCAGGATCAGCTGAGCCTATTTAAAAAGCTGCCAGCATCCTTTTTAAACCCACTCCGGCTAGGAAGGAGGAGGAAAGAGATAGAGGGAGTGAGTCTGCCAGCAGGTTTGGGGCAGCAGGACAGGGAGCCCTTCCAGAAGGGAGGCAGCTTTGCTCCGGACAAAATGGGGAAAGCCCAGCCAGAAAGGGGCAATAAGGGAAAGTCTGACCTTGGGCTTTCTAGGTGGTTTGCCTAGACAGCCCTTGCCTCACCAGAGCAGAAAAGACTTAAGCCGGTGAGCCAGAGAAGGCACCTTGCCACAAGATGTTCCTGCCATATGCCTACCTATATTAGCAAAGTTACAAAACAGTCAGATTATTTCCTGCTGAGATCTAGCAAATATTACTTTCCATTCATCGGAACAAAAAGGAGCTGAAATGAAATCAATTCTGCTGCCTCAAGTTTGAGATGTGCAAAGAGGGAGATACCAACTCTCCTCAACTCTTAGCTCAGAAGCTTGAAAACAAGATCCCTAGCGTAAATTGTCAGCAAAAGCACAAATCTGATACCTTCTCCCCTTCTGCCTCCTTTGCCCACCATGACACATGACTGAAAACTTCTGTTGACAGGGCCCATTCTGGGAACAGAGGTAGAACGGCTCTGGCAAGTCAGAAAACACAGGATGCTGTAATCAGGAGTGTAGCTCACAATTTGAAATGGACACACACACACACACACACACACACACACAGCTTCACTGGGCCCTCTCTAGCAAATGCTCATCATCTCCCAAGGAGATCATTATTCTGAATTCATTACAGTCTCCTGTTTGCTCAATGGAGGAAGGCTATGTTGCTTCACACTGCCGCTCTATGCAATTGTGTGTCTCTGGGACGTAGGCAGCCCTTCTTTCCGTCATATTTGAGCCTCTCCGAATCTTCAAAGCATTTTCCCTCACAGCACCCTCTGAGGGAGGGAAGGGCTAATGTCCCCCCTTTCCCAATAGGAAACTGGGGTGCAGATAAACTAGAGGCATGTCTGTTCAGGCCGTTACGACCAGCAAACCAGGGTGGGAATGTACAGCACATCGGCTCGCTGTGCTGTGATGTCCCATATGGCACCACCATCACCCAGTAGTAGTCCCGGAGTGTGTAGGCGGAGCTAGGCATCAGGACATTCAGTGCACTGTGGCAGCGCCATACCGGACTGTCGCTCCCTGGCTTGCTGTGTAGGGCTCATCTATGTGACTAGTTATCCAGTGACTTGCCCAGGATCAGAAAGGGCATCTGTGTCAATCCTCAGTCTCTCAAGTCCCAGATTGGCCCACTAACCACTACCCCATCCTGCCTTTCCTCTCCTCCCTTATATTACATTCCCTTCTTTGGGCTGTACATTCCCAATCCTGACCGGGGCTGCTGGGCGCTACTAAGACAAACAAACAACACCCAGGGTCTGACTGTCACTGCAGTCAATGTAAGGTGCAGTTCAGCCCTGATGGTCTCACAGCCGCCATTGTGAATGACACACCAGGAACTGCCAGAGAGAACTGGCTCCCTGGCTCAGGCCCATAGCAACTCGTCCCCTCAGTGGATCGGCACAGAGTGGGACCTGTCCCACGCACCCGCCAGCGAGTTACAATACCTAGCAGTCCTTTATTAAAAGGACCTGATGACAAATAAAACGGATGTGCCAGTCACCCTAAAAAATGCTGAGGTGTAAGGAGAGTTAGCAGGCATGGGATGCTGCATGAGCGAGATCAAGTAGGCTGATGGCGTGAGAGAATGAGCTTGTTTCTGCTCTCAGATACACACGTGCAAATCTAGAGGAGCTCTACTGACTGCAGTGGAGATACTGTGTATTTACAGTGGTGACGACCAGAGCAGAATTTAGCCACATGGGTCTTCTACAGAGAATTCTTTCCCAGGTGTCTGGCTGGTGAGTCTTGTCCCCATGCTCAGGGTCTAGCTGATCACCATATTTGGGGTTGGGAAGAAATTTTCCCTTGGGTCAGACTGGCAGAGACCCTGGGGTTTGTTTGGTTTTTTGTTGTTTTCCACTGCAGCCTGGGGCACGGGTCACTCACAGATTTAAATGTGTGTAAATGGTGGATTCTCTGAAACTTGACATTTTTAAATTGTGATTTGGGGGTGTCGGTAAGTCAGCCAAAGATTTTTTGTCTAATACAGGAGTGGGTGGATGAGGTTCTGTGGCCTGTGATGGGCAGGAGGTCAGACAACATGATCAGGATGGTCCCTTCTGGCCTAAGAGTCTAATAGGGCTGACAAAACCCATCACCTAAGAAGGCCCCAAGACACTGCAGTGGCATTTGTTTGTACTTTCCATGTGTGAGTGTGTCTCCAGGAGGTCGGGGCTCTGATCGCATGCAGTGGACCTGCCCCAGCTCCTGTTGAAATCAATGGACGTTTTGGTTAAAATCTCTCTGAAGCTCAGTTACCTTCAATGAATTCCCTTCAAAAGCAAGGAGAGTATTTGCACTCCCACCGATGGTGGCCTGTGGAACACCGGTGGCCCCAGCCAATGCCAGCCTTCACATATGTTTATCTCAGACTGCCACATTGGAATGGCTTTAGAATGTTATAGGCTCTTCTGCCCAGCAGAGAGCATAGAATACAGTTCTCCGGCACAAACTCGCCCATCACTACATGATAAACGGGAATCTTGAAAACACATGGGGGAGGCACACCCGAGCTCAATAAAATTAGATGACATCCTCGTTGCTCTGCAAAGGCCAAGACAAATTTCTCACTGAACTGTAGCAGTAAAACAACATGATAAAGGAGCTAGAGCAAAAGGCTATGATATGCTTGAATCACTTCAGCAGAAAACAAATGCTGTGCATAACGAGGTAAATAAATAATTAGACAAGCAAAGGAGCACTGCCCCTCCCCCCCCACTCACTTCAAATCGAAGCAGCCATTTGCCAACTGCTCTACCCATTGGGAACCAGCACTGGGGAAAGTTTTGAAACCACCCTTGGAAAGAATAAAAAGGTTGCATCTAACTCAGAACTGTGCTCTCAACAGATACATATTCCAGGTTTAAATGGATACCCCCACAGGACTAGTAACAAACCATCTTACAGACCTGAAGAATGCTGTCCCTTCAGAACCTGGCCTCTTCTTGGCACTTGACTCCCTGCTAACTAGCGGTAAAGTCTCACCCCGTACACTCAGCTGGTTTAAATGTAATTTCCATACCACATGCACTGTGCTTTGGGACTGACTTGTTTTAACCGTCACTCAGCGGGGGGCTTACTATGCAAAAACCCTGCCAACAGATTGTTCTTAACAAAGGAAAGCGTCTGAAGTCACCACGAGAGGAAAGAGCTGTTTGATATTTGTGCCCTTGGACACTCCATGTCAAAACCCATCAAGAAGCTCACAAACAGACGAAAACTTGACAGAGAAAAATCTGGCTTGGCAATATTGCCTGCAGCATCCTCAAAAGGGGGAAGTGAACACATATTCCTCACAAGGGGCAGGCACTTAGTGGTGGGAAGAGGATCTTGTAAAAAGTAATGCAATTTTCTCCACCTAAATTGCATTACCTTGTCTGAGTGTAAAGTCAGAAACTGCAGCACTTCAGAATAAGATATAGATAAAAAAAGTTTCCAAAGACTCATCCACTTAAAAGTCATGGCTGAGAAAGACCAACTGTGAGAGAGACTGCTGCTTTTCGATAGGCACGGCCATTGCAACAGCCGCATGGCAAGGATATCGGGGAAGAGGAAGGGAATCGCTTTATAGCTAGGGCTCTACTCAACAATCTATCTATACACCTTAGTCCTTACAGGCCCTCTATCACCATGGTTACCGAGCACCTTCCAACTGAGACATTGACTCCCACCTCCAACTGGCCCATAGCACTAGCCCCCATCACCCACTTCTTCCATTTCCAAACAAGCTCCTTTGTGCTTTTTCCCACGCTGCCTCTCAGACTTCCCCTTAAACAGCCAAAAAACTAACTCATCCTCCTTCTTAAAACACTTCTTTGACATGATGCCTATTAAAGACTTGACAATGGCTAGGCCATTGGTGAGCTGTGACCACTGCCTGTCATGCTGACCCGTATTGTCTCATTGTTCCTGGTACTCCCCCTTAGGTCTATCTCCTGTCCTAGATTAGACTTTGGCTTCTCTTTCTACAGCTCCTAGTACATAGGATCCTATTCCAGGACTGGGGCCCAGACGCAGGAAGGTCGTACAAATAATCACAGGTACTGATCCTCAGAACTCTGCTGTGAGGCACACAAGTGCTCCCATCCCTGTTTTTCACACAGGCGCAGAGAAACGAAGTGACCTACCTGTGGTCACATCAGAAGTCTGTGGCTGTGCAGGGAATTAATCTTGGGTCTCCAAAATCCCAGATTAGAGTCCTAACCACTAGACTATCCTCCCTCTCTACAAGCCAAGCCTGACTAGTATTAACTATGGGCCTGGGTCCCTCTTTCTAACGCTGTAAGTATGGATACAACAGAGGTTTAGTTTGAAGGAAAGTGATGACCATTAGGTACTGACGCCGGGTGCCCATTTCAAAGCCTGGGTAGCTATCTTCTGTTATGTGCCTACTTTGGATTTTTGAGATGATCAAGAAGATATGTGAGAGGCACAGAGAGGCAGGAAATACCTTACAGAGGGAAACTGAAAGTGACAAGAAGATGAACTCAGAGTCAATTTACATACATATACAAAACTCATACCAACTCTGACGTTAAGCAAGATCAAGAAGTCCCACAAACTCTGAGGAGCCTCTAACTGAGACAGAGACAAATGAAACAACCCCATAAAGATGTAACAAAATCAGCCAAATACCCAGTGTACATTTAAACCCACTTCTCCTGCCACAGAACACCTTTCATTAGGGGAAGATTAAACATTTTAGCAATGTATGCCATTTCTTTAAAGGCCTTTTTAAAAAAGTTTTGTTTCATAAACTATCTGCAGCCTTGCCATATAATCCTTCATCCTCACTGGCACTCAACCGGACTGTCCCCACCAACCCAACCTTATCTTTGCCTTCTTGTTTGGCCCAGTAATAGAAATGTGCTGTGGAGTGTATCATATGAACAGATGATTTGTTCTGTTGTTTATGAAATGTTCTGTAAAGTTTCCTAAAGGAATACTGACCCAGGGGACAGAAAGTCTACGAGTTCTGTCAAAGTGTGGTATGCTGGTGGGATGGAAGATATTTTTTATGAATGATTGATCTGTTTGGCGTTAGAAGCGGTGTTGTTTATAGCATTACATTTATTACGAAGAGATATAGGGTTTTCAATTTTGCGTGTTTAAATATATTGTGTAGCAACTACCATCTGAGAGTGATTCATTGTGAGTAGGATTTTAGTATATGCTAGTGTTAGTGCATTTTGGAGAGGTATCCCTTAAAGAGGAAATAGGATGTTATAATCTTCTAGGACATAGGAACTACAAGACTGGATCAGACCCAGACGTCCATCTAGCCCAGTATCCTGTCTCTGGCAACAGCAGCACCAAATGATTCAGAGGAAAGTACAAAGACCCCTCTGTGGACAAATGAGGGATAATTTGCCCCCACATGAATCTCATCCTGGTCTCTAACTGCTAGTGATTGGCTAAAATTTCTGAAGTATGAGGCTTACTAGCCTTGCCAACATTGATAGCAATTTGCATATATTTTGGCCAATTTTAAGAGTCAAAATTAAGGTTTAAAAATACAAGTAAGAAATCAAGTGGCGTCGTTCAGAAGTTGAAGGCGTATATACACACATGCCTACGTACAGACAACCCTGCATGGATACAAAATCTGTATCCGCATCCAGTCCCCCAACATGCTTGGTGGATATAAAGCGGAGATCTGCAGATTTGCAGGACTCTATATACGTACATACATAGCCACGCACATCTATCAGTATATATGTTTACAGCGGGAGGAATTAGCTACATTATTTAACTGTTTATTTCTAGGTGCTCTAACATTTGGTGGGTTTTTTGAAATGTCTACAAGAATTTCTAAGAAGTGTATTTCAGGAACGGGGAGGGACTTGTCAGCTGGAGTCCTTGTGGGCTGTAACAGGGCATCTGACTCACTACCGTGGCTCCTCTTGCTGGCCATGCTGGGAATTAGCTCGGGGGTTGCCAGTACACCTGCCTCAGTTGGTGCCTCGCCCGTTGTCTCATCTGTCTTCACCTGCAGGACCCACATCACTCCCCAGACCCCCTCATCCTCTTCTGGACACAGTCTTCTGGTGGTGTCCCTGTTGGTCTTTTCCCCCCTTCCGGGGACCAACAGTCCATAGTCCAACCACTTGCCTCAATGGCAAACTACAGTCCCAATTCTAGCCGCTCGTCTCAGTGGCAAACTGCAGTCCATTCACTGGCCACTCCACTCCATGGCAAGTGGGGGTAAGGGAAAGGGAGCACCCAGGCCCAGCCTCTACTCCAGGTCCTGACCCAGGGAGCCTATAGCTGGCAGCCATGTACTGCCCCTCCTCCAACTCTGCCACTTCCTTCCCTGGGTCCCTTCCCCACAGCCCTAGCACCTTCTCTGCTCCTGTATCAGGGCCTCAGTCTGGCAGGTGTCAGCCTGGAGCTTCCTCCTGCTCTGCTCTGTCCATGGTGCTCCAGTCCTGTAAGCAGCCAGCGCTCCTCCCTTGCCCTTCAGGGAGTGACTGCCCCTTCCTCTGCTCAGCTGCTCCTTTTTATATGGGCCAGCCTGGCCCCGATTGGCTCTTCCAATAAAGCTTCTCCTGATTGGCTGGCACTATAAACCTTTCCCACATTGACTGCCTCCTGAGCAGCCTCCCCAGGGTGGCTTTAACTCTTTACTTACCATGGGCAAAAATAGGATGCATGCAAAAATAAATTCAGACTTGTGAAAAGCTGGCTCTTGGAGCACTGAGTGCAGCTTGAGCTTCTCATTAGAACACATGGATCCACTAGACAAAGCTCAGAGGAAGGCAATGAAGGATCATGGGGAATGACCGGTGAAGCAGTATTCAGAAAACTGCACGTGTTCAGCTACACGGAGGACTAAGAGGCAGCACAACTGTATAGATAGCGGTAGGGTTCGGTATCAAAGCGGGATGTTCTTTAGAGAGACTAGAGACTACACTACAAGAAAGATGAGGAAAAATTGGAAAGAGTCCAGTGGAGGGCAACAAAAATTATTAGGGGTCTAGAGCACATGACTTACGAGGAGAGGCTGAGGGACCTGGGATTGTTTAGTCTACAGAAGAGAAGAATGTGGGGGATTTGATAGCTGCTTTCAACCACCTGAAAGGGGGTTCCAAAGAGGATGGATTTAGACTGTTCTCAGTGATACCAGATGACAGAACAAAGAGTAATGGTCTCAAGTTGCAGCAGGGGAGGTCTAGGTTGGATATTAGGAAAAGCTTTTTCACTAGGAGGGTGATGAAGCACTGGAATGGGTTCCCTAGGGAGGTAGTTGAATCTCCTTCCTTAGAGGTTTTTAAGGTCAGGCCTGACAAAGCCCTGGCTGGGATGATTTAGTTGGGGTTGGTCCTGCTTTGAGTAGGCATTTGGACTAGATACCTCCTGAGATCCCTTCCAACCCTGATGTTCTATGATTCTATGAAAGGTGGAATGACCAGGAGCAATGGAAGGAAAGGTTTGGGTTAGACATCAGGAACAGTGTTAACATTAAGGGCAACCAGACAGTGATCTGCAATGCATTACATAACAACATATTTAAAGATCTGGCTAACTTTCATCCCTTACCCTCAAAGGGAACCAATACCGAAGAGGCCTTTTGGCCTGGCAAATAGATGGCTCCTTTAACAAAGTGTCATTGGGCTCATTCCTGACTCAGCAAAGAGCCCAACCTAGTCTCAGTTTAACTTGGTCTCAGTTGTGTGCCTACTGTGCCCTTGTTTCACTGTTATTTATTTGTCAAACAATTTGCGATAACGATCTATGATTAAAGGAATAATCTCTAACAGCCTCTCTTTACTTTTGCAGTCAGGCCATGCAAGGCCAGAAACTGCCACCGTTGTTCATCTTTGCCAGGACTGTGAGTCTGATCTGAGTGGGTCGATTCATGAAGTAAGGTACTACTCACGGCAAATAAGAGTGGCAGAATCAGGGCACCAGAGTGTGGATGATACATTCAGACTACACCAAGGGAGAAAGTGGCTCTCTACATATGGTTCTTCTCAGCATGCAGGTGTAGGCTTTAAAAATCCATATTTTACTCCAATAAACTTAAAAACAGCTACAATGTAAAGTACTAAAAGCACCATCTGCACTCAACATATAGTGGGGATTTTCTTTTGCGGAGCTGATGCTGCTTCTCGGTATAGTTCAATCCCAGCTTGTCAACGACTTCACAAAAGTGCCAAGAACCCCCATGGCTCCAAGTATCTGTGCAGCAATATGTTTTAACAACCACTCTCACAATGTTTCTAATCCTTTAAACTACCACACTGTTCATGCAAATATACCACACCATTTCAACTTGCAGGAACATTAAATCCATGCATGAAGGTGCCCCATACACTTTAGCACAAGTTGATTGGAGACTGCTTTGATGAACCCTATGTTTGACATTCAGTTACATAAAAATACAAATCTTAGGGACAGCCTAGCATCAAGATCAAGCTGAAAAAGGCAACTGTTTCCAAGCCATTGTTTTCTTCCATTGTCACTGGCAGAACCTCCTTGATGTGATAGGAAGAAAGCAGTAATGCAAACCTCTTGAGGAGATTAGACAAATCCAGAGCCTGGCCGTGTTTGTGTTTCATAAAATTCTTCCACAGTGTCAGTCACCTTTCCTCTTCTCCTTCCCCCGCCCCCTAAAAAAAAAAACCCTCCCAACACCCCGGCTAATGGAAAAGAGCCAGATACGCTATGAAGTTCACAAGGGACATTCTGCCTTATGTAGAAGGTGTTTAGATACCATGGTCATGGGTACTTGTATAAAGCCCTGTAACGGGGTCAGCACTTATTCTCGCAAGGGCCCCCTTCTGGCCAATCCGTGCCTGCAATCTCTCTGTTTTGCACTGGGCAGCACCCACCTCTCACAGGCGCTCCCGTTCTCGTTGAGTGAAAGCCTCCTTTTCTTTCAGTTCTTACAACGGGGTGGCACCCACCTCTCACAAGCACTCTCCCACTCTCCCCCGCTCTCCCATGGCTGATGGTTGTTTGGCAGATTCTCAGTGACTCACACACTGTCCCCCTGTCCGGGGTATAAATCTCTAGTTCTTGCTCACGGCTCTTGTATGGGACTGCAGCACCAAGGCCTCCTCCTGGAGACACTGCCTTCTTTAACAGTCCAGCAGAGGCCCGCCTCAGTACCCTCAGTTGGTGCGCCGTCAGCAGCCCTCCCTGGGCTCGGTCTTCAACCAGACCAGCAGGGTCCATCTCGGTACCCTCTCCTGGTCTAGCTAGGTTCTGGGCTCAGTTCCCATGGGCACTGACCTCCCCATGGTCCCGCTGCTTTTCCCGCCATCCAGGCACCCGGTCCTCTTTATCTGATCTCCAGGTAGCAACTGACAGGTCTGCTTCCTTTTATGTGGCCCTTCTGACCACTGATTGGCTTCTTCCCTTGTAGCCACTCTCAGCCACCTGGAGTACTTCTCTTACGCTTTACTGGGGTGGGGTGAAGCAGGGCCACAAGGCCTCCAGAAGGGGGCCTTCAGACCTAGCCCACCTGATCACAAAACCAAAGAGAGAGAGAGAGAGAGCACAATATGGATGGTGAACCCCTTCTTTCTGGACTCACTCTCACACGCACACATCAATCCTTCCACTGCTGCTGACTATCTTGTAACTTTCCTTGCAGCAAATAATCCAGGACTCCCAGGCTCCTCTGAGAGTCATGTTAGTGATACTCCATTAGCCTGGAAAAGATGCTCTATTTATTGCAAAGTCAGTATCTGCCTCGCAAGAATTGAACTCCTGCGCCCAGGTTCCGCAGAGAACGCCTACAGATCTCTCTGCAAACCAGGCTGCAGACCTTATCTGGGATCCTCCACTTGCATGCAGGTGCTGTGGAGCTGGGGGTCCATTTTAAGTGCACATTTTATAACTACCAAAGACTGAATGCATATCAACATCCATATCCCAGGGTAGGGGGATTGCACACTGGACCCATTTCAGTTGGCCTACCATGAGAATAAAGATGCATTCTCTGGGCATGTACATCAACCTGCATTTTTTACCGATGCTTTATATTGTGGTCTCCTGCCCAAGAAAACCTGTTACGTGCTGCACTGCAAATTCCAGCCAGTCTCATTTCAGCCACAACCAGCCCTGTGCACATCCCCAAAAAGCTCAGATCTGTTTGCACTGACCTAAAACAATGGGTGTAAGTTCTCTCCGGCCGCACTGGGAAGCACTGGCTCACGCTCCTCTAGTCAAGAAATACAGCCTGGGACAAAATACTTAACAATATCAAGGCACATCCTCAGCTGGGTCATGTCGTCAGAGTTCCCGTAAAGTCAGTGGCCCTATGCCAGTTTCCACCAGCTGAGGATTTGATTCAGCATTTCTTTTCAGCATGTTACCGGCCAATCACTTTGAATGGCAGCTGTCCGATTCAAATTTGCTGAAGTTCATTGGAGTGAGTGAAAAATATAGTAGCTGCTGCTGTTCTCTGGGGGCCAGTTAATATCTTTATTTCTCTTGTTACTCTTTGCAAACATCAAAGAGAAATAATAGAAATCATTTAAAACTGAAACCTGCTAACATTTAAACACAATGATCAATTAGAGACTTGAAACCTACTGAACAGAACCACTATTCAAAATGCCAGCCGGTCTTTTGATTATTCATTGTGTGTGTGCTTTTTAATGACAAACACATCAAAGAAGATTAGGACAAACCTGATTTCTTCAGAAGGAGATCACTTTTACTGCACTTAGCAGCTGCCAGCGCTAGGCAGGATAAACAACTGGGTTCCAGAGAGAGATACCTAAAGTGAGGTTAGTGAGTAAGACTTTTCTCCAGGTGCTTTCTTTTTGCACACTTTCCAGCCAATATCTATTCAGTTGCCGTGCAAAATGGCACGTGTACCTAAGCCTGCATTCAAATTTCACCCCTATTATAGCTGTGTTGACACTTCATCTTAGAAGATAGATGCTGAGCTCCAGGTAGGTCATTTGTAACCCTTATAATGATGATGGCAACATATAGCACAGTGCCCTCCAACTGACTCGGAATGGAGACTCAATTCTTCACTATTTTGCAATGAATAAATTGGTTGTCAGCATATGCACAGCAGTAGTGTTTTCCCCCAATTTAATGATCAGACATCCGTGGTTTAGCGGCTCTCCATGTACTATAATGATCAGGAAAGCTGGATTGAAACATTTGAGAGTGGAATTCAAGTCAAAGTTGCAGCCACCACGGAAAGCATCTGCATGAATTGATTTCCGGGTTTGAGACACACTACAGCACTGTTTCCCCTGGCACAGAGGTGACCATCATTAAAACACAGTTGTATTTTTGAACAATATGACAGCGTCACAGCTTTATCCTAAGAGGCAAATTTTCACATAACCAGATGCAATAACCACATTTTCCCATGACAACTGGGTGACTATAATCAAACTACCTATTTGCATGGGCAGGTATATTTTGGACATTACAGACATCCTGGTATGTACCCAAACAGTGGCTGTGTGAAAGAAGTGGGTACATGCACAAATGGTGACCTCCTCCCCTTCTGCAGAACAACAGGTTCATCTAAAGGAAGGAGTGTGTGGTTGCCATTTCCATCTGTGTCCTACCTCATAAAGTACCTTAACCTGGTGGGTAAGAAGTGGCTACATGAGGATGGGAAGGTGGATAGCCCAAAAGATCTGTGCCTACTTCCATGATGAACTCCATGGTCTCTGAGGGCTTCAGGTGAAACATGAAATTCCCTGACACCAGATGGAGCAGAAGGCAACAATTCAGCGGGATTCTACACGCCACAGCCTGGCCCGGCTCTTTCAGTTTCACATAGCCACAAAGTGTTTCCAACAGAGCTGCTCAAAAACATGCCATCTTTTTTGCAGAAAATTTGGTTTTGGGGGAAAAAAATGAAAATTTTCACAGAAGGTGCCTACTTTTTTTCTAAAATTTGGGAGGGGGGAATTTAAAACACCAACATCTGAAAATTGAAAAAATATCATTCAAAATCCAAAATATTTACAATTTCTTGGTTTTGACTGGAAAAAAGTTAGTTTTCGTTTTTCAACAGAAAGTAAAAAATTTTCATGGAAAATTTTGACTCAAAAGAAATTTTTTGTTGTAATCAAAATTTTCAAGAGATGTTTTTCCCAATTCAGTCTAGCTTCTAATGTTTGTGGTTCCACTCAGACCTAAAACAACAGCAGTCTGCAAATAGGGGTTGTACGGGCACCCTGATACCCTTTAGGAATGCCATTGAGATTTCAGTAATCTTTTGTTCCTCCTTCCATAAAAACAGAATTGGAATTCAAGGCTTGTTTATCAAATTTAACAGCAATTTCGAATGTGCTTATAAAATAATCATTTTAAAAAAAACAGTGCACCATACTGCAATTTGCAAATTGCTTGGTGTCTAAGGACATACACAGATGATACCAAAGTGAACTCATAATTATACGGCAATCCAGTGGCGAGGCTTGCTCAAGATCATTCATTAAGGGTAAAATTCTTCCCTGTGTAGAAGGCAGAGCTATTTTGAAATGGGATTTTTTTCACAAAAAAAAATCTAAAGACAATAAATAATTTTAATTTTGTTCATTCCCTCCGCCTCCCACTCCTCTGCCATCCTGCATGTTTCAATGGAAATATATTATTTCAGATTTCTAGGGATTTTTTCTTCCCTTTTTTACCTCCCACCCCCCGCCCCATTTGCACTGGAGAAAAAGGCTTGCTTTTTTACTTTGTTTATCTTTTTGTACTTTCCTAGTGGGAAAGGGTTTTAAAGTGAGAGAGAAAGCGTATGTGTTTTCCCCACTTTCTTGCTTTCCCGCCTCTTCTCAATACTCTCCAGTGGGAAAATGGGATGAAGGGTGGGGGACCTGAGAAAAATGTTTTTTCCCATTATTTAAAAAATATTTTTGCCACACATTTTTCATTTCCAACTGTTTTTTTAAGTCATCAAATAGATTTTTGCCAAAAAAATAATTTTTATTACCCCCATTTTTCAACAAAAAATTATGCTGGGGCCTGCGTCAGACTGTTTGTTTTATGGAAAATTTCAACCAAAATGGTTCAGCCGTTTCTCAGAAAGAGTTTGGGGAAATATATTGTTTTTTCCTTGTTAAAAACAATCTGACACCCATTTTGTTGAAAAGCCTCGGTGGCCCCATGCTTTGGAGCCAGGACTTGAACTCTGTCAGAGCTACTGCCGCCCCCATGAAAATCTGCCCCAAATTTCGCCAAGTTTCACACCTTTCAAAAAATTACAGTCTGCACATGCTTAGTAGATACTTTCTAGATTTTAGCAGCTAAGGTCTCCAAAGATTCCATCTTCACTGAGCATGCTCAGTTTCCTCCCTGGGACCAGACCGTGCATGTGCCATCCCCACAGAGCGACTGAACATGCTCCTGGGCTAACGGTACAAAATCAGACCTCCCCTATACCAGCTTTCTGGGGCATGAACTGAGAGCTGGGAGCCTGTCTCACCTGTGCTCTCACAGACTGCCTGCTGCTGCCCAGGCAGTCTGGAGGACAAAGCCAACCAATCTGAATGCGGAGGGAAAAGCCCGACCAGGGGAGATTGGAACAAGGAACCTGTCAAGACTGGGACTGGGTGGGGGAAGAGAAACTCAGGATGGCTGGGCAAGAAGCTTAAGATTGGGAGAGGAGGGGAAGATGGAACTGGTCAGGTGAAGAGGCTGAAACCGGGAGCCTGGGTAATTGGGGTCGGGGGAAGTGGCTGGGACCAGTTGGTCAAGGAGATATACTGGTATCCAGGGAGGGCAGGATAAAACTGATTGGAGATCAGGACTGGGCATTGGGGAGGAGGTGGGAGGACTTGGAGCCAGTTGGCTGGGGAATAGGGAATATGGAGATTAAATGAGGAGGTAGGGAGTGGGGATGGAACTGGGATGGCTAGACATGGAGACTAGAACTGGGATGAGAAGCCTTAATGGAGACTGAGATATAGTAATCAAAGAGAACAGGTCTGGGACAAAGATCCAAGGCGGGGGAAAGATGGGATGGGGGCAGGTTGAAAAGGGTGGGGCAGAAGGGTTCAAGCTTAGCGGGGAATGTGCCCACTTGAGAACACTCCCCTCCAGAGCCTGAAATGGAACCCAAGATTCTTGACTTTTCCTATTCCTCCCACACTGGCAAACTATAGATTTGAGTGTACATATGGTAATACAGTCTTTAATTCTATGATCACATGCTCTCTTCTCCACGGGACATCTGCCTCATTCAATGCACAGGCTGGGCCTGCTCTGGGGATGAATCTGGATTGTGTGGAAAGAAGTCTGTTGTCTGCAGGGGTCATGCCTTATTTGTTGTAGAAGCTGGAATGGGTGTAGTGAATGAGTTCGGTGGTTGCAGGAAGAGAAGGTTTGGACTTACTGTCAAAGCAGATAAATGTTGCCCTGGAAAATGGGATTCTATTCCCACCTCTGCCACGGAATTCCTGTGTGATGCTGGGCAAGTCACCGAGGACACACTTTTCACAGGTGGTCACAAAGTGTTTATTTCTCATTTTCTGCATGCCCAACTTGATACCCTAGGGTCTGATTTGCAGAAGTGCTGGGCACTCAATAGGAGCTGCGCTTTGAATGTATGAAATCTCTCTAATGGCTTTTTCTCTGAAAAACCCAGTCCTAGAATCTCAAATGTGGCATGCAAAATTAATAGAAATATTTGTCCTTCATCTCCCTGTGCCTCAGGTCCCCACCCATAAAATGGGCATAATCCCTCCCCGTCACCTCAGTGAAGCACAGTGAAAATTAAATGTTCGGGAAGCATGCCTATACTATAATGATGAGCACCACAGAAGAGCTCAGGAGGAAATTAATAATTCTGCCTTCAGAGCCGGGTTTGAATAGGACATTCCCAGGGGTTGGCATAACCAACTGAAACACCTCAGGCTCCTAAAGGTTAAGTGAGAATCAGCTGCAATTTAGCTCTAGATACAAGCAATTTGGTAACTATCTAAAATACCAATAAGGTTCTTCCATAGAGTTAGCTGCAGGGATGATTTTTAAAACTATTGGCAAGTATTATAGTTTTGCATTTTTTCAGTCATAATTACATTTCTTTTGCACAGAACATTTCACAAACATTCTGAAAACGCAAAATTTTTCTTTGCCTTCACATGCCCAAAAAACTGTAAACATGCTTGGTTCCCTTGCTAATTTCCAAGGCCCTCCCTTCAGTTAATTACTCAGTCACAGTTCTGTTGAGTGAAAAATGAATTCTGTCCAGTTTCCATCCTGAAAAACATACAAATAACAAATAGGAATCTCCATCATTCTTCTGGAGATGAGGCCGTGGACCTAACAGACACAGCATGTGAAACAAATCAATATTGTAATCACTAAAGCAACCAATCAACTGAAACGTTAGGACCAATCAATACCATATCTTCTACTGATGACAACTGTAAGACAGAAGCCTTTAACGCTGTAAAGATACTTTTCTTCCCTCAGTGTGAAAGGGACCTTGATAGCATGTTCTGTATTTAGTGCTGTTTGGATTTGAAAAAGACAACAGACAAAGGGAACTATTTCTTACGATGTCTCTTGTGTTTGAAATAAAGATTTTCCCTCTGCCTGGAGCCATTCTCTGTATTTTGAGTAGTAATCTCTCACCCCCACTCTTGTATCACAGCCCAAGCAGCAGAATCGGGACGGTCCTGCTGCTCTTTGTTTTTGCACATTGGGGAATATCACAAACATTTCACGGTTGAACTGCAGTCTCCAAAACTAAGCATTTGATTGGCCAAACACACTCTTTTGGCACTGTCCAACAATGGTTCCATTGTCCAGTTATGTCAATCACAGGGGTTCCCTCCCTAAGGCTAGCTCAGTAGACATATGCCATGAGATGATCGTGGTCTGTGTAGTTTACTGGAATGTTGTGCATGAATTAGCCGTGTGGATTGGCATACAGTAGTGGACATTCATGTAAACTACACTGACACACCCAAGGGAGCTCTTAGTGCACACCAGCAAGAGTCACTGGGCCAGTTAGCATGCAACATGCTAGTGCACACTAGAACTGAATCCCCTCTGGAGCAGACTAACACTCCTTGTAGACAATCCCAAAGTGATTTACCCAAAGACACACATGAAATTGGTGACTGAGATCAGAATTGATCTCAACTCTCATTGTCCTATCAACCAGACCTTCCTTCCTACCCCAGCACAGGACCCCTTACTCTCCTTCCAATGAAAAACGGTTTCAGTAGTGAAATGTAATATTCAGAAGAGAAGAAGTTGATATTTTAGACCATGAGCCAGCAGCCTGCCAACCCTTTATCCCAGGGAGACGGTCTCCCGGACCGCAGGGGGACTGCTCACATGGATAAAGGTGAGCATGTGTGATTTTGCAGCCTGGGGTCCTACATCCAGCCCCTCTTTTATGTTTGGAAAGTTCAAGCTCCTAGCATCCTGGGGTCGCTCCCACAATAATGAAGTAGATGACAATGATTACGATGATTTCACATTTAAAATCACAGAGAGAAAAACGTAGGCAGAAAACTCACTGCTGAGAACATTTTGATGTCCTATTTACTTATTTTTTCAGCGTTTAAAAATATGCCTAGAAATGCCCATTCAGCCTTCTGCACTTAGCCCGTAAATTACAAATGACATCAGACAGTGCCACCCTTTACAAATGTACCAAGAGCATTGGAATGAAAACCATAGACATTGCAGGGGGGAGAGATTGTTAGAACTTATTTCTTATCACGAGGTTTTTGTTTCCTTTGGAAAGGAGTGATTTCTCTGACACACAGATTTTAAAGCCAGAAGAAACTACTATGCTCTAGTCTGGCCCCCTGCACAGCTTAGGCCAAAGATCCTCACTCAAGATTTCTGCATTAACTGAAATGCTTTTTGCAAGGCACACTCATGCAGAGTCAATGGGGCTCCAGTTGTGTGCAGCACTCTGCCCAGCCCCTATCACTTCCAGGATTGGAGCCTCAGTGTCTAACTTGCCAAATTCTGCAGTCCTTACTCACTTGGTTCTCAGGCAACCCTCTCACTGGCTCCAGCTGAAGAGATGCCTGGGAAAGGACTCCATGAGGACGGCAGGGATCTGGCCTGGATTTGGGATCTGCAACAGACATCATTGATTTATTTTTTTAAAGCATTTCTGTTTGCCTTTACAAGAGGAAGTCCAGGGCTCTTCTGCCCCCGCCACTCAACATGGTACAAAAGCCCTTTTTGCCAAGAAGGTCCTTTTATGTCTCTGCTGTGCCCGGTTTATGCAGAGATTGCTGACTCAAATATGACACCACAGCACTTTATTTGTGAGGCTTTGGTTTTTTCTCTCAGTTTTCACTTTCCACTCCACCAAGCAAAGTTTAACAGAATTCATTTCTCTCAGTAGAATCCTCAGGGGAAGGCACCGTTCTGTTGGCTTCCTTTAGTTATTTATTGCCTGTCTCCCACATCCTGCATATGCTAAAAGACGTGCTACTAGCACTGAAAAATTAATCCTATTGCTGTGAGGAACATGGAGTGCTACAAAAGCAGCAACAAGTTGGGCAGCATGAAGAGACCAAGTTCACCTGCAGAGCAGGGTCCCAGAATTCTCCAATGCCAAAATCCAGCACATTTCAAGGTTCTTGGGCTGTTCGAAATCCAGAAGCCTCAGAAGTGTCTGCAGGTAGCTCTCAGCTCTGATAGCCTGTGCAGGAAAGGGCCTGGTCAGCACTCAGGCGGTGACCTCCACGGAAAACCCAGGAGCTGGAATTGGTGGCTCAGCTCAGCAGATGGCATTCTTCCCTCAGAGTCAGTACTGTGCGGATACCCCAATGCAGTGCTAAGGCATTTTTCATTCAGGTGAGATATAAAACCAAAACCCTTGATCATTTGTGGACTGGAGAGGTCCCACAGCCCTTTTCACATGACTAGGACCACGACACTAGAGTCCTGGCTAAATTCCATTCTGCCAGCAACAAGCCGTCCAAACACCTTCACGTCACTCCACCCACTATTCACCCACCTATTATCTTAAAGACAGATTCTTTTGAAATATAAAGTGCTAGTGTGAGGCACAAAACCTGTCAAACGATTTTTATGTTGCGCTGCAATATCCAGCATACACAAGCAGCAGCAGATTCAAGGGCAGCTGTGAGTGACACCTGGAATACGTTCCTGGCAGTCTCTCTGAGTGACAACCCAAACACTCTGTGAATGGCAAAGACCTCCATGTATGCAGGGAAGGGTTTTAAGGACAAAGGGATTGGCCCCATGTGTCATCAGTTACACCAGTACCAACCGGGTATAAAACGATACCGATTCCAAATCAATATTTCTCTGAAATTTCTGTTGCATGAAATGTTTCAATATTTTGACTTTTTTGTCCCACTTCCCAGAATCCTCAAGGTTCTCTCATCCAGCCCGCTGCACTCAGGCATGACCACATAGACCTGGACCGTCCAGACGCGGGTTTTTCTAACCTGTTCCTAAAAACCTCCAATGATTCCAAAGGCTGCTTTGGAAGCCTGTTCCAGAGCTTCACTCACTATCTTTACAGTTAGGAAGTTTTTCCTAATATCTAACCTACATCTCCCTTGCTGCACATTAAGCCCATGACTTCCACTCCTACCTTCCGTAGACATGGAGAATGATGCCACTGATGCTTGGCAATGATGAGTGGCCATTACACTGCAGTCTGCCCCAGTGAGTGAAAGCAAGATGATGACTAGCAATAGCCACTGAGACAAGGTGGCTTTAGAGGGTGGGGGGTTCCCCTGGGAGGGGAAACCCAGAGTAAAGGGGTGCTGGGGGGGCAGCACCCCAAGTTAAAAGGGCACCAGGGTAGAGGAGAGACATGGAGCCCTAAGACAGGTGAGACACCAGCCTGCAGAGGGTGCTCCATATGCTGGAAATGAACTAATTCCCAGGATCACCAGCAGGAAGCGCCGCAACAGTCAGTCATTGCCTCGCTACAAACAACTCCCTCCCATGTCTTACTTCTGGACATTCCTATTAATAAACATCAGAATGATATTAGCCTTTTTTTGCATCATATTGTTCACTCATATTCAGTCAGTGATTCACAAGAACCCCCAGATTCTTTTCAGCAAGCAGTACTACCACTTAGCTGGTCATTCCTCATGTTGTATTTGTGCACTTGATTTTTCCTTGCTAAGTGAAGTACTTTGTGGTTGTCTTTTCTGAATTTCATCTTGTTGATTTCAGATCAATTTGTCAAGGTCATTTAAATTCTAATCCTGTCCTCCAAAGTGCTTTCAAGCCCTTCCAGTTTGGTGTCATCCACAAATGTTATAAGCATACTCCCCATTCCATTCCCCAAGTTATTAATGAAAATGTTGACTAGTACTGGACCCAGAACTGACCCCTGCAGGGCTCTACTAGATATGTCACTGAACCAGTAATGACTACTCTTTGAGTATGGTTTTTGAACCAGTTGTGTACCTTATTTATAGTAACTTCATCTCCACCATTTTTCCCTAGTTTCCTTTTGAGAATGCCACATGAGACTGTGTCAAAAGTCTTCCTAAAATCAAGATCTATCACATACGCTGCTTCCCTGCTATCCACTAGCTGAGTAACCTTGTCCAAGAAGGAAATTAGATTGGTCTGGCATGAATTGTTCTTGAAAAATCCATGTTGGCTCTCACTTATCACCCTATCATCTTCTAGGTGTTTACAAATTGGGTCTTTAATCATTTCTTCCTGTATCTTTCCAGGAGTTGAAGTTAGGCGTGATGAATTCCCTGTGGGACAAAAACTGAGTTTTTCAATCAGCTGTAAAGCCAATTGAGAAAGAAAAGTCCCCCAGCATAGATATTGCCTAAGGATTCCCCTAATGCATCATGGTAAATATAGTCCAGTCAGGGGTCGGGCATGTGCAGAGCACAGAGACATGAACAGCCCAGAACCACAACTCTGATGAGGCACCACAGCAGCTCAGGTGGACAGAGAACAATGTTGACTCAACACAAAATGAAATATTGTTTTGATTTTCCCCATTGTCTCAAATTCTCAATAAGGCTGAAGCCTGAAATGGGCACAAATTTCAGAGCTAGATCTAGTTGTGGATTTTAAGCCACCTTCTCATCCCCCACCCCCACAGTTTGGGGGCATTCAGCTTCAGTTTTGCAGTTCAGCCTCATTTCTAGGGAAAATAGTTGCATCAGGAACAACTGCTGCCACCTAAATGCCAAAGGCCATCGGGTAGCAAAGAAAAAAAAATTGGTTTCAAGATAATGAAAGGGTTCAGTGCCGCAATTCTCCACCCTCAGGCCCTTCAAGGCAGCAATTCGCAGAATGAGCTATGGACGAAAACGATTCCAGAGCAAACTCTGCTAGCACACACTAAATAATAGCCTCGCTCCTGAAATTTTGCCTCCTGCTCCCAGACAGGACCAAGCAAGGCAGGAAGCAGATAAGAGGACAAGCAGTGGCAAGGAAATGCCACCTTCCTGTCCCCACTTTTGTTCAAAGTCCATTTGAGTTTTGGACTTTGGTTCAGGGTAGTTGTGACTGCATTTGGAAATGGCTGCCTTTAAGAATGGCCTACATTTACAGAAATGAGAATCTCACATGATTCTGATGTTTGCTCACTAGCAAATTCCAGACTTGATCCAAAAGACATTGACTTCAACAAGCGTCTTTCAGGTGACTTGAGTGGGCTTCAGATCAGGCCCCTGTTACCTAGGAGACAATCTTTACTAGCCTACTACTTGAGAGAGCTGTGAATTTTTACTGTACCCATACCCATGACTAGAGTTCGGTCATGACCCCTGAGGTAAATGAAGATTCTCTCTCCTTAAGGGCTTGATTGTGCACCACTGAAATTAATGGAGGTTTTGGCATTGACTTTGATGGGAGTAGGAGCAGGCTGTACAATGGGAGAGGCTCACATATGGATCCCACTGAGGTCAATGGGTCAAGTTCAGCACCTGACATAAGGAGGTGCATGCAACTCCATTAGAATCAGTGGCATGCACTCATTGACATCAAGGCTGAATGTGGCCAAATGGAGTCCCATCTATGCAACCAGGGCAGTATTTCCTGTTAGACTTTGGTTTGAAATCACCATGCCCACCATTTCTGCAGCTCAGATTTCCCATCCAAAGTCAGTGATTCACAGCTAGGTGCTCATGTGTATTTTGAGTCTGTATTCTCTCTGCTTCCCAGGCCTGTAATGCAGATCTAGACATCTAACACCAGATATCCATTGATAGGATTTCTAGGTGGGTTACTAGAATCCAAAAAGTAGTGTCGCGAGTCTGTGCAACTTTCAAGGCATCATTAAAGCGATATTTTTGATATTACCAAGGTCTAATGCTGTTTTGAATGTGCAGTTATGGAGTTCATTTTAAAGCAATAGTCTTTAGAAAAGAAATAGTCTTACAGTACAAGTCATTTTCTCAAGTACACTCAAAGAAAGGATAGTCTATGGCTCAGTAAATACAACAGTCTGAAAAGTTATGAGCTATCAGCCTAAGCTGAATTGACTTACTGATATTACCTGCTATGAATGAGTTTTAGATAGTCTCTCATAAATAGAAGGCTACAGAGCCTACGATTTTATGGACGTCTTGTGCTTATCAATATAGATGAGAAATGATGCTGTCAGGTTTTCGAGGTGATACTATGTGAACCACACCACTGTCAATTTAATTTTTTATGATTAAATATTTGGTGCTGTTAAAGGTTATTTAACATTTAATATAGCTGCTCTTCTACATAGCTGATAACTGTCATCTTTACACTATACTGTAGCTGAAAATGGATGGGGAAGGCATACTTTTAAGACGGTCCCTATTTTTTTATCCAATTTACTGTTAGATTTGTTCCAGTAATAGGATAATATTAGGTGGGTTTAAAAGGATTTCAATATTCAGATGTTCTGAGGCCATTCTATGTTCTTCCACAGTGGAAAATCTCCCCAAGCCTATATCGTGAGACTCTTCTGAGCTCAAATTCCAGTCAGCTTTTTTCTCATTAAAGGGACACTATCAACTGAAATATCACATTTCTGACTGACCACCTTTTGTTTTTACCTACTATTATTAAAACACCCATAGGGCTATAAATGAAAGATTAAAAGACAAAACTATTTCTCTCTATTTTGTAGGATGTTTACTTTGTGCCCGGGACAGAATTTGGCAATGGACAACTGTGTCCTTCATGTGGTCATGCACCACCTATCCTGCAGACACTTACTACTTGGATAAAATCCTGCCTTCACCTGGGCAGATCCAGTTACAGGCTCTAGCTCTTACGCAGGACTATTGACGTGCTGGAAAGTTAAGCCTATGCACAGGTGTTTGCAGGATGGTGCCCACCGTTGGCAGGGCTCTTCCAAAGGAGACAAAAATGTTTACAGCACTAGGAAGATGGGCCTTTTTAAAATCACCAACTTGTCAAGTAGCCTCCGGGACAGCTGGAACACCTTGAACTGTTTTTCTTTTTCTTTTTTTAATTGGCAAGTGCTCAAGGTTGGTGTATCCCTTTAAATAAAGTCCAAACTCATTCTGGTCTTTCTAGTATTTATCCATCATGAAGAAAAAGTTATTTAAGATACATACATGGAAGAGATTCATTCTGCAAGAAATTAAAAAAACATCTGTAGAGTCTTCTGGAATCAGTTCAGTTTAGACTCTGCCCCAAATGCTCCATCTGTGCAGCTCGATCCATTCACAGAATCTGGGCTTTGGTCTTTTATTCAGTTGTACTCGTTATGGTATATTTACTAAGAAACCTTTTTATCACTGTTCAGTGACTGAATTATTTTCTTGGGCAATAAAACTCTTTATGTTGATTTTCCCTACTAAAGTATGGGTATAAAAACATTAGTCCTCCCAATCCCCAAAAGACAAGACTTGATTTTTCACAATCTACGCTCTGTTGTGTTATGAATTTACTGTCCTGTGTCCTGAAGTTAGTGTACCACGAGTTAGCTCCCAGAGTTTGCCCTGCTTTAGTGCTCAGAACACCTATATATATGATCATTGCTGTAGCTGTCACATCTTTCCTGTAACAATGCTTACATACAATGGTGACAGCGCTTCAGAAATACAGACCGATGAGAGGCAGGAATTCCACTTGCTAGGAACTATACCTCTGCAGTAACATCAAAAAATATACTTGTGCCCCTTTTGGTAGGTAAAGGTACTGATATTAAAACACATAGGCCCTGACTTTGTGCAGGCATTTTTTCCTGTGCAAAGTGTGCATAAAATGCTACTCTTCTAATTTGGTGGTATTTTAGACAGACTTTGCACTGAACAACAGTATTCCCAGCCATCTAGGACTCAGGAGACTCCTTGCATTTCAGTATTCCACTAGATCTTTAGAAAAATACCATGCCAACTGGCAACTACTGTATATTGCACTTGTGAGACAACAGGCGCCGTGATGCCACATTTGACAGTTTATTTGATCCCCACACATTACTAATCTATTTGCTGCTTTTTCCTCAAATTAGAAACATAGGTGTCCAGACCCTCAGCTGGTGCCAATCTGGACATTTATCCTAGAACTAGGGCTCAAATGGTGACTGTTTTGTGAGGGGCCAAACAAGACTTTTCTTCCTGCCTCTTCTCATGTATATTAGACTAACTCATTTCAACGAAGGGCTGATTGGAGGAAGTGTTTGCCATTCAGCCTGGGCTCGGCCTGGAATCCTGTGTTTGTTCGATGGCATAATGCCAAAGAGAAGCAAAATATGCAGCTCTGCAGAGAGAAACCTGACCCTTTGCCCATTTACCAGCCCAGCCCTGCACTAACAGGGAGTACCATTTAAATGCCCACAGTGCAAACCTGAAACAGTCCCTTATTTTAGACTTGATAACATGGGGAAACATCCAAATACATTGTGTACAAATAGAATGTGTTGCCATTGACAATAATCCTGACTCAGACTAGGTGGACACCCACCAGACAGAGTATCGGGAGCAAGGCCAGGTGGAACCCGAGAGCCATCACGATCGAGTATTCCCTCTGGCTCCCCCTCCCCAGAGCTCCACCCTCACTGGGATGCCACTGCTCGCTTGGAGAGGTTGTGACCAGGCTCCCCCAGAGAGACAGGGGCATTCGCGGGGAATCCCTTCCCACCCCAGCAATGGCAGAAGGGATCCCCCCTTTCCCTGGAGCAGGGGGATCACAACAGAACCCCAACCCCAGCAGCTGAGGTGCCCGTGTTTCAAAGGGCGGGCTCAGGGCACTATGTTCTCCTGCCACATGCAGGAGGCCCTTGGTCTGGTTGAAGATGCCACCCAAAGCAGTTGGTCTTGGCATTAACACCACACTGAGGCCCCTCTCAGAGCCGCTGCGTCAGTCTCTCTGCAGACAGCACAGCACTGGTTTCACTCCAGTCACGGTTCCAAACTTCACTCCGCCATAGCAAGAGCTAGACACTTATTTTATTTTTTAAATGAAAGCTGAGATTGTGCTGTAATCACAGAAGCTGGGGGCCTAGGCATAAAGTGCTTAGGCCTTCCTCCAGGCCTGGCAGAAGCACTAACAGTGGTAGGACTGCTGTCAGTTCACTACATGTCAAAAGGAATAACACAGCAAGGGGACCACCATGTGAACCGCCTAGCATTAGACGTGACTCTCTGCTGCAAATTTGGCTGCAGGCCTGAACTTCCCCAGAATCTGGAAATGTTTGGATCAGGGATTCTGGTGGGAGGCCTCCTTTCCTGGGTGGCTTTCTTAGGAAAGTACATGCTGATTTCTGATGTGTACAGCTAACAACATCAGATCTTAGTAGAAACAGACATTTGTCCAGATATTCAAATTACATTTATGTACTGCCCATGAAATACACTCCCTTAGGTCAGGCCAAATGTATAAAATAAATAGGGCAGAAATACAGATTTCTTTCCGCATAAAACACCCTGAGAAATTTTTGATGAAAATTCCTGAGTACCTTAAAGGCCTCTTCTATCTCTTTGCAGCAGAGGCAAGAAGGGCAGCAAATTATGACCCAGTAATTATGATGATGGATGTTGAGGCAGTCCATTACATTAGATACAGCGCTGGTGCAAGAACCAGCACTACCGATCGCATACTCCACTAAGCAGGACACTCGAGATTCTAATGGGCAATATAGATTTACAACATTAGGTTAAAGCAGGATAATTATTCTTCTTTTTCATTTCCCTGCCCATGGACCTGCTTCTGCTTTACGTTTCTGAGCTTGTTTCCAAGGCATAATCTGTATTTCAGGCAGGCAGGCAGGCATTAAACCCGCTATTCCACTCACTCTGGTCAAATCACGTAACTCTATGGAAATCAGCAGGCCTGGAAAGCACTGTAAAAATGGGGCGTGAGCGAAGAATCAGCTTTGCTGTATGCTGCTAATTAGAGGTGGTGACGTGCTTGCTTCTGTCTCCTACAAACAGCAGGGAGAAAGATTGATTAAACTCTTGCTGGAGATGCCCATTCTGCGTCAGTATAGGAATGTAGTCGAAAGGCCTGTCTCAGTACAATGCAAGCAATAAGCTTGCTGTTATACAAGTGAGCTCCTTGGTTTTATTTCTGTTAATTACTTCATCATTTGGGTGAGCCTGAGAAAAGAGGAATATTTTTCAGGTATGCGCAGGTTGAATGCTGTCCTATAGCAGGTTTCAGAGCGGTAGCCATGTTAGTCTGTATCAGCAAAAACAACAAGGAGTCCTTGTGGCACCTTAGAGATTAAGGCCTTGTCTTCACTACAGCGGGGAAAGATCAATCGCCAGCGCTGCCCCCGTCGACTCCATAACTCCAGCTTGATCAGAGGCGTAAGCTGGAGTCGACGGGGGAGCGCGCCGCCGACTGCCGCCACTGTGAGGACGGCAGGTAAGTCGGCTGCAGATACACAAACTTCAGCTACGTGATTCTCATAGCTGAAGTTGTGTATCTGCAGTCGATGCCCCCACCTAGTGAAGACAAGGCCCAGCACATTCATTTGGGCATAAGCTTTCGTGGGCTAAAACCCACTTCATCAGCTGCACGGAGGGAAAAATACAGTAGCAGGTATAAATATACAGCACATGAAAAGAGGGCAGTTGCCTTACCAAGTCGGGGTCAGTGCTAATGAGGCCTGTTCAATCAGGGAGGATGTGCCCTATTCCCGACAGTTGACCAGAAATTGTCAGTATCAACAGAGAGAAAATTACTCTTTGTAGTGACCCAGCCACTCCCAGTCTTTATTCAGCGGCAGCGCTCAAGCCCAGCGGTGGAGATTTCATGCTACAAGTATCGCTGTCTGAGCCACGGGGGCCGGGATCCAATGCAGCAGTGGAGCCAGAAAGGCAGCAAGTCCTTAGGGCAAAGCGTATCCCTGCGCAGAGCAGCAGCACAAGGTCGATGCCATTTCCTGACCCTCTGCACAGCAGAGAACGTCACCCTCTGTGTACAGAGCCTGGTGTGAGGCTGACAGATGATGCCATCTCTTCTTTATTGTATATGCCTCTCGGTGCCTTGAGCTGTAGAGCACCAGACCCACTGAAGGGACCAGCGCCATCCCACCCTGCTATAGGAGGCCAGCAATGAAAAAAGACTCACAGCGTGCTGTAGCTAATGCATACCACCTTACAGCTCCCATGGTGGAGGTCTGTGGCTCCCTGCCCTTCAGCTGGGAAGCATGGTGTCTGTGCGTGTCATATCCCCAAAGCTGTTCAAAAGAGAGCCTTGGAGTACGATGTTGGGGATCACTGGCAGCCCAGCCGCACTGTGGTAGTTTGGGGGATACATGCAGCAAAGATTGTTTGTCCCGGCTGGAGCCCGCGGCGCTGTACAAAGCGCCAGGGGATACATCACTGGCTCTCTCGCAGAAGGTGAATTTTTAAAGCTGACCAATTACAGGAAACGTTGACCAGGTGTTTTGGCTGCAGCTCACATTAAACGTTGATCAGCATCGCATTGCACGGGAACAGGGAGTCTCGGACCCTTTGCGGATGGGATGGGACAGGAGAGTGAATGGCCCACTTGGGCATTTGCCATAGACCCAGTACTGGGCATGGCAGTCACACCAACATCAAAAGTCTGGGAGCCTTCAGGCCGGACTTCCTAGGGCTGCTCCTGCTCCTCGCCTTCTAACCGGCACAAGGCCCAGTGGATCGTCACAATGTGCAAACCCAGGAGCCGTGCCCCAGGCCTGAGCTGGGTAGGGAGCTCTGCACCACGGAGCTGGCGGAGATCCCACGGTGCAGGGTGTCTCCTTTTCCCTGCCCAGCCCGATGTCCTTTCAGCAGCCAAGAAGCATCTTTCCAGCTGTGTTAGTGTCTGAGGCACCACAGGGGCAACCCAGAGCTGGGTTCTAATGACAGTGTCTCCTGATTTCCCAATGACAGAGGTGCCAAGGGCCTGATTTTAAAGGTGCTGAGCACCTGCGGCCCCAGCTGACTTCCACAGGAGCTGAGGGGTGCTCAGCACTTCTGAAAATTGGCTCCTAAAAGACTAGTGTGCAAGCTAAGTAACCCCTGATTCGGGGACAGACAGGGCAGTTTAAGGGAAAAGGAAGTAGATAAATTTGTCCCTGGAAAATTGGCTGTAAATTACTCATCCAATACGTGAGACTACTGGGTAATGTTGCAATTACCTATCACTTACCTCCTGGAAAAGGTCAGGCAGAGAAGAGACCGTGCTCTGAAGCAGGACTGGTAATAACCAGGCCACGCACCTCGCCAGCACCTTCTGTGCAAGGATCTCAGAGCACTTCACAAAGCCCCGGGTGTTTGCAGGGAGAAACTCAACTCTGAATGCACAAGCCCCTGTGCATGATTTTTTGTGCACTAACTTCTGCACACCCAGGGGATGGGCATGCACATGCAGATTCTGTCACCTGCAAGAGGGGCTAGTTCACGAAACACGCGCACACAGTGCAAAATTGTGCACACACGAAAAGTTTGTCTCTCCCCTGGAAAGTCAGCTGCTCCTTGCTTCATTGGCTTTAATAACAAAACCATTGAATATTCTTCATCTGGAATAAAAGACTAGACTGAGCCTCCTCTGCATTGCACTGCTGTGGGATCTAGTGGATCAGGCAGTTCCAGCCCTGTGGGGACCAGATTTCAGAGGAGCAGGGCTCCAACCCAGTGCAGGCCTGAGAGCTAACCCAGACCCCACCTCCCAAGATTCCAGATCTGGGATTTCAGGTGTGAAGACTCCTCAAGGGAACCCTTTTTTTATTGAAGCTGGCAAACATTCCCAACATGGCAGCATTGGTCTCTGGACTCATCACCAGCTCTCAACATCTCAAAGTCTGGGACAAGATTTTAAGAAAGGGCTAGTGATTTCTGGGAGCCAATGAAGCAAGGAGCAGCTGACTTTCCAGAGGAACTCTAAAAAGTTGCAGAAAAAGGCCTTTTCTTGGTGGATTTCTGGATTCCTAGCAGGGAGGAGGATAAACTCTTTTCACTTAGAAATAACTTTGTTTCGGAAGAGTTGTGTTTCCTCGTCTTCAGACAAAGAATCTGCCCTTGTGTGTTGTTAAGCAGCTGTCTAAAGAGGGCACCATCTGCCCTCCTCACTGTCCCAGTTCCAGAAGAAAGTTAGCATGTCTTTGGCTCTTTCTTCAGTGATGTTGACTATTAAGGTTCCAAAGGGTTAGTAAAGGGTTAATAAATGATTTCTAGCTGTTATAACCCTATCACAGCCAGTTGTATATCTTATAGATGGTTAGAAGTACATCAGCAGAAGGTGGTTTGTATGGTCAGAATGAACCTGTTGGATCCTACACCAATCTATGATTATTTATTAAAATATCTGTTAATCATTTGTTAACTTTTTATAATATAAAGCATGACTTTCTCTTCTCTGTAAAAAGGAAGGTTTTGTTTACATGCAATAAACTATTAAGTAACATGATGTGGCCCTGGTACTACACAGGGCAGTTTGCCCAGTTACTCTTGGTAGGTTATTTGGGGCAGGATCCTAAGAGGGGCTGCGCACATTCAACTCACATGGTGGGTTGACAGCTAGACAACTCAGCTCTGCAGCCCCTAGTCTCCCTCCGGATCAGTTCTTGCATGCCCCCAGAACCACTATATGAACTGAAAGATCCTGCTTCATTACAACAGACACATTGTGGTCATGGGAAGTTCACCTTACACCTCTACTGTTGAGGCTCCTTCAGCTCCCCCATCGTCACACCGGCAGAGCTCAAGAACATCCTGCTGGTTACGAACTAGCCTCTTTCTCATCCTGATGGTAGATGGATGTGCTTGATGTCTCCGGATGCTGCTGCCATGATAGAGTGGCTGCATCACATACCCAACATCTCATTCATTGTCCATGCCATTAGATGCCATGCATCAGAAGTGACAAAGAGTCCTGTGGCACCTTAAAGACTAACTAAAGTATTAGAGCATAAGCTTTCGTGGGCTAATACCCACTTTGTCACTTCTGCAATTCCAGACTAACACGGCTACCCCTCTGATTCTTGACAACATGCATCAGAAGTTTGTCAGTGGGTTTTACCAACCTCAGCATCAATCAGGATCAAGCAGCTTGAGTATTTTATGTCCTTGTCCACCACTCAGACAACATACCAGTAGATAACACAAGAAACCAGCTGACAAGATTTATTGCTCTGAGGAGTTTACACATTCAAAATAAAACCCTTAGTTAAATGTGGTCAGAATTAAATTCAAACCACAATCACAATGGTGAGAAGGTCACCCATTGTCACCTTACAAAAATAAATGGCTTCTCAACTTGCTTATTATGGTAGTCACTAGTTATCCCTTCCCCCCCCAAAGAAATCTTTGTTGAACTTCTTTGTTTCATGGCCCTCTTTATAGTCTGCCTCTGTTTTGATATAGTTGATTCACTAAAGTCTTGTTTTTGAGACATGGCCAGGTTTGGTGGGTTTTTATTTTGTACAAAGTGCTTCCAGAGAAACCCTCTCTTATTCAAGCAGTGAGTCAGATAAGAGATAACAAGGTCTACTGAGTCCCGATGGAACAGAATTCAGGGTTTGAGGGGGTTGTTTTTTTTTTAATTCCCCGTTGGGAAGGTTGTTAATCCTGAGACTCAAGAAGGAAAAAGTGACCCAATTGTCTAGTGAACCCAAGTTATGCAAACTTGACTCATCATTCATGTCATTCATATCTCAGCCTTTTCAACAGAATTGGGATTTGAACCACTTCTTGATGCTGGGGGTCAATTCACTAAGGGGAACCACAACAGAAATAACACTTCAAAAGGTACTGTGCATGACTGATTTCCTTGCTCTGGTCTGTGTCCCATAAGAAGATATTTTTTTCTTTAAAAACATCCCCATAAATAACTAACCAGAAGGAAGGAAAGAGGGGAAACAGACTAGATCTGATTGCTTTGTTTTGATCTCTACATTCTAGAAATAAAAAAGAGAAGCAGCAGATTCTTTTATATTTAGTTTCATTGTTTGCAAAGAAGACAACCCATTTTAAATCACACAGTTACCAAACTATGGGCACTTGCATTTCAGATTGGGAACATTTATGCAACCAGTGATGCCTGGTTGCTGCAATTTTCATCGTCTGGGCATTACATTACTCTTTGCCTTTAGATGCTGTTTAAAACTATTCCAAGAGAATGTTTGTTTATGGTTTACTTTCACCCCTCTACCTATAGTTACCATAGATAAGCACTATGGTGACTCAAATAATAATAATATGCATGCGGCGCAATAGTTTGAAGAGTACATAAAACCCTGTTTACGTATCTTCTGGCAATATGCTGTCATTTCCGTGATGGGGACGGAAGGTTAATCTAATTTAATATTTGGAGTCAATGGTAATTAAATCTGAAATCATTTCAGAAGCCTCTGTATTGTATTGAGATTTCAAAGAGTTAATTGAAATCTGGTAAAGCTAGACAGCTAGGTGATATGCTGAACTTTGTAACTGACCTTTGCTACATTCCATTGTTTACATAACATTACATTCGATTTATGCTCGGTCACATAACTGAGAGACTAATTGTTCAAAATGTCAAGTAATAGCCTAACAATGGAGACAATAGTAGCCTCGAGGGCATGCAAATATTTCAGTGATTTAGAGGACTACACTCCTGGCTTATGCCGCTTGCCTCACACAAGGCTGGTGGATGGGCAGCTTAACAAAGCTATACATATTGTTACTGGGACTTTATGTGCAACTCCATTGCCATGGCTGCCAATGCTTAGTAACATAGCGCTGCCCCATATTCACCCTGAGAAGGCCTGTCTTGCTGCTGGCCAAGATCCATGAGAATAGTGACCTTCCTTTGTACTCAGACCTCTTCAATCACCTGTCAGTTCGCCTGTCTTCTAGACACCCTTTATGGTCATTTACAACACCACAGGACATGATGGTGAAATCTGCTTAGTGTAATGAGTGGTCAGCGACAACCGTTGTTAATCACTCTCGTCTCTGACTCAATCAGCTGTCCACCAGGTTTTGATCTGCCAAGGCACCTGTGATCATCTCTGAACTGGTTTCAAACAGGTCAGGATAAGTGTGTGGCCAATGTCATGAACTGGGGTTTTTCTAATGACCCGCAATGCAGTGGTGGTCAGCTTCAGCCTATATCCCATATTCTTGACGAGTGCTCAGTGACCTATTTCGATGACAGGCTACCGGTTCGCCACCTGGCTGATGATGTCACCACCAAATGGCCTGGCACGTTACATATACTCCGAGAGAGTGATCTAACTTCAGTAATTATCCATATTATTTGTGATGGGTCTAAACTAGTCTTGAATGCAAGCATTTTGAAATCTCAGTACAGGGGATCTGAACGCATCTTGTATGGTTTTGAGTCAGACCCAAAGGTCTTATAATCAATGGAAATCTTCCCATTGACTTCATTAGACTTTGGCTAACACCCAGAAAAGATTGATTTCCCAGTTCCCAATAGCATTCATGTGGATTACGTGTTGGGTGCTAACAATGTTTTTGCACCATGTAAGACAAAATCACAGATACATCGGTTCTGCCCCTATTGCAGTCGAGGGGTGAATTGCCACAGATATCAATGGGAACTGGAGTTGGCCCAGATATTCCCTGCCCGGGAGACTTTCTATATAAACATGGCAGAGAGGGTAGCCGGGCCATGAGAGGAAGTGCAAAGTAGCAAACAAGTAGCTCTGGACTGTTCTTATTGCTGTTTTCTTGTGGGCATCACTGAAGAAATGACTCTTGCAGAGGGATTTGGACAATGTGGCGATGTCCATATAAAAAAGGATATCGACATGAGCACATCCAACTCCCCCTGTCCTGCATGTGTCCATTTTTTAGGCCAGAAGCTTGTTGAGCAGAAGTAATGTCCTTGTATATGTTTGTAACACCCAGCATCTGGGGCACTGATCCCGACTGGGACCACAGGCACTATTGCCATACAAACATTAAACAAAAATGAAGGGAGTGCCAGAGACATCATAGGAACACAGCCCACCCCCCTTGTATAATCTCTGTCCCAGCTCACCCTTTCTGCCACTGGAGCGGGTGCTCACAGGGAGAATGAGAAATTCCATGAGGTTCCTAACACAGCCTTCCTTCAAATTCTTCCCTTGGGGCAGGGGCTTCCTGGACATTGGTGGATCTTGGAAACCTGCCAGAGACCCAGCCCACATTGCACAAAGGCCTATCAAGTATAGTCCTAGCACAAGTGCAGGGGACTGGACTAGATCTCTCAAGGTCCCTCCCAGTTCTATGATTCTATGCACTATTTGTGGGTACCTGTCTGGTCCCCCTGGCAGCACAGTACCACTGGAGCTGCACTGCTAGGGATTCCCCAGGCTGTGGGTGGCCACAGAATCCCCTCCAAAGGGAATTTGCAAAGTTACAGAGAAGCACTAACTTTCCTGCAGGTTTCCTGCTCCACTGATGGTATGGTGCACCACCATGTCCTCAACCCTCGTACCTAGAGAGAACTCATAGAGGGCTGTCCCCTGGTCCAGGGCAAAGGGAATTCAGGCCATGGGAGCAGCTGAATCTTCTCCTCCATACAGGCAGCGTCAGACAATGCACAAAGGGCTTTGTGTAATTCTCCCGACCTCCACTGACATTGCATCAGGGATTAATTTGCCTCCACTATGTTTGACACATAGAGATGAGCAAAGTTCCTTTTGTGGGTATGGACTATGAAATCAATTATGGTATGAATCTTACATGGCCCAAAGAAATGGATTTCGAACACAGAGGCCTAGCTGCTATCTCGGAGTCAAGAGTCAATTAATAGCATAATATTGAACCGGGATTCAAATCTTTTGCATTCATGCCAAACTTTGAGCAAACAAAACCAGATGGGGAATAAAAAGAAAGGTCCACAAAATGAGGCTGAACTTTCACTGAATAAATAAATAAATGCATCATGCATTTTTTAAAGTCATGATTGACTAACAAAATATTGACCCTGGCTGGAAGAGAACACGGAGTGTGCTGATCCCTTTGGATTTTAGGAATGAAGGGCTTAGAATCAGGATTTGTACTGAAGGAAGGAATGAAGGAGTGAACATCTGCTGCAATAATTAACAAGTCAGACCTAGAGCTGATTTTATCAGCAGTTTCTTGTCCTGTAACCATTGTACTCAAAATGTTTAAGGGGCTGCAGAAATCATCTGAGTGAACAAAAGCTCTTCTTGGTAGACGGCTACAGTATGGAAATAGCAAACGTTAATGACCAAAAAGCCAACAAAAATGAGGAGAGAACAGAGTCTGGGGAAAGACCGGTCCTTTCATTGCTCCAAAACGAAGAAAGGATTAGGGTTAATCTGGTTCAGGCTTTGGCCTGAGAATAAAGGAGTTAATCCTTTGACTTGATGAGTACAAATATTTTAAAGTGGTCTCTGAATATCGAACACAGCAGCATAACTGTAAATATCTCACACCTAGCAGGAATCCATACACAATCCGCTAGCAGAGTTGACAGTGTGCAAGTGTATTTAGAAAAGAAAAGATTCATATGATCTGAAGGGAAACCAGAGTATTCCTCATAACAACACAACACACTTATTTCCTCACAACACCCCCAGCGCTAAAAAGGCAGGAAATTCCATGGTCAGGTGACACCCCCCCAGCCAACACAATCCCAGTCTCCAAGTATTGTCCCACTCTCATCCTGGCAGTAGGGAATTTTTCGATTAAGCCAGGGTTTTGTTGGAAAACATCAGTTGTTCTAAACAAAAATCTTCACGAGAACATGGCGCATCTGAGAGAATTTCCAGCAGAAGACAGTTCTCGGGTCCAGGATGGAATTTCTGGTCAAAACCAGGCGAGACCCACCCCAGAATAGACCAGCAGGAAACCTGGGTTCAAGGCCCTACTCTGTCTGATTTGGATGAGGGACTTGAGCTCACGTCCCAGGTGAGTCCCCCGGGGTCTATTCTGGGGCGTGGTGTCTCTCCTTTTTCTGTGAAGCAGTAAGGGCCTAGCAGCCTGACAAGCTCTGAGTACTGGAAGCTTGAGCATCACTGAAAGCTTTCGCCGCTGCACTGGCTACGCTTCACCAGCTCCCTCAGCCCTGCACCCAAGCCAGCTCAGCTCCTGGGACCCTTGGCCAATATCCGTCCTCTCCTGTAAGCTCTATACAGACACATCTGTAGCCCCAGCTACAGCCCCTGGCCCACTACTCTGTCAGGTGTGCACCTTGTAAACTCTAAGATAGAGTGGTCAATGGAAGCCCTCTACTCTTGAATAGCAGCCATGGAACCAGCTATCTTCACCCTACAGAGTTTTCTCTCTTCCTTCCTTCCTCAATCACCAACATATGTGGGCTGATCCCAGCTCTGGCATATGCTTCTCTTCATGGCCTACATACCCCTTTGGCCGCTGTGACAAAAGGGAGACTGCGTGACCCTGCAATGCTGACGCTGACCCAGCAGACACCATCCTACATGACCATTGTAGTTTTGTTTGCCTCGGAATCGCTCAACATTACAATTTTAGCAAATTCAATCCCGCTGCATGTTCCCCAGACCCAGCACTCCTCCCCCAGATACACCTCTCAACGATTCCGTAAGCCAGTTGCCCCAGTAGATCTTAGGGCCTGGTGTCAGAGATCTTGCGTCATTATATACAGTATATGAAGAAACTGACATCCACTGTCTCAGGCAGAGCTGGCAGAATAAGGGATTTTCTGTTCACTGGCAAGTCTGAAAAATTTAAAAATATTATTTTGGGTTGAACCTAAATGAAATGTTTTGAAATTTTCAGTGAATCAAAAAGTTTAAAAAGAATCATTCTGGGTTAAACCAACAGTTTGCCACAAAACAAAATGTTTTGTTTTGATTTCAATCTCGTGTTTGTTTTGCAGAAATTGCGTTTTCCATAGAAAAATACCATTCTGATGGGAAATTCCTGGCTCCCTTAAGGAACAGGACAGCTCCAGAAAGAAGGGGTCAAAACTGGGTGGTTCCTTGACACCCCTGTCCCCACCTACACTTTGCTGAGCAGACCTTAGTGCAGGAAGGAATCTGCTGTGCATCTAATTTTTTGCCTTTCTAAATGATGCTGTACTATTTGCAGTGTGATTTACAAGTCCAGGCCCAGTGGAAAGTGCTTTTACATAGTATTCATATACAAATGATGAAAACACAGATTTACAGTTTAATCTCTGCATGTGCACTGATGTGTATTAAACATTCTGTTAGCCTCAGAAAAAGTTGTAAATATACTCTATATCTTACAGAACATGGCTCACATTACTATCAGAACAAATTACTTCCAGGGTGCTTAACATCCATTTTTCCCCACCACACTACTTCTTAGGTGAGCCAAGATTTGTCTCATTGGAAGAAAACATAATTTTCCTAACCCTCTATTCATTGTGGTTCAAAATTAGTAGCAAACTGTTCACTCCTATAAAGTATCTGTTTCCCAGGGATTATTAATCATAGTTTATTGGGAACCAATCAGTTATTTAGTTTATTTTCCCACACCTTTTAAAATATTAAAATGCTGAGATATTCATTTTTGCATTAAATTACCATATTTATTTTTCATTTATGGTGGAATAATTTGTTTTAATTAAGCCTAACTGAAGAACTTTTATCAGATGTAATTATCCCTTTCAATAAATATGTCTCCACTAATTACATTTAACCCTGGGATTTATAGCTCCTAAGTCATTTTGTAGGAAACATAATAAATCTTTAGTAATACATGCTAAATTACTATAAATTAACTCAAATCATTAACATAATAAACAAATTAGGATAATTTCACTTAATTAGTTTGGGTGGTTAATTTAAAATCTCCCGTAAAACTTTATAGTAAATCAAGAATTTCACAAGTATTTTTGGAGAGAAATTCTTGTAACAAGCCTATTTGAATAGGTGTGTAGGAATCAGATCACTGCTGAAACACAGTAAATACATATTTCTCTTTACAAGTAAAGCCTTTTAATAATAATAGTGATACAGAGTGATCTTGATCACTTAGTAAGCTGGGTGCAAGTAAACAATGTGTGTTTCAATCTGGCTAAATGTAAGTATATACATCTAGGAACAAAGAACACGGGTCATACATGAGGGGACAGCCTAACTTGGGGAGCAGGGACTCTGAGAAAGATTTGGTGGAGAATCAGCTGAACAAGAGCTCCCAGTGTGATGCTGTGGCGCAAAGGGCAAATGTGATCCTAAACAGGACACTTTTGAGTAGCAAGAGAGAGGTTATTTTACCTCGGTATTTGGCACTGGTCTGACCACTGCTGGAGTCCTGTGTCCACTTCTGGTGTCTAAAATTCAAGAAGTATGCTGATAAATTGGAAGGGGTCCAGAGAAGAGCCATAAGAATGATTAAAGGGTTAGAAAACCTGCCTTATAGCAACTCAGCACTTTCAGTCTATCTATTAAAGCTTAAACAAAGAAAAGATTAATGGGTGGCTTGACTACGTCTGTAACTATCTATATTGAGAACAAATATTTGATAATGGGCCCTTTAATTGAGCAGAGAAAGGGATAATATGATCCAAAAGCTGGAAGTGGAAACTAGACCAAGTCACAGTGGAAATAAGAGGTACATTTTTAACAGCGAGGGTCATTAACCACTGGAACAATTTCCAAGGGTTGTGATGGATTCCTCATAACTGACCATTTTAAAATCAAGAGTGGATGATCTTCTAAAAAATCCACTCTAGGAATTATTCTGGGGCAGGTCTCTGGCCTGTGTTCACAGGAACTCCGATTAGACCATCCCAATGGTTCCTTCTGTCCCTGGAATCTAAGAATCTATATTTCCACCCTTGGGATCCACTCCTGAGATCTTTGACTTCAACAGGAGTTTGGACTATGTAATGTCTTCAGGGATTGGGACACAGTGTGGAAAATCACTTCTGTAGCCAGCTCATAAATCCCATTTAAGATTAAAAAATCAGGGCCTAAGTGGGACTTACATGGTGTTTAGGGGTTGATCTTGCCTTCTTCAAAAGGAGTGAATTACACCCAAACCGAATAGCTTTAATAAGTCCAGCCCATTCTGTCCCCTTACCTCTTCTGATAAAGATAAATTACAGATCCTTTATTTTACTTAACATACAGGAACAAAATCCTGTCTGTATCCCTGAACTGCCATGTTGACTTTCTTCCCATTGTACTTAACTTGTTTTCCTTAATCATATTAATTGCTATATAATAATATTAGACAATGCTCTCTAACCATTAAGTCCCAAAATAATGGCTGTGTTAAATTGGAGTTAATTAGTATGTTACACATTCCAGTCCCACTACAGGGTGATGACTTAATGAAAAAATGCAATGTCACTTTCCCAAGAATTACATATACAATTTTAAAAGGTATTTTAAATATTGTTCTTAATAGCTGTCAACAGAAAGGATGGAATGTGATTCTTCAGAGAGCATTTCTCTTTGCTAACTACAGGCAAGTGAGCTATCACAAGCTTTACAGGGGCTGCAGAAAACAGATTTAACATTAATTTATGAATAGCTGAACTTTTTCTCTTTAATGTTTAATAGTGAATCATGCTTTAAGCCATTTATATTTCACTGCACATCAGCAAGGCTGTCAGGAGCAAAAGATCAGAAAAACATAATTCTTTTGGCTTGTTCTCATGCACTCTCTACCTATTCCTTAAGAAGGCTGAATAATTTTGAAAGCAAGATACGTGGGGTAGCAATGTGAAAGGAGCTGCATTTTAAAGGGCCTTTGAGTTTTGAAAGCAGGACGCTCAAGTAAAAGGACAACTAGGCTGCATTCACTCACAGGCTCTTATAGCATCCAAGCAAATGAGGGTCAGTTTACTGTGGCCATTCACCGGTACCCAAGAGTTCCATTCTCTAAGAGGGAGAATTGTGCCGATTTCACAGCATAAGGGCGAATGCCCTCTCTCAGTTGCTCAGAGTTCTCCCTTTCCTAATCTCTTTTCTAACTCACCTAATTCCCTGAATAAATTATATACAGCTATGCAGATGCATTAGCACCTTATAAGTCATGAAGCAGGCTTGCCAAAACACAAGTTTTATTATTGCTATCTGCAGATCACAGCAAATTATGGATTCCCATCATTTTAACCCCGTGATCTAGGGCAGGGGTCTTCAAACTACAGCCCGGGGACTGGATCCATCCCGCGACTTCCATTTGTCCAGCCCCCAGCTGAGCAGGCACGCTGAGCAAGCAGGTGGAGAAGCCACTGCTGCTCCCTGGCATGAGCTGCTGCTGATGGCCCCATGTGCAGAGGGGTGAGTGCCCCAGTGGCGCAGCCGGAGGAGCAAAGGGTTAAATTTTAACTACAGCACTGAACCAAACAGTCCCAACAAACAATGGGAACATGAGCTTCTCTTACCAAAGTACAGCCAAACTTTTGAATGTGCATTTGTATGATACAATTTGTGAGCTTTTAGACATACATAACATTAAAAAAGTGAAATGATTTTTAATGTATTGACAAATATTTTGTGTGATTTCATAGTACCTGCATTGATTATACAGCTATTTTTATGCTGGATTTAGAATTTAATGCAACACTGACATAATAGTGTTGGTTTTTAATGACTTTGCATATATTTAATTTTTTCACAGTTGCTTCAGCCTGTGAAGCCCCTTCAAAAATCAAATATGGCCCTCGTCTCAAAGTTTGGAGACCTCTGATCTAGAGCAGACATTGACAGCAGAACTGCACTTGTCATTATAAAGCCATCAAGGTTTCCAGGCTGGAGGAAGTGAGGGATTAGGGCCTAAGACCCTGGCCTTGGGAAGGACCCTCAGTGGGGGACCCCTGCATTTGTCTAGGGCTTTTTGCAGGATCTGGGCCATAGTACTGGCTTGGGGTTAGTTTTTAAGGCTTAAAGTTGGACTCAGCATTAATATACGGGAGCTTGTATTTCCTCTTTGGGGTATGTGGGCAGCCCTACTTTGTCCCTAGCAGAGTCATGCAACTTACACCTAAATCAGGGGTACTCAAACCTAACAGAGCTGCTAGCACATGTCATCACATGACATTGCAGAGTCTGAACATAGCCATACTCCAGCAGCCTTGTGGTGCACTGTAATGCCTGTTGCAATGTTCCAACAGAACATAAATGCAACGTCATGACACAGAGACCACAATGCTCTGTTAGAACACCGCGCCAGGAGTTTACTTTGCTGCATTAGACATTCTCCTACTGCCCCGTCTTGGATTTTCTGGTCTCTAGTTTCCATCGCTGCCAGCTCTGTCCAAATAACACGCTGCTTTTGAACCTGTGGAGGGAGCAGAGAGCATCCTAGACTTTGGCCCTGTCTTGCCAGCTGTTACAAAAGTAATAATAATAACAACTGCACAATGCGTGGTAGGAAACTGTCCTACCATTATGTTTGTGTTGATTTCCCTGGATACAGAGGGAAGGATTTCAAAATGAGTTTCAGTTTCATTGCATAATATGCAAAGGAAGGAATTATAATAGGAACAATCTTTGGACAGAGGACATCATCATTCATTTAGATTTATAAGGTGTGTGGGGAGGGTATTTATCCTGGACATAATTTTAAAAAATATACTGAGGTTACGGAGCTAGAGACATAGGAGAATCCAAAGCTCTAGAGACACACTCTGGTTAGGTTTACGATTTGACTACTTTAAGTCCAAAGTGTGGAACTAGCACACATTTGGTGCCATGTTCAAAGACACATTCTGCTAATCCAGGCAAGCCACTATAGTAGCTTTGAAGTGCTTTCACTGCTGAACTTTGGCAAATGAGCTGTATTTATCCATCATCTGAAAAACCAAAGATCCTTTGATTGGAACTGACAAGACTGACGGAATCTAGTATCTGATGGGGGAAAGGATTCATTGCTCAGAAGTATAACAAGGGCTCCTATTAAGGAGGTGACCTATGGCACTTCATATGATGTGGGAGAAAAATGAACCCTTCATAAAGACTCCTGCAGTACACTTAATGGTAAAACTCTACTCCCTTATCAAGCAGACAACGGAAGAAAGGGGAATGAGGAAAGAGACCCTTGTGAAGTATTTATTACCAGCATGGGTTTTCTTGGCCTACTACACATATTTTACAATCCGTTAGGTGTATGGCAACGCATCATTTTCCAGATTAGAATATGGTCAAGGTCAGACATAAAAGAAGTTAGTTTGTTAGGTTCTGATGTCACACAGTATTTCCGGATTAGTTGAAAAATGGGCCATAAACTGTCAAGAAACAACTTCTTTTCTGTCAGCGATAACATGCACATCCAACTCTACCACAGTCTTTCCTCCTCAAGTGCTATTGGTATGAGCCATTGATTATAATTGTATAAGGCCATGAGGCGAGTTGTTATATTAGGTAATGACGAGATTGTTAGAGAACTGTGTACGGAAAGCAAGCCTCAGGCTGATCCCATATCTAACAAACCTGTCATTAATTACTGAGGAAAAACTTTCTACCTCTTAAATAATTTATACAGCTGGATCTACAGTAGCAAAAGATTAAACATAATTAAAATGGAAACATTAAATTCCAATAGGTTGGGTGGCATTAGAAATCCTGCAGCATAGGCAAAGGCTAGATAAGGGCCACTGCTAATGATGATCTAGTCTTTAGGCAGACAACAGACACTGCCAGAGCTCATCCTGGAGTGATGGGTCTTTTTATAAAATAATTTAAGATGACGTGCAGCAGAGACCTGTTAATCTCAGACTTGATGCACACAGGATGCCTTCCTTAAGCAGTTTATCCCTATGGCAGGCATATCTTTAGAAGAGATTCTTTGTCTTAGTCTTTGAGGTTTAAAGAAGGGAAGTGTAATCTTTCAACAGGGTTATTCCCTCACTAGGTTTTGATTTAATTGGGTTGCGCAGTTGTTCAAATACTGTGCGTTTTATTTTTTTAAAAACTGTGGGTGAATTTAATCCATATAAAGAATCTAGTCCCCTAATATATAAAAAATATATTACCACACGTTGGCATTCTTCTTTCACAGGAGGCTGCTATTATTACATTGTCTTTTAAAAAGGGAAGTAAAATGTAACAAATATTAATCACATCATTATGCTTCATTAAATCAGCACACTGTCTTGCCTGGTGCGTTTGAGCACAGATAATATTGCCCCAGTTTTCAGATCTCCAAAGATGAGCATAAGAATTGTTTTTATTCCAACCTAAAGACACACACAATTTACAAGGCGCCTAGAAGTGCCAAAGTCCGAATCCATTCCAAATTCTCAGACCTATCACCTGAACCGAGAAACTCCGGAATTTTCAGGGTCTGTCCTCCCAGTGCTGTATGGGAAATCGGCGTGCCCACAGTGAGTCCAGTTACTCCAGTAAACACAACTACATTAATCTTCAATTCACACAGCCCCTGAATAACTGGTCAGACAGATCTCTTGAGCAATATCAAGGAATTCCCATCTATAGTGGGGGGCAGTGGGAGTTAAAAGCAGTATCACTTCATAGTTCTCTAACCTACTACTATATTGTTCTCTGAAGTAAGGTTTTTCCTCTGGTGGGTCAGCTAGATACATTCAATATCTTATTTTGATTGCAAAATTCACATACTGAAATCACATCATACCACCCTGCTCTGGATATTCCATGCCTTGTGCCTCTATGCAGTAGGGATCAAGTCTTGCTCTGGATATTTCACAGCAGCAGGCCCACTGTTGGTCATCAAAAATCCAGTCTTAGGGTTAGTTTACTACTACTTTAATTTTTACTATTAAGGCTGCCTGACAAATGTTATTGTATATAATGGGCCAAAGGTAGAGGTAACATTATTTTCAGGCTATATACATCATTCCTTACACCATATCCGTACTGCATTTTGCAATGATAGCAATGTGACACCAGCTTTTATGTAAGACCTCACAAGACATTCTTTGGTGAACCAGAATGCACATACCAGACTCAGGAGAATATTGTAACCCCTGTGCACCCCTCCATGTGCCTCTGCCAGTTGCCCATGTCCCTGTTCTAACTCCAGGTAGCTAATGGAGCTACAGCTGGGATTCATTTAGCCCTTTGTGTCCAATATAAACAAGCAATATGTCCCCAGTGCTGTTAGTGCTAACCCCAGCAACTGTTGACTTCACATCACCTGTGCAAGGGTGCAGTGGTCCATTTTAACTGACCCTGATGCAGGATAAGGACTTAAAATGTGGGATTTATGACTGAATACCTATGTTACAGTAGCACCCATATGCTCCAGTAAGGATCAAGGCCCCATTGTGCAGAGCCCTACACAGTAAAGAGACTGTGCCCAGAAGAGCTTACAGTCTAAGACTAGGGTCTTGAGCTAGGGGTACGGAGCACTCTGTCTTTCCAATAATGCTGAATGGGAGGGGGGTGCTGGCTAGATCTTCTCTAAGCAGGAGGAAGTTCTTAGCTAGTTACTTGCTCAATGGAAGTGGTGGCCCAGCATGGAAGAGGTTGACACCCCTTCACCCTCACGCTAAGAAATGTGAGGTAGAACCACTGGGGTTTGGGGGAGCTGTAAACCCACCAGGAAGCTCACGCTGAGTTGTCTGATCTGGATTATAATTTATTTGTTGCTTTTGTTAAGCACATAACCACTGAATCGTTGGGATTAGCCGCTGACAGGCCAGCTGCAGGTTGACTCGAGTTCTAGTCCCTGAGCAGTCAGAACAATACACACTGCACCACATATTTCCAAGGCGTTATCAACGCTGTCAACTCAGGCACAGCAAGCTGACAAGCCATCTCCTTCAGGAACCAATCATTAAGGAATTACTACTGGCAGAAGAAAATAACCTTGCTTTGATTTGCAGCTTGACAGATTACCCCTCCCCCCGGTCTTTTTCTTTTTAAACATACACCAATGGGCCTGGGAAGATCCCATTTAGTTTTGTTATAATACCCCACAGTCTTCACTGGAAAGCTAACCGACCATGCTGCCATAGCTGTATTTCTTTTTAATTGCCAGAGAAAAGTATGTTGTTCATATCTGAGTGGAGCCAGGGACATCCTATAGCCCCGGAAATTAAATCAGAGAAGTTTCGCTATAATAAGAAGAGTTTACTCTTTACCTCATTTTGGTATAAAACGAACAACACCTGTGGCCAACAGCCCCCATCTTGCAATCAAATCTGTGTAGGCCAATTTTTGCATCTATGGATATGTCAACACTACACTAAACTCTGTGCACTGCTTGAGAATCCACAGTGCAGTATAAAGCTGGGTTTATAGTTGTTGGACCCGCGTCTCACAGCTATGCTAACCAATCCATGCCGCACTACGCAGACCTTCTCATTCAGGTCTGCGGCTTGACCTGGGTCCACACTGCAAAATGAAAGAGGGCTTGGACCAGAGTCCCAGGGAGACTCGGGCTCTGACCCTCTGCACCTCCCCTACCAGGATACGAGGGCCTGGGACTTGAGAGCTTCCTGACCCAAGTCAGTCTGATGTGTGTGTGTGTGGATGGAAGCAAGGGCTTGGGCTCAAACCTGAGTTGGAGCCAGGGTTTAGCGAGCAGTGTAGACGAAGCCTGTCTGGCATCCCACTCACTTCAAGGGGACGCACACATGATGTCCACCTAGGTAGCATCCTTTAAACTGATGGGCTCCGCACAAGCACAAGGATATGCCTATCTCGAATCAATTGGAGGATCTGGTCCTGTATTTTACAGTTATTGATTTTCACACAATCTAGTCTTAAATAGTCCAAATCAAACCCCTGATCCTTCCACCCCACAGGTCTAGGAAAGTCTAGAGCCAAATTTTGTGATTCGGATCCAACTCTAGTATTAAGAGTCCTAGATAGTTACTTCAATAAAGCAAAGTTCCTTTTTTTGTTTTAATTTTTATTAATGGCACTATGATAAATATTTTTAAAAGATCGGAAGTTGATGTTCCATAGCTGAGCATTTGCACTGACTGTTCTTTATTCATGACCCTCTTTACTTGTCTGTCATTTAAATATTCAAAAGATTGTGGTGATAAAAATTCATGTCTCAACGCCCCGCTAGTTTCCTGACCAATCAATGTTCTATTTTCACCTATCATGATGGCAGATTCTGCATACTTGATGCATGTGACTTCTTAATGAGTTAATTGTTTTATTGAAATGATTGTTTTACTGAAACTCCTTTTAATTGCTCTACAGTAATCAAGTTGCCTTTCGATGCTGTTAATTTATGATTTTGCAGGTGATGATCTTCCCACCAATATACTATACTCATTTACCTGGACTAATTCTGCTGTAATTTTATCACTCAGTTTTTGCTGAAATATCCAGTTTACATTTAAAAACCAATCAATACAGGCTAATAAAATTGTGTTAGCTGGTCATTAAGGAGATGTAAAACTGGCATAAAATAAACCTACTTTCTATGGGTCCACTGTAATGGGATTTCAGCTTCTTTGGCTGCTGATCAGAGAAGCTCAGAGACTACTCCTGGAGCCAAATCTGACCCCACGTAGACAGGACTTCAGCTTTACAACTCATCTGCAAGGTGACACCTCCATATCTCCCTAAACCAGAGCACTGAGTCACTACCAACGTGTGAGACATCAGCCTGTAGTAGTACAGAGGGGCTGCAGGCTATAAGATGGCTGTGACTTTCCTGAACGAGGGTAACAGGATGGATCAATACAGAGATATGTGAAATTTTATCTTGTGGTTTTGCTTTGTAGCTATTTACAAATGAAACCTGCAATTTCCATGGCTATACTGAAACACATGGGTCTCAGAACTGCTTTCCACCAGGAAGATCTTCTTGCAATCCATTGTTGCTTACCGTGGTCTTTCCAAACCTGTATTTGACTTGTAACACTGATTACCAAAATGAATACAGTAGGGAGCTCTGAGGACTAGCACATGAAGGGAGTTTGAGTGTTCATGTAGGGATTTTCTATTGATACCAAGCCAGCAGACTGGGCAGACATTTTACACCCATTCACTTTGTAGCTTGAACCTAAAGGAAATCTGACAACTCCCAGTGGCTTTTTCAGTTGTTGTCTGGCAAGATTTTGCCTCTAAAGGACCAAAGTGAGTGAATGGAAGAGGGGGAAAATCAGTTCCATAAAGCCTCAAACGCAATGGGACAAACTCTGATGGCTTCAGTAGAATTATGGCAGCTGATCTTTGGGCCTCAAGTCCCTTTCTATGGTAGAAAGTAACTCAGCCCCCCTAAGGTCTTGCCACTGACTTGTCCCCGATGGACAGTGATCATTCTGAACCTCAGATGAACTCCCAACAGAATTTTCTTCCATAAGATCAATGACCTCCTCAATTGTCCACACGTTACTGCCACTGAACTGGCTCCTGGAGTAATTAACCCCTGAACCTGCATATCAATTTGGCAACAAAGGCACCCAAAAGTTGTCATTAATACAGGCAATTTGTATTTCATATAATAGCTTTTGTACTATCTTTGGCTGCTGTTTAGTGTCACTTGTCTTTTTTTATTCATCTCCTCGCTCCCGGCTGCCTTACATGTTGAGTTGCCATACGCAATAATAGGCAATTTGGTTGCAGACTGACTCCTGAATAATTTAATGGGCAGCTTTGCTCTCCAAAGAGTTCCCCCTTCACGACTGACATGAAGTGTCACGGTGTTGTACACACACCCTCCCATTTGCTTTCTTGGTTCCCTTCTCTGCAGGATTCAGACTGCTTCCACTCAGCCGCTTTCCCCCAACCCACTCTCTGCTGCAAAATTAAACCAAGAGATTAAAAAACATCTTGCTTCAGATTTGTTAATAACATTAAAAGGCTAAAGTGAAGCAGGAGTATTGAAGCTAAGACTGACAGCCCTGAGCATTCAACAGGGGAGCGAGTGCCAAGAGGTAATCATTTGCAAATGAGAACAGCTAGACAGGAAAACCAAACGTTCATGAATGGTCTAATTCTGCCACTGTTAGGCACATTCCACCCCAAGGGTGCTTAGCCCAAATTCAAGATCATTAATAAAGATGTGAAATGAGAGATAATACTAGTCCCTGTAGTACTTCACTATCCTTTCCCCATAGATAGTATTAATTTTATCATGGATCTTTATTTTATAGCATTCAAATATGGTTCGATCTCTGCTCCAACTCCCACAAAGGTCAATGGAAAGAATCACATTCAGTCAGATCCTCAGCTGGCGTAAATAAGCGTAACTCCACAAAGTCAATAGGAAGGGAAAAGTGTTTACTCACTATTCCAGTTTACACCAGCTGAGGATCTAGTCTGTTGACATTAATGGGAGTTGGATCTTGCTCACAATGCTGTTAATGTTTAATGTCTGTAACCAGAGTATACTATTAAAACTAATAAAACATTTAAACAGAAAAAACCCCAAAAGGAGAGATGTACTTTAATCTTTTAAAATGCTTTAATCCCCCACATCTCTGCATATGACTTTGTTATTAGTGAATTAATTGCATATGCATTAAGGGATGATGTTGCCATTCCCAATACATAAATTCCACCACCCTTAGCTGCCACCACTGCTTTCCCAATGCTAATTTAGTTTGTCAAGAACTGTTTGCAAGTTCTATACTGAGAGTCTAGTGGTGTAAAGCAAGAATGTCTCAGGGGCACCTTATCTTATAGAGAACACAGGTCTCTTGATTCAGAGCCACCATATACTGCTCTGAGAATTAAAAGTTATAAATGCATGTTTAAATTGTTAACGAGAATGAATTCAAATGGCACCAACTTAGCTGAAAGGTCAGTACTGAGAGCATCTCACTGAGCATGATCTAGCAACTGGGACTCAGATGTCTAGACATTGTCAGATGTATCTTCAGTAGAGCCAGAATAAGCTCTAGTATTCTCTCTAATTCTGTGCTGCTATGGAAATGTTTTACTTCTCAGTGCTTTTTTTTCCATTTGATGTCTATGCCACTCTTAGTGCTACATTATTTTCATATGTACCAGAATCTTACAAATTTGCCTCATAAAAGCTAAAGTCAGGTCCTTTTCCCATGGTGTTTTCGAACATATCACTTTGATTTTAAGTTGTGACTATTTGCTGTTGAAATCAACCTGCAAAATCATTGTAAAGTGTCTGTACATTAATATTTCATTTCTAAGTTTTGGTAATTATATCCTGTACATAAATTATATACTCTACAAATATAGAGCAAATAAAGGTATTGGTCTGAAAGTAATGCTCACTTCTGACCTCCTTCAGCTTGAGGTCAACCCCAAGAAATTTAAACCATTTGAAAAAGTATTTGAAAAGTATTTTCTGTAGTTCACAGAAAACTAAATCAAAAGTATTTTCAGAGAAGACTCACACTCCAGTCTTCACTCAGTTTATGGGGTGGGCAAGTCTTGTTTTTCTCCAGAGTTCTGAGCAACTGAGAACCAAAAATAATTCAGAACTGGTGAACCACAGAATCCACCTTGGTGTAAATGCTGCAGTCACTTTAACATTTGCTGCGCTTCTATCTGTTGCCATTAATTCAGCTCAGATGCCGGCTGTCTAAATAGATTACTAACCGATGGCTGACACGGAGTGCTCTTGGCCAGTTTTGTGACAGTCCAACCTTTGTGATATTTGAAAAATTCATATGCAATTATCCTAAATATTCAAGAGCAGAGACACTCTTCTGAGCTGGCAGGGAGCAGTTAGCAGCTCTCTTAACATCAGTCCTTTCCTTTCATGCCCTACACTGATACAGCCATTTAAAATGAAACATTCAGATAAGGTAGGCAAAGATGATATTATGGTCCAGTTAAATGCAGAAGAGGAAGCACAGGTAATTTACTCCTCCTCTCATATGCATTCTTTGCTCCACTTTTTGAAACACTGTTTGAAGTGTCCTGATGATTAAGGGCACATTTTTAGTGGCCATAACACCTGCATGAAAGGTATCAGCGTTAGGATCCCATTGTCCTCCTTCAATATTGTGGGTTTTGTTTTGCTTTCTTACCATAATGACAGGGTGGTTCTATGGACAGACCCTTTGTTCATTTCTAAGAGAATTTCCCTCTTCCACCAATCCCAGGAGATTTTGCCTCTTTTTGCTCAAATCACCCTATCCCAAAGAAAGGATTTGGTACACCTTTGACATCTAGAGGGCAATTCAAGTATATTTTAAGAGGACAAAATCCTTCAGTAAAACAGTCACTCTTATTCATTCAGCTACACCATAGGGTCAGGGGACAGAAAACTTTTGGATCCAGCATAGCAAGATATAATCCTTGTAAAACTGCTGGTTTGATTTGGGTTTTCTTTGCCTTGGGATAAAAAAACCTGGTTACTAGTTTTTTCTTGGCTGCCAATGGGTCGTATTTCAGCTGGTCCCCGTCTCCCTCTAATACTTCCCCAGACAGTGCACATGGTCCACCCTTAGATTTACCCCTCTCCACCAGTGTGGTACTAACTTCCTCAGTTATAATCTCTAAAACCCTTCCAATGCCATTTCCCTTAAAGCTACCTTGTGGCCCTTGTACTAAAGGATGGATACATTACTTGCCCAAGACGAGCACATCAAGTCATGACACCACTGTGTTGAGGTTCTCTCAACATCTCTTGCACTTGGCTCCCCACCTGGCTCCAGTCTTGTCACTCAGGTTCCTTTATTTGGCATACAGCAAAGCTCCACAGATCATACTCAAGCATAGGGAGTGGGTATAGGGCGTATCACACATCTGAAGTTACGCAGCAAACCTCTTCCATTATATACACTTGCATATTACATTGCATCACATCTTTTGGCAGTGGGTTGGTCACTCTATAGGAACCAATCCCTGTACAGGACACACTGTCCAAGCACAACTTACTCTTAACCTCATCTTACATTCCAGGCTTACCTTATCCATTGTTATCTTTGTAAATTGTCAGTGGTTCCCTGGGTGTTCCTCTTATCTGAGCTATTACAGGCATTCTGCTTCCAGCCTGCTGATCCGTTAGCCTCCCTAACCCTATCTCCCAATAAATAAGACCTCAACCATGTCCAATTTCTTAGTGACAAAGAGTCCTGTGGCACCTTAAAGACTAACTAAAGGTGCCACAGGACTCTTTGTCACTTCTGCGATTCCAGACTAACATGGCTACCTCTCTGATTCTCAATTTCTTAGTGTAGGCCTGGCTTGACATGAGTTAAAGAGGACCTGGACAGTCTGCCAGGGACCTGACTCTGAGTCTGCTACATCTTTGAAAGCAGAGAAAATTCTGGAGATTCTCTTCAGTGGAAGGAATTCTCTAGAAAGTCAGACCCACCAAACAAAAATATATGATTCCGCCTGCTACAGCGTGACGGACTGAAGAACTTATCGACCCATTCCCCAAAGTGAGATATTCATATTACATACATGCTGGGTCAGTAATTATTGCCAAAACTATTGCTTAAACTTTGAAAGCAGACAAGTGGCCAATAGCACGATTGTTTATTTGTTCAAATTCAACAAACCACACAGAACAGCCAGCCATCTTTCTTGGGAAGAAGCCAGCCCAGTATCAGAAAGTGCTTTCTCCACGTCGTATAAAATTAAGGGAATACACTGTGCATTCATCCTGGACTGGCAAATACATCATCAACTCCAGTACGCCAACTTTCAGCTCTCAGTCACATCTCAGCAGGCCCACTGAAACCTATTGGGCTGTACTGGTGTAAACTGAACAGAGTCTGGCATGTCAAGAGTATCATAGCCCCAAAGAGTTAAAGTGCAGTGTCTTTTCTTTGTCTTGTAACAGACAGCAGAAGTACTCCATTAACAAGCAGAGCAATTAGCAACACAATTCGGGAGGATTTGCACAATCAGTTATGTCTACATTCTTCAGAAACTATTTCCCCATAAAACCAACTTAATGTGCATGCTTTCAGACCTAATCTCACCCACATTTCCTGCCAAAAGAACAAGAACCAGAAGAGTGTGTGTGCAGGCACTTATGTATTGTATCTCCTGTTAATGATAAAACTCAGCATGGTTAGCCTTTTGCCATCTTGCAGATAAATGGAGAGAAGCTAGGAATGAAAATTACCCTTAATAACCATGACATTCTGTACCAATTGCATCTGAGATAACAAACGTCATACGCTTTGTTATTTGGCTGTTTTCTAAAGTTATTAAAATTCAAAGTAGTAATAGGGGTGGTGCAGTTTTTTTAAATGTAGTGTGGAAAGTATTGCCTTCAACTCTTTCAACATTCTTGGATAGGAAACCAGCTTTCCAACACTTGACATTTGTCCCAAAGAGCATACAACGAAAGTAAGATGATGGTCATAGTCTGCCTTGATTTCCAGCCATGCAAACTACTGAAGACCATTTAATATACTCAGGCTGAACAAAATACAAGGAAATACATTGAAAGACACGATCCTGTCCTAGGCAGGAGGATGGACTAGATGGCGGAAAGGATCAAGACCTGCTGGACTGCTACGAATACTGCAAAGAATGAAAAATGTGAACCCTCCCGAAAGGTAACTCAATGAGCTGATTAACAAGTGACCTAGCGTCTGATGGACGTCATGCGTAAGGCTGCGAGTTTGTCATGGAGATCACAGAAGTCACGGATTCCATGACTTTCCATGATCAATGTGACTTCTGCAGTGGCCGGTGCACCTGACGCAGGGGCAGCTCAGGCAGTCCCTGTGCCAGGCGCATCAGCCACTGCTGGGGCAGTCTTGGGCCACCACACCCCCACACCTCCTCCCAGCAGCAGAGTTTAGGTGTGGAGGGGCAGGGTGTTGGGGCACCATGAGGTGAGCTCTGGGCGGCTCTTACCTGGGGGCTCCCTGGAAGTGGTAACATGCCCCTCTCTCAGCTCCTAGGCAGAGGTGTGGCCAGGCAGCTCTGATGGCTGCCTCCGCCCAGAGCACTGGCTTCGCAGCTCCCATTGGCCGGGAACCATTACCAATGGGAGCTGCAGGGGCGGTGCCTGCAGGCGGGGGCAGCACCCCTGCAGACCATACTACCCTTATCTGTGCACTGCTGCCTTCAGAGCTGGGCAGCCAGAGAGTAGTGGTTGCTGGCAGCAGTGCAGAAGTAAGAGTGACAATGCCATACCATGCCATCCTTATTTCTGAGGTGTCTCTGCCTTCAGAGCTGGGCTCCTGGCCAGCAGCCACTGCTCTCTGACCGCCTAGCTCTGAAGGCAGCACCGCTGCCACCACCAGTAGTGTAGAAATAAGGGTATTAGTACCACAATAACCTTGTGACCCCCCCACACACACACAACTTCCTTTTGAGTCAGGACCCTACACTTACAACACTGTGACATTTCAGATTTAAATATGTGAAATCATGAAATGTACTATTTTTTAAATTCTGTGACTGTGAAATTGACCAAAATGGACCATGAATTTGGTAGGGCCCTAATTACAGCCATTAGTTCTTGGAAAGTCTGTATCTGAAGTTACTAGTCAAGTTTCACATTGGTAACTGCAAAAGAAAGAAAGAAAGAAAGAAAGAAAGAAAGAAAGAAAGAAAGAAA